>CM018044.1:20396761-20816761 GCA_008638375.1 Nyssa sinensis
TCCCACAAAGAGGAAGGAAAAAGTGCCATTACTCAAGGCGTGATAGATGAACTGAGGGAAAAATGTAACTTTCCCCCAAATGTCACCTGTAGAATACCAAGCTCTTTAGATCGCCCATATGATGTTTAAGAGGGCAAAATTTATGTTTATCTCGCATGGTTCGAGATGGAACTAAGACTTACCCTGCCTCCTATGGTTGTTCAGTTTTTCAAGTGGTTAAAATTTGCCCTGCCGATCTTAACCTTAACAATTGGAGGCACATTTTAAGGTTTATAATGTTAGATCACCAGAATGGTGTCGAGATGACCCTTGATTTGATCCATAGCAATATAGATCTAAAATATATGAGGTCGGAAGGCCTCTTCTATATGTCTTTTAATAAGGGGTTCAGACCCCTTTCCTCAATACCCACTTCCAATAAGACTTGGAAGAAGTGGTACTTCTTCGTGGGAGGAGGATGGGAGCTCGAGGACTTCCAGAACCATATCTTGACATTCCCCCATAGTACCGGGATTAAGGGTGAGATCCCTTCCTTTTATTATAATTTTGCTTCTATTTTTGTATATTTCACTTCCGAGCTACTTATTTAACTAATGTGTTCATATCTTCTGTGCAAATAAATTGCTTGGAAGAGGTCCATCTTAACAATCAACCTTCAGAACCAGTATCGTCAGCTCCTTCAGACCAACAACCGAGCTCACACAGTCATCGTAACACCAGAGAATCTGATAGCGGCTCTTCAATCTGGCAATCGTGCAGAGGATCTCAAGAAGTCCCTTCTGGCAAAATGGGTTCCAGAGCCACCGAAGAAAAAGGTAGGGGAGACCTCTTCTCTTGTTGAGCCCCCACTTCCAGTGAAGAGAAGTAGGTTGCTCTCTAGTTCTCTCGAACATACCCAGTCTGAGGATGAGGGGGAGGTCCCCACCCCAATATTAGTAGTCCCTCCTGCCCCTACGGTTCTGAGCAAACAAACGGGGAAGGGGAAGACGGCTGCCAAAGCCCCCTAAATGTTTGACGACTCCGGCTACCGAGCCGTGAAGAAGGCCTTCAAGAAATTCTGGGCTAAGGGCCTTCAAAAGTATAAGGGGCAGAAGCCGGACAAAATGATGACCGAGTTGATGTCCCTTCAGATCAAGGTGACTACTGAAGGTTTCTCTTTCTCTCTTTTGCTTGTTTGCTTTGTACTTAACGTGTTCTGACTTGTTTGCTTTGTATCTTGCAGACCATGCATAGTCTGGCCGCTCTGATGGAGACTTCCCCAGAGTTGGAAGAAGTTGACAAACTTTAGGCTGAACTGGACAAGGTTAGGCTGTAGCTAGGGACAATTTAGTCTACTACCTCTACTACAGAGGCGAGGCTGAAGGAGATGGCAAACTCTTTGGCAATCATGGAGTCCAAGAGGGATTCTCATGCTCGGAAGTCTGAAGAGCTTCAAAAGAAGCTTGATGACTTCCAATTTGCCTCCATCAAGAAGCTTCAAGACGCAGTTGAATTTGCCAAGGCTTAAACCGAGGTAGAAATGAGGATTGAGGTTGAAGAGATGGGTGGAGAGCTGATCCAACATGGGTACAATACCTTCCAATCCAAGCTTCTTGCAAAATACCCGGACTTCAATCTGTCAGGAATTGTAGGCACTGAAATCCCTTCAACTGAGGCTGGTGTTCCAACCAAAAGTGACGAGGTTGCACCTCTAGAACTCCCTCCAACAGAGGTGCCTGCCGCAGTTGACTCCGAAGCTGTAGTGTAGGATCTATGTATTTTGTGTTTTTGGTTTTTCCCTTTTATTGATGTATCTTTTTCTTTGGTCATTAATGAAAAAGAATTTTTTCCTGAACTTGTGCATTCTCAATATTCTTGAATTCTTCTATTATCTGCTTCTTCAGAGTAGCCACTCATATATTTTGCCAACTGATTTTTAGCATTGTTCTAACTTACCACTGCTCTGTAATGTAAGCTTAGGCTCCCGCCTTTCAAGTTTGTCATTGGGTTAATCATGGGTGCTTATGAACTAATTGTGTTTCAGAGCACCCCTTTAACTGTATATGATCTTCTGAGCAACACAACTTGTAAATAATCAATCACTGTAACTGAACTAGAGCTGGGTCTGGTAAGGGAAGCAATCAGAGCTGATGCCGGATTGCTTGGGCAGGGAGACTTGCAATAACAATAGAGCACATTAATCATAATTTGTTGGGAGACTTGTGGCGACAATTGAATGAGTCCTCTATAATTTGAGCTTGTGTCCACCAAGACTTAATAATAATTGGATAGGAAAACTTTGAATAATTCCTTTGTGATCCAAACTCTGTTTGTTATGATTGTTAAAAACATATCAGGAAGACTTGAACTAGAGTTGGTATTGACTGATCAAGAACATTTGAAATCTGCGTAGTAAAGCAATCCTTTCAGGTCTTCTATGGTTGAAGAAGGTCCATATTCTCTAGTATAGAGGTGGTCAGACTTGTAACACTTGCATAGGCTGCAAGGTTTTAAGCGGTCTGTACATCAAGATGGACCAGACACATAACACTTGCACAGGCTGCAAGGTATTTAGGGGTATGTACATTAATGAGGTAGAGTAGACCTGTAACACTTACACAGGCTACAAGGTTTTTAGGGGTCTATACATTGAGATGGACCAAACCTATAACACTTGCACAGGCTGCAAGGTTTTTAGGGGTCAATTCATTGAGATGGACCAGACCTATAACACTTGCACAGGCTACAAGGTTTTTAGGGGTCTGTACATTGAGATGGACCAGACCTATAACACTTGCACAGGCTGCAAGGTTTTTAGGGGTCTGTACAGATGAGAATACTTTTTTTTTTTGGAAGAATGTAAGAGAGAAAAACTTTTATTGATAATGTTTCCGTAAATGTTCCACATTCCACGGCCTAGGTATAGGATTCCCAACTATGGCTTCTAACCAGTATGTGGTAGGTCTGACAATCTTTCTTACCACGTAGGGGCCTTCCTAGTTGGGCGACAGTTTTCCCATAATGGGATTTTTGGTGTTCGGGAACACCCTTCTTAGAATAAGATCCCCAATCTGAAAACTTAGGGGTTTTAGCCCTAGTTTGGAACTGTTGGCCATCTTGTGATGATATGCTTCCATCCTGATTCTGGCTTGATCACGTTTTTCTTAAAGTAGGTCCAAGTTCTCTACAAGCTGATGATCATTGGCCCTTTGGTCGAAAGCTTCCGTCCTTAAGGTAGGCATACCGATCTCTATAGGAATTACTGCTTCCGAGCCATAGGCTAGTGAGAATGGAGTTTCAGATGTGGCTGTTCTTCTAGTGGTTCTGTAGGCCTAGAGAACACCAGGGAGAGTTCTTTAACCCATCTTCCTTTGGCTTCTTCCAACCTTTTCTTAAGGGCATAAAGGACGATTCGGTTAGTAACTTCTACTTGCCCATTGGCTTAAGGATGGCCTGGTGAGGCAAAATGGTGATTGATGTGCAAGTCTTGGAAAAATTTCTTGAAAACTTTCCCTATAAACTATGTCATTGTCTGTAATGGTGACATGTGGTATGCCGAACCTACAGACAATGTTCTTCCAAGTGAAGCTTTTGACTTCTGCTTCTATGATATGTGTTAGGGGTTCAGCCTCTGCCCACTAGGAGAAATAGTCAATGGCAACTAAAAGATATCTCCTGTTTGGCAGTGGCCCTACAATGTCCATTCCCCATTGAGCAAAAGGCCATGGACTGGCAATTGGAATGAGCCCATAGTGGGGCTGATGTTGATATGGAGCGAATCGTTGGCATTTGTCACACTTCCGAACATACTCCTTTTCTTGCTTCAACATGCTAGGCCAATAGTAACCTTACGTTAGAGCTCGGTGGGCTAGAGTTCTATTACCATTGTGGTTGCCACAGATCCCTTCGTGAATTTCAGCCAGGACATATTCGGACTCTTCTGGAGCCAGACACCGCAACAAAGGTTGAGAATAGGATCTTTGGTAAAGCTTGTCGTTTAAGATCAGGTACTGAGCTGCCTTAATTCGGATTCTTCTGGCCTTGTTCTTGTCTTCTGGGAGGAGCCCTCCTTCTAGGTACTAGAGGATGTGAGTCATGTAGCTCTGGGTTTGTTCAATAACTTGGGCAACTTGATCCTCTTCTATGTTTGGCTTTGACTGATGGGAGATTCTCAAGGTGGATTCTCCTTTGGCCTTAAGGTGGGAAGCCATATTTGCCAGTGCATCGGCCCTAGAATTCTGACCTCTTTCAATTTTTTGGATTGTGAATTTTTGGAAGGATCACTTCAGCGAATTCACCAGTTCTGAATACCAAAGCATTCTGTCATCTTTGATGGAAAACTCTCCTAGAACTTGGCTTACCACTAGTTGGGAATCAGATAAGACCTCGAGGTTTTGAGCCTCACATTCTAGAGCTAGCTTCAACCCAAGGATAAAGGCCTCGTATTCAACTTCATTGTTGAAGGCTCTGAACCCCAGACTTACTGCCTTTTTTGTCGCAAGCCTGTCAAGGGATTGTAACACCAAGCCGACGCCAGAACCATGGTCTGTGGACAACCTGTCAGTGTAGAGCTACCATGTACCAGAGCTTTCACAAAGATGTGCCCTGTCCTATAGTGTTGGGTTAAACTTAGCAACAAAATCGGCCAAGGCTTGCCCCTTTATGGAGGTTTGTGGAACGTAGGATATGTCAAATTCTCCTAATTCTACAGACCATTTAACTAATTGTCCTGAGACGTCAGGCTTCCTTAGGACTGACTTTAGTGGATAGGCCGTTGGAATTTCAGTGGGATGCGCTTGGACATAAGCTCGGAGCTTCCGTGAAGAAACTATGAGCGCAAAGGCCAGCTTCTCAATTTCAGGATATCTTTTCTGTGTCTAATAGTGCCCTACTAATATAGAATATGGGCTTCTGGACACCCCTGTCCTACCTGACCAATACAGAACTAACGGAATTTTTGGAGACAACAAGGTAGAGGAGTAGTTTCTCCCCTTGGACCGACTTTGATAAAAGTTCAGGGGAAGCCAGATATTCCTTCAATTCTTGAAAAGCCCTTTTACATTCTTCGGACCACTGCCAGGCCCTGTTTCCCTTTAAGGCCTTGAAGAATGGTAGGCTGCGATCGGTGGATTTGGAGATAAATCTACTCAGAGCTGCAATTCTGTCGTTCAGAGCTTGAATGTCTTTCTTGGTTTTTAGCAATTCTAGCCCAACTAAAGCCTTGATCTGAGTAGGGGTCCGCTTCAATACCCCTCTAAAAGACAATTTACCCCAAGAACTTTCCCTTGGTTACAACAAAGGTGCACCTCGAGGGATTCAGTTTCATCTTATGTTGCTTTAGGATGTCAAACATTTGAGTTAAGTGCTGGAGGTAGCTGCTCTTTTGTAGACTTTTGACCAGCATATCATCTATGTAAACTTCCATGGTGCTGCCAATTAGAGGACTGAACATCTTATTAACCAACTGTTGATATGTAGCCCCAGCATTTTTCAGTCCTAACAGCATCACTTTATAGCAATAGAGACCTCGCTTGGTAATGAAAGTTGTCTTTTCCTGGTTCAGTGGGTACATCTGGATCTGGTTGTATCCAGAATAGGCATCAATGAAGCTCATGAGTTCATGTCCTACGGTGGCGTCAACAAGCTGGTCAATCCTTAAGAGAGGAAAGTTGTCCTTGGGGCAGGCCTTATTGAGGTCTGTATAATCAACGCAAACTCTCCACTTGCCATTTTTCTTCCTGACCAGAACAGTGTTGGCTAGCCATTCCGGGTAAAATACCACTCTATCATCTTGGCCTCTAGCAACCTCTGGACCTCCTCATTAATGATCTGATGCACACTCTAGAGCTAGTGTCCTTCTTTTTTGTCTCACTAGGGGGTGGTCAGGATCTACCATCAACTTGTGAGTGATGAGGTCTAGATCTATGCCCTCCTTATCTTTTGTTTCCCAAGCAAACACCGAGAGGTTGTTTTTTAAGAATTCTATCATCTCTTCCAGCTCAGCATGTGTCAGGTCTGGACCAATTTGCAAGTAATGCCCTTGATCTTCTAAGCTGACCAGCACCTTGATTGGTTCTCCTACGGGCTTGGCCTTGCTGTCCCTTCCTCTAGAACTTAGAGGTTCATCAATTCTGGAAAGGCACTCTTTTGCCTTATGGTAGTGGGAGAGGTTTGAACCCACGCATTCACGAGTATGCAGTAATTGCTATTTGGAGGCCCTTTCCTTGAGCGTGAGAGTGTGGCACTCTCGAGAGGTTGATTGGCATCCTCTGATGGAGTAGACAGTATGGTTGTGGACATACTTCAAATATTGGTGAAGGGTCGAGGTGACCGCTCCCATTTGGTGTAACCAAGGTCTTCCAATTATGACGTTATAAAGGGACTTGGTGTTCAGAACCATGTATTTTGAGATCGTGGTCTTTTGCCTATCTCCTTCTCCTACTGTAGTGGGAAGGTCAATCCTCCCTAGTGGGGTACTGTGGTTTCCGTCAAATCCTGCCATTATGGCAGCCGTAGGCTTGACGTCATTGGGATTGAGCTTCATCTATTTGAGAGGCTCGTAGAATAGCACATTTGTAGAACTCCCTGTGTCTACCAAGACTCTTCAGATTTCAAAATTGGCAATTTTGAGAGAGATAACGAGGGCATCACTGTAAGGACAATGTACTCCTACAAGATCTTGATCTGAGAACTGGATCTCGGGTGCTGGCCTCAATCTCTTCTGAACACTCGAGATATGTAGGATGCTGAGAATAGTTCTGGCCTCCTGAGCATACCGTTTTCTTGCTCTATTGGACGTCTCTGTTGTCGGGGTAACTACATGGAGGACGAAGATAACCTGATTGTTCTACTACTGAGGCGCATTCCGTCCATCCCTTTGTTCCGGCCTCTGCTCCAGCCTCCTCTGTTGGGGCCTATCATTACGGGGGTTCTGCCTCCCATCCTGCCTGACAAACTCCCGCAGCCGTCCTCTCCTTATAAGCTGCTCGATTTCCTGTTTAAGGGCCCTGTATTCATCAGTTGCATGCCCGTGGTCCTTATGGAAATCACAATACCTACTTTGGTCCCAGTTGCCAAGATCGCCTTTTAACGGCTCTGGCCACGTTAGGTTTTCACGTGCTCGAACTTGCCGAAGTATGTGAGCTAGGGAGGCATTCAGGGGAGTGAAGGTGGTGAACCCCCTTAGTCTAGTGCTACTTGGAGTTCTGGATGCCGTTCTTTTGTCTGGGCTTCTGACCCTCTTCTTGGTGCCACTGGAGTTCTTCTTCTGGTTATCCTGCTGGGCTTGTTCTTTAACCTTTTGAGAGGTGTTCTTTGCTTCCTCCAGATTTATGTAATTTCTAGCCCGATCCATAAGGGCTGCCATGTCGGCAGGAGGACTTTTTGTCAGAGAATCCCTAAAGCCTCCTTGAGCAAGACTAGAAGTCATAGCAGCTATGAGAAAGCTTGGGCTGCAATCTGTAATCTCTGTGAGCTTAGCATTGAAACGTGCAATATACTCTTAAAGAGGCTCCCCATTGGACTGTTTTACGTTAAGCAAGAACTCTGGCCCTTCCTAAATCTTCTACTGGTCATGAACCTATCAAGGAAGCGTCTGCCGAGCTCGTAGAAGCTGGTGACTGAGTTCGGCGGAAGGTGGTGAAACCACTTCAGAGCAGTGCCTTTGAGGCTAGTTACGAATGTACGGCACATAAAGGCATCGGAAGCCCCATGTAGTGCCATGGTGTGCTGGTAATGAGAAAAATGGTCCCCTGGGTCCCCAGTCCCATCATAAAGGGTGAATTTTGGGACAACAAATTTCTTCGGCCTCTCCTCAGCCATGATAGCGGGGGTGAACAGCGTGACAAACCTTCCGAGCAGCCTAGCTAGCTCATCCTGCTTTGGAGGGATTTGAATACCCCTTAAAGCAGTAGTGCGGTCCATAAAGTCCGCAATTTCTTCAGCCCTCCATAGATCCTTAGGCGGGATTTGTTGTGAGTCTTGCTTTGCAGTTTCGGTTCCCATATTAATGGGATGGACATGTCCCACGGCTGGTGGAGGATTTTGGTGCTCCTGAACTAGGGGAACTAGCATTGCTTGTGGCAGGAACTCGGGGGGTGCTGTGTTTGCCCTAGAAGCCATTAGAGTTGGGATCCTTGTAGTACTCTGGTTGTGGACAGTCGGGTTGAAGGCTGGTGCCCTTCTGCCAGCAACAGTCTATGGCTGGGGGTTTCCTCCCACATGCGTGGTATGTAAAGACATGAAAAAAAAAAAAAAAAAGTTAAATTAAATTAAGTAGAAAAAAATAATAATAATATAAAATAAAATAAATAAATAAACAAATAAAGAATAGAAAATGAAAAAAAAAGGAAAAAAAAAAAAAACAGAAATTTAAAGTCAACAAAAGGGGCTGGTGACTGTGTGTTTAAAATTAAATAAAGCAGCAGGTGAAGAGAAAAGGAAAGAGAGAATAGAGTGTCGGTAGTGCATTGAGTAGTTGTGTCTTATATGTATAATATATTATATACACATATGTAATATCAATTGAAGCAGCAAATGGAAAAATATATATGTGGTGTGCGTGAGGCGGTGGAGTGCAGCAGATAAATGTGGTGGGTGTTTAAGCAGCAAGACAAGAAAATGAGGAAAGAGATAGGGAACCGTGAGGGGCGGTGCAAAGGCTTATATATATATATATATATATATATATATATATATATGTGTGAGGGCCATTTGAGTGAGGAGGAAAATGAAAAATGGGGAAACCGAGAGAACAGGGTAGCGTGTAGAAGAAAATAAAGAGAAAAAGAGAGAAAGAAACTAGGAGTGAAGCAGCAGTAGTGGTGTAGCATGCAGGGAGATTTTATGTATATATGTGTGTGTATATATATATATATATATATCTGTGTGTATATAGCAGAACGGGGGATCAGTAAGTCATCACTAAGTTGATCTCTCGACTCCGTGCAGAGCATTGCAAGCAGGGAAGTTGTGCAGAAATCGCCCCGTTCGGCTGACTGCTTCAGTTCTGTGAGTTGAAGAGCAATTGTTGGCTGAGATCTGTACGACTAAGTTAGTCCATCGAGTTGAGATAGAGCAAGTGGGATATCGACACCGATTAAACGACCTGCTGCTGCCTACTCGACCGTCATCGCTGTTGACGGAAATCATAGAGCTGCACCGGTAACTTGGGCTGTGCAATTAGATGGGCTGATTTATCAAGGGAAAGCCAGTGGATTGGATTGATGCGATCCAGTTGCTGTCACGGTACCACAAACTAATTTGGAATGGGTTGATTGCAGATTTTGTCCAAACAAATTATGCCTGAAGTTTCAGAATTGTTTCAAGATGAAACCTATAGCCGTGTGTTGGGGGATGGTTGGTTAGCGACATAGATGGCTTCGGAAGCTATTGTTCCACACCAATCAGAGGAGGAGGAAAACAGAAGTATTGAGAAATTTTGTGTCTGTTCTAGTTGTTGAAGAAGAGCTGGACCACGGCAGATAGATGGCGTTGAGGGAATTGTTGGGTTATATACTGATACCTATATATTGGGTTATGGTTGGGTGCCATAAAAGTAACATCATTGGAGGCTTGGATTTCGATTTATTTATCTAAGCAGCAGTCCAAGTGAGAAGGACCTGGAGGGTTAAATGATGATTGCAGTGCCAGTGGAACGCTAATTACCAGCCAAAGGTTGAATTTAATTATTATTGGTTATTTCAAATTAAAATAGAATTTTTGTTAAATTATAATTGTGCCTAGGATTTATGGTTAATGGTGAATTAACCCGAAGTCCAAATTAAGTAAATAAATAGTGTATTTTGACTATCTCGAATATTCTAAAACCAATGGTGAGGTTCGTCTCGTGAAACGAGACCCCGCAAATAAAGGAACCCGTGAAAGGACCAAATGACCATTTTACCTTTTAGGGTACAAATGTCCAAATTGAATTCTGCGAAAACCTAAACCGATTTTGTTCGATGTTCCGGATTCAATGGTAGATTCTAATTATGTAAGAGAGATTCCAATTATAAAGAGACATAAAATTTGATGAATAGCATAAATTTATGAAAATATAGACTGAAATGTGTTTATAAATCTTAGGAACACTGATGGGAGGGGAAAAGACGATTCGATCTCCCAGACTGATACAGTACAAGGATTGAGCTACTCGCCGGCTGATTGACCATATAATAGACACAGCCTCCTAGGGTTGAGACACACCCTAGTCAGGTATGATATTTTGCTAAGTAAGGAATAGGATTAAGTTTAGGAATGATTTGTATGTTGATTGCTTTATATATGTATTGATTTGATGATTAGGGAATCACATAGAATATAACTGCTTGAAGAACCTAGAATTGATAACTTATGCACTCTGATATGTGCTTTGAATTATTTTATAACTTGTTGCTATAGTGAAGATGGATCGTACTTCTGCGTTTGGATTATTATGTTTTGGCTTACATTCGTGTTGATATAACATATGTTTGGGAAGGTGTGATATTTTGATGTATTGGTGCTTTATGGAGTTAGGTGTTCTTTGTGAATTGTTGAGATTGTGAATGTGTGAATCGAGTATGTGTTTAATTTGACTGTTCATGGTATACGGGCTTGTGGAAGAAGTTTTGAGATTCAGATGATATTGTTGCTTTAAATATGTTGCATTATTTAAAGCATATTGCATGTGTTGGCAAGAAATGTTTTATGGAGATTGTGGCATTGCATGGTGGAATCATGGCATTTGGCATAGTGTGATTCATTGATGACATAGTGTGGGTGAGCACGAGGTGCTATGCATTATGAGGGTGCAGATCCTGTGGTGAAAAACCCAAAATTGGCCATTGCATTGGTGCCTGCGACCCAACGGGAGCGATCCGTGAACAGGTGTTGGTTACTCGGGTACCCATTGGGAGCGATCCGTAAACCGAGACATGACATGCATGGTGTTGACATGACATGCATAGAATGGACATGGATGTGGCATAAAGTTGTGTGAGTGTTTCATATGCATTGTCATATGGCATAGAGTTGTGTGGGTGTTTCATGTGCATTGTCATTACCTTGCATGGACAATTGGATGGCATATGGATTCATTACCATTATGTGGTATGCATGATTTGGAAAGCATGCGGATTATTGTCGTTATATTGCATAGATGATGTGGAAGGCATGTGGATTGTTATTATTGCCATGCATAGATGATTTAGAAGGCATATAGAGATAAATGTACACTTGCACATGCCACGCCTTACATTTTGTTCCTTGCATTAGCATTGTATCATACCAGCAGTTGAGCTGACCCATTCGTGGGCAACATTTTTCAGATGACACTCCAGGCACCTGAGACTTGAGGAAGTCTCACAGAGCGGAGGAGACCCGAACTTAGAAGGATATTTGGCCCGTGAGGCATGTAGTATGATGTACGGGCTTAAGCCCAAAGACATGTATATATATATATTGATCGAAGTGAACGTACGTGTGTATCTATTTAATTGTCTTCGGTTGTATAAGTAGGCGATGTATATTTAACTTTGATAAAGTTGTGGCCATCGAGTGAGGATGGATTGTGACGTGTTTGTATATATATGTTGTATTGTGATTATTAGGGGGAAAAAGGCTCGAAAAACAAAGGAGGTTCTGCTGAAATTTTTTTAAAACGGGAATGTATGTAGGCTTGTATCTATATTAGTTATTTATTTATTTATTTATTTATTTATTCGTCTATTTCTTTTCTTCTTTTGTTTCGTTCAGTCGTGTCCCCGAGTTCGGTCGGGAATTCGGGGCGTGACATGGTATCACAGGGATGTACTGGTTGCTCGACGAGGACCTCCTCGTTGGGCAATCCACTTATGGTAGCGGCAGAAGGTTGTGCCCTAGTATTGGCCATGCCGGCAGGTGGATGAAGGGGGTTGCGCCAGAGTTCTAAAGATGGCAAGGAGTTGTTCTTGCATCATGTTAGTCTGTCACTGAACTTGGTCAAGTTATTGCTGCATGGGATTAGAAGTTTGTCCCCTTCCTCTCCAGGCAGGCTACTAGGGTTGAGGGTTTTGAGGATTTTGAGCAATCCTTCTTGGGCAAAGATTGGGAGCCATGATTCCCCAATGAGGAAGAGAATAATGTTGCTCGTAGAGAGAACTTTTGTTGAAAGAACGATTGTCGTTCCCATAGATAGTGCCAACTGATGCTGTACTTTTTGGTCAGTAGGGGCTTCGAACTTCGTTGCCTGAGGGACACTCAAAGAAAAGGATCAAAGGGCCACTGGGTTGGCTCTGGCAGTAGCCACTCTGATGCTTAAGTCAATAAAATTGAATTGAAAAACTGTAATTGTAAACAATTGAATGAGCATGAATCTAACAGCGTACCTTAGGGTCTTATTTATAGGCTATGAATTTCCTAAGTTGATTAGGATTTAGAGCCATAAAAGTAGAGATTTGATTATTAAAGAATGGCAGTTACCAAGTTGGACACTGCGCTTTGAGAGATATCCGGGGGTGACAGTTTCTTTGTTGAATTTTGTTTCCTTATCCTTAACTCGGTAGGATGTTCAAAGCGGTGACAGGCTCGGAACCCTCTTTGGGAACATTGTGCAACACCTTCCGAGCTTAAGGTGAGCGTGTGCTTCTGATCTATGAGCTCTAAAGGCTAAGTATTTAACCCTGCTCTGAATAGATGAGCTTTAGCTGTTCTGTTGTTACACGTGTCACATGGAGACTGGTTTGTCACTTTGTGGTATATCACATGTTATGAATTTTTCAAGCTTAATTGAATCTTGCTCATGACATACACAACCTAAAATCGTTGAAAACCACAAAACAAAAAGCAAAACACTTTTTTTTTCAAAAAGTTTTTTTTTGAAAAACCATGCAAAATTGAAACACAACCTAAATCGCCTCCCCCACACTTAAAACTTACATTATCCCCAATGTAAGGTGAAATGCAAAGAAAAGGAAAAAATTACCAAAATATAAATGCGAGAATAAGAAGAAAAAGAACGAACTCCCCTTGGGTTGCTTCCCAAGCAGCGCCTTTGTTTATTGTCGTGGGCTCGACTCATACTTCCTTCTTCAATCAGTATAAATCGGATCCTCAAGGTCCAATGTTTCCACATTCTCTACTTAGAAACCTTCATAGAAATGCTTAAGTCTATAGCCAGTCACCTTGAACACTTTGAAAGTTGCTAAACTTTGAATTTCAACTGCACCATGAGGAAAAACATTAGTAACAACAAAAGGTCCAATCCAACGAGAACGCAACTTACCCGGAAACAAACGAAGCCGTAAATGGTATAGAATGACTTTTTGACCAACTTTAAACTCCTTCCTAGAGATCATCTTGTCATGAAAAGCCTTCATCTTTTCCTTGTAAATCCTTGCACTCTCGTAGGCATCTTTGCGAATTTTCTCTAACTCTTATAGTTGCAACTTCTTGTGTTCTCCACTTTCATCCATCTTCGATGGGTTCAATCTTCTTTGCGGTTGACGGGAAGGTTTTGCTCCCTCTTCAAGTAAGATACGATGCATGCATGTAAACGGGCTAATTCCTTTAATATCTACAATTGTCCAACCAATAGCCGTCCTATTCTTCTTAAGGACCTGCACAAGTTTTTCTTTTTGCGGTGCACTAAGTTTACTGGAGTTGGTCACTAGTAACGTTCCTTCGTCTCCAAGGAACACGTACTTGAGGTGACTGTGGAGAGGCTTCAAATCTGAAATAAGGGCCAACAAAACAGAGGGTAAAAGTCTCTCGTTAAAAACTAGTAACGCAATATAAGGAACGTTACCTGACTGCTGTAACTTCAGAAAATCATTCAACGTTGCAACAGTTTCTTGCAAATCAATACTCAAGGCTAACTCTTCATTCTCTTTCTCAAGATTCTTACTAATGGCAACTTCCTGTGCTAAAGAATCAATCACATCAATAGAATAAACATGAATATTATCATCAGGATATTTCATGGCATCATAAATATTAAACTTAACAATTTCACCGTCAAATTTCATGGTAAGTGTGCCACTATGAACATCTATCTTAGTCTTGGATGTCTTTAAGAATGGTCTTCCTAACAAAATAGGAGCAGTTTGATCACCATTATCCATATCAAGCACATAGAAATCAGCAGGGAAAACCAAATCATTAACTTGCACAAGAACATCCTCAACTACACCCTTAAGATAGGCATTAGATCTATCAGTCAATTAAATCACAACACCAATTTTATTCAAAGGTCCAAGTTTTAAATAAACATATATAGAATATGGCATAACATTGATAGAAGTTCCTAAATCTATCATGGCCTTCTCCAATCTAGTGTTACCTATCGTACAATGGATAGTAAACATACCTGGATCTTTGCACTTCGCAGGGAATTTTCTTTAAATAACTGCAGAAACATTCTCCCATACTCTCACCTTCTCACATCTTTTAAGTTTCTGTTTCCTCTTAATTGTACACGGTTCTTTCAAAAATTTAGCATAACGAGATACTTGTTTAATAGCATCTAAAAGTGGAATATTTACCTCACATCTATGAAAAGTCTCATATAAATCTTTATTTTGCTCATCTTTTCTAGATTTTACTAAAGCCTAAGGAAAATGGGTTACTAGTTTATAATCAGAAAGAGGCAGAAACTTACGCTTAGGTACATCATCGTCATTGGGAACGTTCCTATTTGCAATGACATTTTTCTCCTTTTCTTGCTTCGACGATGTAGGAGCTGTCTTTACTGAAATCTCAACCTCTTTACCACTTCTCAAAACAATTACACTTGCATTTTCTCTTGGATTTACTACCGTTTGAGAGGATAATTTCCCCGAACTTTGTGCCTCTAGCCGACTAATTGTTATTGCCATCTGGCCCATCTAATTGTCCAACCTTTGAATACTGGCCCTCACCTCTTGTTGAAATTGTTTCGTCTCCTATTGAAATTGCAAAGTATTAATGGCAAGAGACTTAACAATATCTTCTAAAGACAAACCAGAATTAGAAGTTTGGCCCAGTTGTTGTCTAGGGGGGTATGACTGCTTATATTGTTGGTAACTTGGGTAGTTTTGAGTCACGGGCTGATTTACTTATGGATTCCCATAGCTAAGATTGGGGTGATCCCTCCATCCTAGGTTATACGTGCTCGAATAGGGATCATACTTCCTTTGCGGTTGTCCAGGAAACCCACCCGCCACATTCACTTGCTCAATGGGCTCTTCTTAATAAGTAGGGCACATATCGGTTGGATGCCCTACTACCGAACAAATCCCACAAGCCTTCGCTGTTTGCATATTACCTACAGCCATTTGACGAACAAGAGAAGTTAGACTCGCAATTTGTTATTCATTGGATGAAATATTTACCTCATTAACATGCTTAGATGGAGGGTCAAACCTAGTGCCAAATTGTTGAAAATTAGCCGCCATATTTACAATCAAGTTTCTCGAGGCCTAGGAAGTTTTATCCACCAAAGCTCCTCCACTAGTAGCATCAATTATGCTCCTATCAGTGGGTAGAATGCCCTCATAGAAATACAGGATAAGTAGTTGCTCACTAATTTGATAATGAGGGCAACTTACACATAATTGTTTGAAACGTTCCCAGTATTCGTGTAGGGACTCTCCATTGTGCTGCCTTACACCACAAAGTTCTTTTCAAATGTTGGCCGCCTTTGAAGCTAGGAAATATTTCTCCAAAAACAACCTCTTCATCTTGTTCCATGTAGTTGTACTCCTGGAGGGTAGATAATAAAGCCAATCCTTCAAAGAAAACAGAAAGGCTCTTAAATTAATTTGCTCTTCAGTTACCCCCGTGGGTCTCATATTCGTGCATACTACATGAAACTCCTTTAGATGCTTATGATGATCTTCACCTGCAAGGCCATGAAAAGTGGGCAAGAGATGTATTGGTCTAGATCTTAATTCAAAAGTAGTAGTAGCATCTAAAGTGGGGAACGTTATGCATAAGGGTTATTGAATCAAATCAAGGGTGGCAAGCTCTTTCAAAGTTCGATTTCCAGCCATGACTTCCTCTTTTTCTAAATCAGAATCGCTAGCAAATAGGAAATCAAGAGCTAGATCGTTCTTTTCAGAATTTCTCCAAGCTTCCCTCCTTAACTTGCATAAAGTTCACTGTATTTCTAGATCGCACTGCAAATCACCTTGATTAGAAGATCGAGTTACAGTCATAAACAATCAAGGAAACTCTAATAAACCATGAAAAACAAATCAGGAAAAATCTAGAGTAATGAAAATAAAAAATAAAAATTAAAAATAAAAATAAAACAAAAATAAAATGAAAAAATAATAAAATAATAAAATAAAAAAGATTCTACGCTAAAACTCTTTTTTTGAAAATTTCAAGAACGAAATAAGGATCACAAGAAGCACAAAAATCAACTAGAATCACTCCCCGGCAACGGCGCCAAAATTTGGTGTGCTGTCATAGGCAACCAAAAAATAAAACCTAAACTCCTAAAAATATATATAGTAGTGCGAGTAAGGATCGTTCCCACGGAGAGTATCTAGCTTAGTTTTATGCTATGTGAAAAAGGATGGAGGGGGTTTAAGTATAACGAAAATAATTTTAAGAAAATCAACTAAGGGGCAATTCAAATTAAAGTATAGGAATCAATCAAAAGAACAAACCTTGGTCTAAGTCAACATCCACCATCGAAATTTTACAATTGATCATCGATGCAAGTATATATCAATTCACACTTTGAATATTCACCGTTGGAACTATTTTCCTATCTCTCCTTAGTCGCATTTAATTAGAAAACAAGCGATCTAATTAACCCTAACTACTAAATAACCTAAGACAAACGCTAAAGATTTAATCTAGAAACAGCCTTAAGAATTAGAAAGATCAATGAAGCTAAACAACACAAGCACAAGTGGTTACATTTAATTTGGTCGAGCATTCTTCGTAAGATCTAATAATTTCTGACGCAGCAAATCATTAAATCTTAGTTGCTTCACAAATTAGAGGGATCAAAAAATTACGAATTTGATATCTAACCTAGCAGTAGATTGCAATGAATAATAAACTAATAGGCCTCCTAGTAATTTAACGAGACAATCATGAAAATAAGCACAGAAGAACATCCAATACTCAAAGCATAGGTTGAACAATAAAAACAAATTAGATATCACGGTTTTATTGATTCCAAGGCTTCCGTTTTTCCTTCGACCAATTATAAAAGTTTAGCCACACAAGACCATGAAAACTTGAATGAGAACTTTAGAGAAGAGGGGAGAGAGAGACGTGTGTGTAAATATGATATTTTCCTCTCTTTTTCACATTAAAAATCAGTCTTGGAAGCCTACTAGAACTCCTAAATATATTCTAAATATTATCCTAAAATAAAAATATCCAAATCTAATTATAAAAAAAGGAAAATATTAAAAATAAAATAAAGTCCTAATATTACTAGGAAAGTGGTGTTTTCAGCTAAAATTTTTGTACACTAGAACTGGAAACTTCCAAAAATAAATCGTGTGGACCCGCACATTAGAATTGTAGGCTAAAAAAACGCTCTAGAACGTCAGTAATGTAGGTACAACAACTTCAAACCCGCTTTAGACCTTGATTCAGCCAGAATCTCTCAACACTCAAAACATGAAAGTTGTAGAAAGTTTTCTTGGTGTTCCATAGCATCTTGAATCATTATAATGGGAGCTTGGATGAGAGAGTTATGCCTAGATTATGAAGCAATGTCGAAACTGTCCAAAATCTCCCAATTAGCTTCGTTTTGTGCTTAACGCCTCCATTTGCATCCTAAATCAAAATAAAAGAATAATGAATACATTTAGACACCAAATGAGTATAAAATACTAAACATTAAGGGAGAAAAATATGACATTTTTCAATCTCATCACTTGTTGAGCTAAGTCAGCTCAATCCATATTTATAACAGTTTTTTCAGGTAGCACCATATGGGAGGAAATGCAATGATGCGACTAGTGGAGCTAGTGATGAGCTGTTGGGCTATGTTGATGATGTATAACTCCAAGTCATAATATAAATAGGTATTCTATAAGATTAATATTAATATCAGTTATTGTAACATAGTGACACTAGAGATGATGTCAGACTTAAATGGTCATTCATGATTATCAAAATTGCACTTGGATATATTCTGATTGATGGTTGTTAGAGTTTGATTTGTTATCAGATAAGTTGCATATGTGTAGCTTTCACATTTAATAAAAGAAAAAAAAAATTATCACTCTTGTGCAATTCATTTGATTTTGTACAGCCTGTCCGAGTGGCAGTGTCGGTCGTTGCCCCTAATCTGCATAGGATGGGTTTCGGGTCGGGACACTCGCGACCCGACCCAGTTGACCTGTTGACTGGTCAATGGTTAACCGTTGACTGTTGACCACTGCTGCCGAAGCTCCGGTCACCTATTCCGACAAACGTCGCCAAAAAACCAAAAACCCTAATTTTGAAATGTGCATTTTTCTGTGCCATTTTTAATTATTTTCTTTCTAATCTTCATATATCATTGTTTTACACATTTTAGAAGAGGTTTGAAGCATCAAAGCCCAATAAATCATGCCAAAAACTTAATGATCCCGTTTTTCCAACGACTGGTTATCTAGTCAGATCTCGGTCTTCCCCTCACCTTTTCGGACTCAAATCTTTTCCAAACCACTCATGAATCTCTCTGCCACCCCTACGAACTGGTTTAAGGGATTAAATCGAAGAAATCTAAGAGATCCTATTTCATATCTCTCTATCTATTGTACTTATATATATATATATATATATTTATGGCAACACTAATGCACACACAAATAGCATTACAATCATGCAATGATCATTCTTGACTTGGAATAAAAACCCAAAATATTAAAAAATTCCCTACTTGTCATTACAATTTTGGAGAGAGAGAGAGCTAAATCGAGCTTTCATGGCTGTTCACTGTTCAGTCTCTATCACACCTCATGTTCTTCCCTCTGCTCTCATTCCTTTAATTTTCTTCTCTTCCTTTTTCTTCTTCCGGTTCTTCTCACTCTTCTCATTTGTTTCAATTCCCCCCAGTGTGTTCATCACACACACACACAAATATGTACTTATCCACAGACACACCATTTTCTCTCACCATGTCCATCTCTATCAAACTTTCTCTAATCTCTTCTCTCTTACTGAACACACATAACCTCTCAAACACACACTCACACACAACCATAGGATGGATAGAGAGAGAGAGAGAGCTCTGCCGCATGGGGGGAGAGAGAAAAAGAAGAAGAAAGAGAAAAATGGGTTGTCTTTCAAGTATCCAATCTTGTTAATTTTGTCCCCCCTACCATGCACCTCACCATACACCATCACATCCTCTCTCTCTCTCTACCCAATTTTTGACACTTGTCCATTTTCTAAAAGGTTTCCAATAGCTTTTTGTGGAAGCCTTGCACGCATCCCTATGTGCCACATGGCTAGTTGGCCTATTGTGCGTACACATGCATCCGAATTAAAACTGTTTCGAATTCGCACTAAAATTGGCACCCTAACTAATTTTGATGCTCGGATTCCAAATATGCAATTCGTTTTCCCAAATTTTTTCATTTAAACTTTCTTATTTATCTACGTGTTATAGACGACTGTGTAGCCCCGAAGCTCACACCAATCCTAAATAAATTATCAAAACTCCATTTAAGCCTTATTGTGTCATGGTAATGATTTATCAACTAAATTCATAATTTATCTGACACATTTTCAATAATTTTCCAGTTTAGCCTCAGTCTTTGCTAGCAATTTACCGAATTTCCCTTACATGATTTTTTGGGTCCTTACACCTTTCTCATCAATAATACGGCTTCAAGATCAATTTGCTTATGTATTTCCATGATCCAAGTCCAAAGGTCTCACAATAGTAACCTCAAAATTTTTTTAGAGAAAACTGTGAGCTAAACTAGAAACGATAAGAGTTGGCGAATAACCAAAATATCCTTCCACACCCATCACGTAACCAAAATTATGGATATATATCTATGTTAGTTGAATCTCAAAACCAACTAGATAATGATAAGAATCTCTATCTTATCACAACTCTCCATTTAAACCTTGTGGATGCCCCAATAATTATAGGTTCAGGTCTAACCCGACCCAATATCCGACATCTCCTACTCAAGCACATAGGGTGAGTACTAAGTTCTTTACATCACCTTCCACACATAAGAAATGGATAATGCAACTGGACGAGAAAGATCAAGGTAGGAGTACTATATCAAGCTACCATCACACCAACATAGTACTTCACTACAAACAAACAAATGATCTCGTCTATGCCCTAGAATATTTTGTTACACCAGATTCAGTATCCCTTATCCCTCACAAGAACCAATCTCAATGTGATACTTAAACCCTCCAATCAGTATTATATTCATGATTATATCGACAAACACATAAACCGACAGATCTCTCGGTCACAACATAATAGTGTATTATGAAACCATCTTCCCTAGCTACTCACGTTAATCTAATTAGAATTAACTAGTTTCCTACACATGCCCCCACCAAACTACATCAATCGTAATCCTTTAGACACATGTTAAAGTAGCGACATCAAGTCCACTCTTCATAACACAGTCCTAGGTCACAAAGGGCACAGTAGAACTCAAAATGGTTGTTAAAGCTCACATAATAATGAAGCAAGGATACATTCAATCAATGTTTTTATTAAAGGTAACATCAACAACATATACAATATGTAATGTATGCTACAACGAAGCTCCCACTCAATTAGGCATGTCAATCTTAATATCATAAAAATAAGAATATACGTCATATGAATCTTAATCTAGTCACTATCTAACGTCTGTCGCGATCTTTGCGCCCATCATCATTATCTCAATGCCTAACCCAAACACTCTAACCCTGTCGCTCTCCTAGCGCTTTTCTAAAAGTTCACATTCAGGTTACATGAGGTGTGTGGTCTACCTTCATGCTCAATTTTTTAAAAGAATCTCATCTTAACCCTTATTGTCAAGGTGACATCTATGATAAAGATGAATTCTCCCTCCAGCCAAGAATTCAATGTCTTATCTTTCTTGCTCTGTAAGTGTTAAGGCAATTGCTCGTGTGAGAGAGCCAATCAAAACATGTTGACATCTTTCATGCATGCTCACAATATCAAAAAATCATCTCAATATGAACACAAAATCATACAACAATAAAATAATGTCAATTAAGCAAGCATACTTTGCGTTTTTTGTTCGTTGACCTTAAACTTGATTCATAGAGAGTCATCATCTAATTCTCCATAGAAAAGATAATCTCTAAGTCCATCTAGAAATCTTCTAAGATCCAACATGTGCGACAACCATTGGACTAAGGTAAATGAAAACAATTCTTACCACTAGGGAGAATCTATCTCTTCATAGTCAATACCCCCTTTAGAATAAGATGTTTTCTTTAAAAGATACGGCATATCCACTATTTAATTAATCCTGCACAAAAGGAGATTAACCATTCTCAAAGTTTGATTCTTTGTTAATTTAGCTTAACTTATCACTTCTAGCAATCATCCATATACTATTAGCATAAAAAATATTTGCCTCTACATAAAAAGCAATATTCACTTAAATATATAAAGCAATAATAAAAAATTATCTTATCACATCTTGAAACCCACCCTATGCGGATTAGGGAATGCGAATACACTTAACCAAAATCTATATAATTACATATCACATCAAGCTTAAATGTTGCAGGAGAAGCAATCACACATGTTACATTCGTCCTTCAAGTATCTAGATAAACTTTTTTTTTTTTTGAAACATTACATTTGTCTACATTACATTGCTTACATCAAATACTTATCATAATATTTGTCCTTGCTAGTTCTTAATCACATCAACTGTGCGTCTCATACCCACATTCACATCTTATACATTTTAAATCTCATACTTATACTAACTATGAGTCCCATACCTCACGTTTACATCTCATACACATCTGAACTTCATACTTATGCTAATTATGACTCATATACCTCACATTCACTTTAATTCATTGCGCTTCACTGCAGCTATGGGTTCCATACCCCACTTTTTATCAAAACTTTATACTTTACTTATTTACTTGAAATATCATGGGTAATATCCATGTGAGTTTGTGAAAAGCTCGTGAGTAATTCTAGTACCTTGTCATAGGTTTTTCAACCGATAGCATTTTGAAGCAGAAAACATTTCAAGATAGAAATATGCTATCGACTAATCACATTTTTAATACAGAACATGAATACTTGAATCATAAAGCATTTAAGCACATAAACTTGAAATAGTAACTTAAAATAGAACCATTTCAAGATGATTCAAGTAAAGCACATCACATAAAGTAGAATGAATAAATCAATTATCGGATCAGGAGTCTAAAATATTTTACTTATAAAGCACGAGAATTAGAAATCATTTTCATTAAGCACGAGGGTAAAACACTTTATAAAAAATAAAGAGGATAAAAATATTTTTTTTCATAAAAATGGGGGTTTGAAAAACTTCTTCCATTTCATAACTTTACATCTTTTCACTTTACACAAGAATCCGTATCGATCTGGACTCCAAGCTTAATAGGAGGTCAGTATGATATACATTAATACATGACCTAAACAAGAGAGATCTCTAGCCTTCTTACAGGCATTACAAGAGTGAGTCCCAAAGGAAACACTAAACAGGAGTACTTATGCACTATTATCTTGAGTTTCTGGTTCTTAAACAGTAAGCATTTAAAATATTACTTTTCAAATAGATGATTTTCAAGAACAATTGAACATAGCTTAAATGAGAAACATTTATTTTCAAAAGAAAACATTTAACACAACTTTACGAACAGAGATAGGCAAGCTTGAAAATAAGAGTCATATAAATAGTTTGGCATTTAAATAAGCACATTTTGTAATTCAAGATAGTACTTTCAAAATAAAACAAGAAGCATGCTTAAAACAGGAGTTATGTAAATAACAGGACTTTTGAATTAAATCATTTCTTAAATCATGGAGTTAAGTTTTTCACTTCAAAGTGCAGGATTACTCACCTGTGGTATAGAGCCCACAGTCCTTCCTTACTTCTTATTTGACTTGCCTTGGCACTTGTCTTATCCCTATTAACTTATTGGTGATCCTAAATCATGGATCAAAATACATTGATACTATATCAGTACACATCTCAGCTTAATTCTTTACTTTGTGTTCTTAATCTCTTATGGATTTAATCTTATTATTTAGGATTCCCTCACGATCTTTAATTAGGGTTCCTAACACTTTGTAGTTCATCATGTGATTCACTTTATCCTTTAGGGGCATTTGGTCATTTTTCCTTATATGTCTTAAATTGTTCGGGTCGTCGTTTACCTAAACGGACTTCATTTTTTAGTCCAGCCCGTCCTTAAAACATTGATATAGGCCTTTTTATTCCATCTATACTCTTCTAGTAGCATCATAAAGTCTTAAGGACGTATTCGTCATTTTTTAATTTGTTTCGGAGTTCTATTTTTTTACAAAAGGATGTCACCGTTGAGTCTGGAATGTCGAAGATAATCAATTTAGGCTTTTCCATGTCTTAATTTGTTTACCTATGGCATATATTAATTCAAGGGGCATTTTTGTAATTCACACTTTCATGTGTTCAATTTTTTGGTGTTTCATTTCTTAAAATAGACTCCACTGTTTAGTCCAGAATATCAAAGAAATTCAGAATAGGCCCTCTCTGAGACTTAACTAGCTTCGGGTGTCACTAAAGGCATAATGATAATTATGGCATTTTATGTGTCTTAATTAATCGGGATCTCGTTTCACAAAATGGACCCTCCATTGAGTCTGAAACGTCAAAAAATGTTAAAGTATGTATTTTCATTATCATCAAGGTTCAATTGATGGCTTAATTAATTATTTCGGACATAATTAGAATTAGTCCACTTTGTCCGTTCATATTTTTCGAGGTCTAATTTCCTAAATCAGACTCCACCATTAATTTTAGAATATCTAGAAACGTTAGGGTTAGACTCTTCTTTCATTTTAATTGGCCTCTGTTCTGCCAATTTTAGGCTTAAGAGCATTTTAGTAATTTTTCTTAATTTTTACAAGAATTTAAAAAGTAATTTTAATTATTTTTCTAGAGCCGAAAATAATTTTATTAAAACTGAGGGGTTGGTTCATAAATAAAGAAAGTTTCAGTTCAGGGGCTTCTGGGGTTTTTGCAATCTCCTTTGTTTTTTCCCAAATGTCAACCAGTCTAAAGATTACTTAAGCAAATTGGTGGCAAACCATCCAGAACCGACCAGTTCAGTTCGGTCTGCCATGTCATTCAATGAGGCGTCCAAAATGGCGTCGTATTGATTATGTCCAAACCCATTAACATACAATCAAGACCCGAACCCGCTAATCAACCCGAGACTCGACCCAAATTGTTCATCGTTTTTCCCAATAGGGGCGACACTATTCATCTAAAACCCTAAATTCTTCCAAGCCTATTTCGTGCAATTCTAGACTTGATTCTCGTCTATTCTTGATTCTAAAATAATTCTGGGAGTTAAATCAATGTTCTCGCATTCATTTAGGAGGTAAAAACGAGCTCAAAAACTCGGTTGAGCTTCTATGGTTATTTTGTATCATTGCTTAGTTCTCCCTCAATACTCAACCAAACCCTCTGAGGTTTGGTTTATGATGTTCTTCTCAACATGGAGATTTATCTCCCATTTAGAAAATCGTGCTTAAAGCTTAATTTATGATGTTAAGTTTGGAACCCGCAACCTACAAATTCCTTTTCTTCCCTCGTCTATGACGTTTTTAACCTAATATTTGTTGATTTGAGACCCTAGTAGCTTCTAGTTTCATTCCGAAATGATGGAATTCCATTTATCTCTCGTTGGTTCATACCCATGTTCAGAGGTCCCAACAATGGCGGTTTGCGATTTTCTATTGTTTCAAGGCTTCTCTCTTAACTTAATGGACTTATTTTCACTTTAAAAAAATAAAGGAATTAGAAGGATCTCAAAACTTACCTGTTGAAGCCCAAAAGTGAAGTTCCACTCCTTCTCTATCTACTTTCTCTCTCTTTCGAATCCTGTTGTTTCTCCTTCTCTTATGTCCACATTTGTTCTCTCTCTTTCCCTTTTCATTCTTACATAGCCCCTTTTCTAGGATTTGTAGTAAATAAATGTGTGTGTGTGTGTGTGTGTATATATATATATACACATGCTCCAATTCTACCGCCACTCTCTCTCTTTCAACCTCTCTTCTTTTCTATCGGATTCCTTTATTTAGGGCAGGACAGTGCTATAATGCATCACCATTTCCCTTCTCTCCCAAGCTACTTGAGCAACCCACCATTGCCTCATTTTCTTCCAATGGTATACACACATATCACACACTCACATGCACACATATCTCATACACCTAAAAATACACACACACACACACACATACATACGTGCACTGCTTTTTCTTTTACGCATATATATATATATATATGTATAAGAAAGGTAACAGGGCGGGGTGCCCCAACCCCGACCCTATTTATATTCCCCACCCCGACCCTGTCTCACCCCGTCTAGATGTTCAGCCCGACCTCGCCCCGCCCCGAATCCCAATTATTTTTTTTCTTGAGAAGTTAAACTTTTATTTTGGTAAGTAAATTAAAATTTTATTTCCAAAATAACTAATAGAATAAAAAATAATACGAATGTGATATGAAAAACCTTAAAACCAATTTCTTATAGTGTAGTTTATTGTTAAATATAATATATATATATATATATATATACATAAGGAAAATAGAAACAAATTTAATATGTATACGGGGTTGGGGCGGGATGACCATCCCCTGAACCCCCCCGGAACCCAACGGGGTTTTAAAAGCTCCACCTCGACCCCATTTATGAACACCACATACCCGCCCCATTAGGGGTAGGGCGGGTTTCTGACGAGGCGGGGAAATTTTCCATGCGTATATATATTCTCATACGTATTTTATTGTGTTTATTTCATGTGTTTTTGTGTACGTATATACTTCCTATTTTACATGTGTGTCATATATATGTTTGTATGTGTGTATTTATATATGTATACATATATCCATGTATACACACTTATGTGTTTTATCCATATATGTGTGCATGCGTAGATGCACACATGTGCTTTCTCATACTACGCCCGTTATGTCCACGATGTATCGGTTACATTCGTATGCATGCATAGGTGTATATTTTATACATCTTTTTATATTATTTAATAATCATTTAATATTTGATGTATAATTTCCCTATTCAGGTTAGTAGTGTATTTGGTCACCTATCCGTTCTATTCCAAGTTAGGTTAGTTTTACCTGTAATTAGGTTAGTTTGTCTAACCTTTATTTGTAATATCACACATTGGGTACTTAAAGGTTTCTCATTTAAGTTGCCTTCGGTATATTGCATGAAATTATCCAATTTATTGGGTCGGGGTGTTACATCTCCCTTCAATCTCACAAAAATAATGATAAAATATTTTACATTTGCTTCTACACTACTAAGGATCTTAAGAATCTTCCTCTAGTGGTATAATCTCAATTAAAGGTACACTCCCATGAGGCGACAAGTCACTCTTACTATTCAAAACATCATTGGCAATTCTAGAATGACATAATAATTTTTCACCCTCACAGAGAGATGGTGCGACTTCCATAAATTCCATAACCAATAAAGTTAAAGATCTTTTAAAGGTTTTTCATTGCACAACTCAATTTAGTCATTCCTTAATTTGAGGTGTTTAATTAAAATTCCAATGGCCCTTTAAACTTTTAAAAAGTAACATTTTTAAAATTTAGGGCCAAGTTTTTACAAAAATAATAAAATAATGTGAACAAATCACCTAAACCCCAAAAGGTGATAAACCTTCTAAATTAGGCTTTTCGCCATGCTCAAGCTTAAAGGAACTGACTATTAGGGCACTCAGTTATGAATATAGGCTACACATTATATATTTACGTCATCATCGACCTAACTATATTTAAAAAGATCCAATTTTCTCATTTTTCTCACATAATTGTCTTGAACTAATCAGACAAGTACTCCCGCTTACAATTAGTGTGAAGAATTTCTGAATTCTTCATTTTCGATACTCTGCCTCTTGACAAATGCTTATAGCAATGCTCAAAGCAACTAATGCTTGAGTTTGGTGATCAGTCATAGTGCAAGTAACAAAGTAAGAAAACAAAAAGTTCTACTATGTACCCAATTTCCAAAACATCATGAGTTTGCATATCCTATCAGGACTGGCTTTAATAGATATGGAGTCAGTCTACTTTACAAATAAGGTTTCCTACAAACTTTTCTAATCAAATAGGGTTTACACACCGATAGGCTAGTTTTTACAAGTTACCCCAATAAGTTTTCTCAAGCTAATCTAGTCATCCAATCTAGTTCAATGTGTCTATGTTATTGTCCAAAAATAACATTGTGAAAAGCCATAAAGAAATAAGTCCAAAACTATCAAATAATCTAATGCGACAGAACCACTTTCATACTCATATAATGAAGTTGCTTTTAACATGGGGTAAATCAAATTAATCTACAATGAACTATTTATTTCATAAGGAATAAATAGTTTCATTGAGTCCTAAAGGCTGAAATTTACAGATGAGAAAAGTACAAAAATTAATTAGGCAAGAGGTGGACCAAACGACTAGTCAATCACTAATATCCAATTAAGTTATGAAAGGACATATGTTGCTCAAAAGAAGTAATCAGCTCACTTTTGTGGCAATTAATTCTTATGTTACCACTTGTGTATAATGTGCAAAACATTATGAACATTGTAAAGTCGCGCTCTTTACGCACCATTTTATGCCTTTTACTTAATCTATTCATTATTTTGAATAAAATTGTTAACTTTGATTCAGTACATTTACGAGCAAAATGATACCTTTTATTCTCAAATAGCAACTTATTCTAATAGACCTATTTAATCGTAATTCACAATATGAGTTGTGCTTGGTATCCCCACTTTATATTACCAATTGTATCTCTAATGTGACGTGTCAAGATGTGGTGATTTTGAAAATCACATTTTGTGGGACCCAAAACCATCATATACTGACATATCACATTGGCAAAATAATTGGGGATCTAAATTGGGTATACATACCATTTCCTTTACAATACTATTTTGAGTATTTTAATTGTAAATAATTGAAATCAGACATGTTGTATGCCCTTTCAACTTATTAAATTAATTTAGTGTAAGGGAATGGTAAAATGGATTGAATTCAAATCACCCAGGGGTTGATGATATTGTAACATTGTGGATTCTGGAATCGGTGTCCAAACAAAATTTACCGAATGATATAGCTCATATGTTCTTGTTTGTCTTCTCACTTGGTGCTTAAATCAAATCCAAGTATATTTGTGAACCTGTTATGTAAGGTGTAGAGGGGAGTGACCAAATTTGAAATCCTACTACTTGTCAGAATGTCCAACTTACTCTTAGATCTTAATTTATTCTTTTCATGTGATGCCTTTTTTCAGTGGGCAAGAGAATGGAGCAAGTTCGAAACTTGAATTTTATCTAATGAATTGGGGAAAAATATGTTCATTAAAGAAAGAGAGAGGTTCAAAATTTTACTATAAGAGTTCTTTAATTTAGTTATAATAGGAAAATGGTGTGGCTGCTTGGGGAGGGGAGTGATATATTTTGGAAGAAGGTGGTCTTGGCTTAATAGGGAGTATTAAATGATTCGAATGTTTAAAAGTGTCAACCAAATGCACTTGTGGCCTTTAAGAAATTGTTTGTTGGAATAACTATAATTTCACAAAGGAAATCAAGAAAGTAGATATAGGAGTGTCATTGGCTGCAAGAATATAGATAGAAGGATGAGAAAAAAGTAGATATAAATAAAGAAGAATTACTAGTCATGTGATGGGTGGCACTTGTGTCAAATACCCAAGTAGTGTGAGATATGCTTGAAGGCTCAGAGGAGAAATAACCTGCAAAGGAAGAAACTGAAAGGGAATTAGACTGATAAGAAAAAAGAAGCCTCAACAATTACTTAATTATCAAGGACAGTGAAAGAGTTGATTAGGATGACTCATCCACTAGTGGTGTAATTGTTGTAATATGGCTAATCCTGCTTCTAGAAAGCTGTTGTTGTGAGCCACAAACTGCTTTGTTGACCAATTTAGGACACTCTGCCTTCCAGTGACCTTCTCACGACAAAATTGATACTCGCTAATACCAATTCTAGATCGTTGCTTATACGGTGTGCTAGCTTGCAGCTTCGGAGTGACAACTATTACTATCTAAGGTAAAGGTAGAAAGCCCTTTTCGGGAAGAAGCCTTGAGGTGCACTTCTTCAACTAGGAGCTCAATAACAAAGGAATTAACAGATGAAAGTGGACTATGATAAAGGATAGTACCCCGCAGTCCCTAAAAATCATCTCTAAGGACCATAAAAAATTAGACAAACCTCTGTTCCTCTCTATATGAATGACATAGCTAATTACTGCTCAGACTTAGAGGCTCCCTAAGAGCCAAGATTGTTAAAATTAGGATCCTATGTTGAATCATTTTAGAGGTTTATGGGATTGGATCGGACCTTGGCAAGCAACCTGAATCTCATATTCAAACTAATATCAGTTTGCAAAGTTGGATTGTATAAATAACTTTGATAAATAGTCCTAAATCTCTTTGACTGTATTAAGCTTAGCCAAATGAATCCCAATAAATTGGTCAATTAAATTGTTAATCCAAGTAATAATTTTGCATTGTTAATCTCCCAATTTGACAATAATTCAGTATAATTTTCCGCCTTAGTATCTAAAGAAATTTTTACAACCCCAGTTAATTTCATAACATATGTCCAATAGACATAGTTATCCCTAGTTAATTTCACAGTAATATCTTGAAGGGAATCACTCTTGTTACTTGCCATAGCCAACTAAAGTAGAACACAAATACACCAAAGAGCACTACAGAAGAGAGTAAGGAGCCAAAATAGAACACAATTGTAGGGAAAACCAAATGAAGACTAGAAGATGCAACCAAAACTCTAGTATCAACCAGTACACCACTAGCATAGAACAAAATGCAACCAAACAGATTGCAATTGAAAAATAAATAACAGACCCAACTACTTCTGTCCACTTTTTGGCATAAAAAATGCATTCAAACAATATTAGGCTGCTCAATTGAAACTTCTCAACCCTAGAATCACCTCTTCAAGTAGATTTGACGCAACAAAAACATAAAAAATTTAAAAAAAAAAGTGGGCGGATTATACAGATTGCAAAATTCAGCCATTTTCCCAAAAATGTTTGAAAATTAGAAAATCCAATAAAAAAATATCCAAAATTCAAAAAACAAATACTAGAGAGTAGCCCATGAAGAAACAATCAAAACCTTAGAATTGGGATCCCAAACAAGGTTTTAAATAACGATCGCGGCCATCGTAACAGTAATGGTCGCCCAGACGCGGGGTGTAATGGGTGTAACGTAACGAACGTGGCTACTAGGAGCAAGATTTTTTTTTTTCATTGCACAACACTTAAAAATGGTAACGATACGCATGTTTTAATCACATTGTTTCATATATTGGAAATTTTAGTAATTTTTGATGAATTTTATGGATTTTATATAGATGTTTCTATACGAGTTTCATATTAAATTTTATATTGCTGAAAACAATGAAAGTATAGTAATTGTTAATTTTATTATTTTTTGCATCTACATGCACTTAAACATGAAAATAAATTAAAAACTTTTAGACACTATAAAATCACAATATCTCAATAATAAATAAAATAAAAGGGAAATTTAAAAATTACCAGTGTGATTGCATCATTTTTAATCAAATCACCACCTAAAAATCAAGTGTTTAAATAACTATTAAAAAAATTAAATTATAAATGAAAAATTGCTTATTTTTATATTTTACTTAATTTTTCATATTATTATTTGTATTTTCAACAGAATTATAAAGTTTTTTTTTTTATTTTTGTTCATTAAGTGTTGATTAAATTTTGTAACTTATGGTACAAATACATAAGATTATACATGAGGAAATAAATGATCAGCAAAGAGCTTGTGTTATGGATCCTAGCTGGACAATAAAGATAAATAAAAAAAATAAAAAAATATTGAATTTACAATCTATAAAACAGAATCAGAAAACAAGAAGAGTCAATGAAGAGTTTCTGTAATGCATCCCAGCTGTACACCATTATAATAAACACAAATCAAAAAAATATTTAAAAAATGATACAATCTGGAAGAGTCTATTGTCTAACAGCTTCGGTTGTATAAGTAAATAAAAAAAATTATTAAAAAAAGACAGCTATTAATTTAGAATACGAAAAGAGTCTGGAATAGTCTAAGTTATCTCGAGCAATTATTTAATTTTTTATTTAAATTTAAATAAAAATTTATTTGAATTTGATTTAACAGTTACTTAGTTTTTTTATTTAAATTTATTTTTAAAATTTTTTTATCACATTCTAAAATAATTTTTATTATGTTCTAAAAATTTTAAATCTACTTTAAATCGTGATTTGAGTTTTTAAATAATATTATATTAATTTAAATTTAAATTTAAGTACAAACAAATTGATTTAATATAATCATGAGTTTACCGTTGATTCTTGCAAATGCCCTAATAAGTTCCAACTTCCAACACAATTAGCATGAAAAGAAATAAAAGATGTAAGGAGGGGAGCCAGACCAACGGAAAAGAGAGAGGAGCCGCTGTGATGTATATCGATCAACCCAGAATAAATACCAGTGATGCAATGCGAACACAGTGAAGGTCAGAGATGTAGATTGATCGAAGAAAGAGAGGAGCATAGACGCCAATGAGAAGGCTGAAGAGCAGCCGTGAGTGGACAGTGCGAGCAGTCGAGCACGGCCTGCAGATTGATCGGCCCACCCCAAAGTCACCACCGGACGACCGGTAGGTCTTCAATCGAAAGTCTAGACTCAAATCAGCTTTTAAGTTTCTATTCAATTTCCTTCAACATTTTTTTTAAAAAAAATCTGAAGCAAAAACATAATTTTTTTCGGAGAACAAGTATTGTCACGGATGTTACTGTTCAATTACGGTCGTTTCGATCCCGTAACGGACCGTTATGATACCATAACGGCTGCAACGCACGGGTAATTCATACTCATCTCAATATCGAGATGTAATGAGTTTAGTATTGACTAATACTCTTACGTAAGTAACTCACGGGTAATTCATACTCATCACAATATCGAGACGTAATGGGTTTGGTATTGACTAATACTGTTACGTAACATGTTATGTAACAGGTGATAAATTATGTAACGATTATTATTTAAAATTCTGATCCCAAAAAGTGTTAACGTTAGCATGATATGAACAGTTTGAATGTTGTGAAAATTAAGCACTACTGTTTGAACGCAGTTTGGACATGTATCGAATGGTGCTCTCTTGGAAATTCAAAAAACCCAACTTCTTTAGCTCCTGTTGGAGTGGTTTATTGAACAACTATCGAGTGATAGCTAGTGTAATAGTATTTTAAACATTTTAAGTCTTGCGTTCATAGGCGCTAGTGAAAGCTGCCCTATTTTGTAAAAACTAAGTTTTGAACCCAAACAACTCGGGAAATTGTTAAAACACTTAGGTTTCGTTTGGTTAAAAGAAATAAAAGAAAGAAAAGTAAAAAGAAAATTATTGTTTTCTATATTCATTTAATTATGAAAGAAATGATAAGAAAGTTACAAGAAAAATTATATTTATTGTTTGAAAAGTACAAAAATAAGAAGAATTTTTTGTTAATTGTCTAAATTACTTTTATTTATAAATGCTTTAACTTTGTAATACTTGTATAAATTACATGTCCCAAACTCATAATAATTATTATAACGATCGATCTTAATAAATAAATAAAAGTCTAATTTTTTATTTTATTTTTATTTTTATAAGAACTATCCAATTGTCTTTTTTTATATTCTATTGGACCTTGGGTCATGTAGACCCGAGTCCATTCGGTATCCACAAGATTTGTGCGGATCGTAATAATTATGATAAGAGTGTATATGTAGTTAAAACTCCTATCCGTTCTGATTGGTTTTAACCGACTTAGAAATTATCACGTAAGTCTTGTGGTTATCCCATTAGTTGTGGTTATGGGATACAAACATATATGCATTGGTTAAGCGTAATGAATCCATCCATGTGTAGTCTCTTAAATTATCACATGAGGTTTTGAGTTACGCTCTCGTTGAGATTCTTCTTGAGTGACCATCATAGTACTCTTGGTCTTGAATGGTGAAAATATATAAGCGACTCAATTTTGTAGCCGTCCTATTTGATGAGCAGCATCTCTTCCAGTGTTTCAAGAATCTTAGTGGTATACCAAAAAAGCTCGTAGTACAGGTCATGTAATACCCTAACCCGAAATATGCACGTAAATTGAGGTAGACTAGGTTGAGTACTGTAATACTAGTGTAAACCGAGCTCTTGAAGCTCTATATCATGATATCAAATAGACTGAACGATTTTGGAATGTGAACGGTTTCAATTATATAGTCAGCACCGAACGATGCTTGAGCAACCCAGGATCGAGCATCATAATGCGTGTACGTACGCAGATGCATGCGTGGGTACGTATACATATATGTATAGACCCTTAAAAATAAGTGTATGCATATGTATATAGAATTGGATATATGTGTATATATATATATATATGAGTATATATGTGTAAATATATGAGTATATATGTGTAAATATATGATCATATAATACATATACATAAAGAATGTATATGTATATATATATATAGATGTAATACACAAATACACAAGTGAGGGGGGGCAACTAAGTATACTGTATGTATGTGTGTGAAATTAGTGTGTGTTGGTGGTGTGTTGGGAACAGCAGCCAAGTTGCCAACATGAGGAAAGAAGTGTGAGAAATTATATGCATATATATATATATATATATATATCTTCAATTTTGGACATTGGAGAATGGAGAAGAAATGGGCGGTGGAAAGCAGTCCAAGAAGGCTGCAAGAAAGGGAGGAAGAAAGAGCAATAGTAGGCGCTGCAAGTGGTGCAAGTGGGCTGAAAATTGCCTATAAATAAGTGAGGTTGTTTTGAGAGAATTCAGAAACAATCAAAGGGATGCAAAGAGCTGAGAGTGTTTCTGATATTCAGAAGTGAAGAAGAAGGAGAAAAACCCAAAAAAAAGAGTGGGAAACTACGAGCCAAAAGCTCATACGGGTGAGTGAGATTCAATTTTATTTTTAAAATTTAAGCATGATTCGTTGAGTTTGATGTAGAGGGTCATAACAAGCATGAAATTAGGATTTTATTGCAAAACGAATGAAGTAAAAAGAGTTAGAAATAAGGGAGAAAAAGGCAGTTGTAGGTCTGTGATGATAGATTCAATTTTAGCATTTTCTTGCGTTAAGCTTGATTGAAATGATAGGGAATTATTCATATGAGGTGCAGGAACAAGTTAGGAAAACATTGGAGTTAAAACAGTGGTGAAACCACCATGAACGGGGGCTCACCGGAAAATCAGTTCCCACTGAAAATCCCATATTCGAAGGGTTTTGTTGGTCTAAATGAAAAACTAGGGTTAGGGATGTGATCCTTATGAGATTCAGAAAAGGATCACATTGAGAATAAGGGAGAAAATGATCGGAAAAAGGTTTCCGTCACCGGAGAAGGCGACGGAACCCTACCAGAGTCTCACCGGATTGTGGAGAGATGATGAATAGGGTTTTCCAAAACGGCACCGTGTAGTGTGGGGTTTTGATTAAACTGCATCATTTAGGGTGAGGTTGTTTTAATTTAAAAACTGAATTGGGACTATTTGGTTGTAGGTATAAGAAATTAAAATTAAAATTGATTTGGGGATGGGGATATCCTATTCCAATTTTGGAGATTAGCCACAGTTTGACTATTCTGATTAAGAATAGTATAATCAGAATTTCTGATTTGGCCCACGAATTTGAGAAATTCTAAAAGTAACCCTAGACTTATGATTATTATAATTTGACCCCAGAATAAAATATTAATTTAATTAATAAATTAAATAAAATAAATAAAATTATAAAAATGCCCCTAAGTCAAAAAGCAGTCAAACGGACTCCGATTAAAGTAAAAGAATAGTGAATTTTTATTATTTCGAGCATTTTAGACTCAACGGTAGAGTTCAATTTTTGAAAAGAGGTCCCTAGAAGTAAGAACCCGTAAAAGTAAAAAATGATTGTTTTGCCCTTTTTAGTACAGATGTCCGAATTGAATTATGCGAAAGCCTAAACCGACTTTCTTCGATATTTCGGATTTAATAGAAGAGTCTATTTAAGTAAAAGAGATACCAATAGTAAAAAGACATAAAATTTGATGAATAGTATAGTTCATGTAACTATAGACTAAGATGCCTTTTCTAAATCTTAAAAACATCAAAAGGCAAGGAAAATGAGGTTTAACCTTTTAATAGAGATACAGTAAGAGGAAAGTAAATATCCAATCTTTGCATGTGATACTTCCAACCATGTTAATAGTTTTTCATATACTATCTATTGTATTCCATACATGCGAGAAAGTTATTGAGTCCACATTCGATATTGCTCTATCATGTGGAAAGCTTTTATGTGACTACCATATATCTCGTTCATGATTTTATACACTTGTGCACAGATTCATTGTACATTTGTATTTAGGGCCAAAAGGGGCCAACCAGTTATATTCTCACTGCTGAGAATAGTTATGTTCCATATTATATTCTTTATGGAGATAGCATGATCTTGATATATTATTATAGCCGAATTTGTGCTCAGTCACAAACTCCATCTGATGCTTACTACAAGTTACAGGTCGGTTCCAAAAGGGAAACGCCAGCTACATTGTTATGTGAGGCATGGGATGTAGAGTTATTACAGAGCTCTGAGTGCTGTTTGGGGGCCCTGGTTAGGAAAATCACCTGAACGAGTACTCTAGAGGGGCAGCCATGCCCCCGAGTTACAGTGCATCCACTTTTGTTATCATTGTCAGTTATTGTACTTCATAGCTTGATCATATTATATCCTTATGAATGATCATGAGATTCATAGCTTTCTATTGAGTGCTTACGATTATGCCTGTGACAAGCTCATGACTGTAGCAGTATGATATTGTTACCAGATTTTCATTATTATTTATCATTGTGTTTCTACCATTTGATATACATTTATGAGTTCTATATTCCTTGACTAGCTATCATGTTGCATTTATCCTCGTCCTTCTTGGATTATGCCTTCTATATATTCTTGTACACATGGCAGAGCAAAGGATAACTACTTACGGAGTTTTCATAGCTCATACAGATACTACATTCATTTTCAGGCACAGATATCAAGGGTAGGCGTTAGAGACTACTAAATAGAAGTAAACATTACTTTTTTGAAGTTATAAGTGTAATATGTAGTACAGTCTTGTAGTTCTCCCATGTCATCCACATCTTGGGGATGTACAATAGTTAAAGAAACTTATAGTCTATATTTTGAGAACCAAATATGTATCATATGCAACTTTTCTATTTAAGACTTCCGCTATGTATGTTTATGTTACAATGTTATGATATGATAGTTGTTGCATGTTAGTAGCATTGATTGTGTAACAAGTTTCAGATGAGATCCGGTTCGACAAAAGGGTCGGATCGAGGTCGCAGTTCAAGATCCTGCATAGGGTGGGTCTTAGGTCGTGACAGGTCACCTCTTCCAGCTATTTTTGATCTGAAAAGGTAACTGGATTCAAACCCAATTATTATTTTATGTATTTCTTTCATTGGTATCAGAACCATTGAGTTATGCTCACTAATATATGTGTTATATGTATGTATATTTATTAAGAGAAAAAAATCATGCATTAAACTCACATGGCTGATTTTTAAAAAATCATTATAAGAACATATTTTGAACGATCTGCCACAGTAGATGAGTTATTTATAGCACTAATAGGTAGACTTTAAAATTTCATGACGATTATTATGCATAAAATTTATATTAATATGTTCCGTATTCTAAGAGCTTTCTAACGATATATGGTACATAATTTTTCATTGAAAAATGAGTGAGATATGAGGTCCCAAAGTTTGACCGCAGCCATGGTCAAACCTTGCTTTTGAATAAGATGAATTATAGATGAATGCAACTCCCGCTCTCAGAGGAAACATGTGGAAGCACTTGCATCATCTTTCGAGGCTTATTTTTTTATACCTCCAGAGAGTGTGTCATCCTCACATGATTTTAGGCTTATATATGTATTTGTGTAATTTTTTGATTTCGGGAAGTATTTTAAACTGACTTTTTATTGAGTAAAAAATGTTAAACATTTTATTAAATAATTTTATAATACTTCCATAAAGTTATATTTGTGATTAAAATTACATATAAGTGTTTAGTACACTGTTGGGTCCCAAATTAGTTTTTGGTGGATTTTTTTTTTACCTATTTTTGATATTTTTTGGGCTTTAAAAATTAGTTTTTATCCCAAAAATTGGTTAAAACTCTTAAAAAATTTATTTTAAATTGTGAAAAATTCTTAGAAAGGCTGCAAATGATGAACAATTGCACTATGTATAGATCATTTTTTTTTGGGTCATGTATGGTGTGGGCGCGAGCACCAGAAAAAAGAGAAGTGTGTTAATCCTTTTTATGGATTTAGAGGGATCCCGACCATCTCCTTCCCTTAAGGTGGGAAGTAACAGTCTCTTGTGGAAGATGGAGAGATTGAGGAGTCGTCGGCTTGTTTTTGGGCAAAAAATAAGTAAACCCGTTGCAGCATAACATAATTAAAAGAAAACTAAAAATGAATGAAATAATCAAAATTTACATTGTCTTGTCTCCTAATTATATTATAAAGATCCCTTGACATGAATCAAATAAAAAAAGGTACTGAAATAAAGTGAAAACCAAAGAAAACATAGATTCGGCGGCTAAGGTATAACGTGGGAAGGTGTTAGGAACCCACCTCGCCCAATCCGAATGGATCGGCCTTCAAATATTCACTTGCGAAAACTATTTTGTCATGAGAAAACTGAAAAGAGAGATGTGAGTCTGGAAGAGAGATAATAAAAGATCTAATGTAAATAAATAAGACAGAACAGAAAAGACAAAAATAATATATGACTCGAGTCCGAAGGTTTCCTACATATCCATTCAGAAAACGGAATCAGAGTGTAAAGAGGTGAGTTCAACTGATCTAAGAAAACTTGTTAAGGATTTGAGGGATGTACCTTGTTTTGTCGTGGTAGTCGGGTAGCACTTCAGTTAGGAAAGTCTAAATCGAAGACTTTAATCGGGCAAATCTCCGGCTTGTTCTTCGGGTTGGAACGCATTGCTTTGGCTTGCTTTGCAAAAAGAGATTGTCACTTCGACAGGGCTTCGGCCTCGGGAGAGGGAGAGTTATTGTAGAGGAACTCTAGAATTAAACTAAAAGCGTAAGGCTATGGAAACCGACTTCCGTTTGTGTATTTTCGTGTCCCTAAAACTGATGGTCTAGAGGCTTTATTTATAGAAAAATATAGAGATTTGATCTAAGGGTCTAAGATAAAACCCTAAAATAGAGGGCTAGGATCATGTGTTGAGTGATAATTATCTAATTAAATAAGAATGATTATCCTAACTAAATGAATTAATAAATAATTATGACAATGCACGAACCAATAGAATTGGTGTCTACATGTAAGAGCTAATAAGATAAAAGAGAAATAGAATTTAAATAGAAAATAAACTCTAAAATAAAAATGTCTAGGTTCAATGTATCTCCATTTAAAGAAATATCAAACATCTCCTTTAAGTTAAGGATTTTATCCCTAGCTGTTACAAAACTCTGATGCTGATGTTGTAAAATACTTGACATCGAAGCTAAGATATAGCAACATGTCATCTCATCAACTTTGACCCACCTAAAATAGCGGTCAATGTCTTCTTGGGAAGCATCAGCCCCTGGAAGGTTTGGGCTATCCACAGTAATCACATATTTGTACCCTTTTGCAATAAGGACAATGTCTAGATTCTGTTTCCAGTCCACATAGTTAGGTTCAGCCAACTTATTTTTTTTTAGGATGATAGCAAGTGGGTTAAATAAAGACATCCGAGAATCATCTATATAGGCACATACATTAACATGAATATAAATAAACAATAAAATAATTTTGGCTCTCATGAATGCATAGTGGTATCCTCAAGTCACTATCAATGAATGCATTGGAACCTAACCTTATAAACAACACGTTCCGTGGGAATGACAATGTCATTCATATGATTAGAAGGACCATCATATCCTATATGATTTCACTATCTAGACATCTCATGTCAAATGAAACATATTTTTCAATATCCTTCGGTCTTCAAAAGACAATGATAGACTCCATGGGGAGAATATCATTTCCTGTTGATCAAGTGTATACCATCATCTCAAATAAAAAGACAACCTGTTGCAAATAGTGTCCCCGTGGGAAGATCACCCTCATCTCGTCTCTTGCTATTCTATCCTAAAAGGTCCATACTTATAACCAACTAAATAGTCACCCTCCATGGGGAGGCCACTCGAAGATGGCTCAAAGAACCTATTTTTGTCTTACTATGGGCCGATGATGGAAGACCATAGGAGCTTTCTTAAAGCATCCCTCTCTCACTTGTTTCTATAAATTGAGGATTATTATACAACACATGCATAGTCATATTAACATATTCATGGATCAAAATTAATCATGTGATTTTATAAATATAAACATGCAAACATAAAATTAAAATTATCTCATATGGCCAACTAAAATTCTTGACAGTGGGCTTTGTACTTCCATTGGTCTTCTTGATGGCTCTCATACCCTAACTCTTACTTCAAAAATAAAATAAATACATGAAAAACTTATACCTACATATGTGAGCTTACATTTAATCAAAAATTAAAAATTGATAGACTAGGGAAACCAATGGAGCTTGTCCCATTCACGGAAAAAAATTTCAAATCCATTGCTCTTTACAATTGTCTCAAAACCAATTAAATTAAATACATCACCTAATGGCCAGCCATGAGTGATAGGATACATCCATTCACATAAATGAACCATTCAAATATGAGAAATAAAATATTAAAGCATCTAAATTTGTGATTAATCATATACATCACTCATATATATTTTAGAGTGTACTAAGATTTAATCCATGTATTCAAGAACCCGTATAAGTCAAGTTTCACTTAACCTATAATTTTAAATCTAACGTATTTGGGTATCAAATACCCATTGGTATCATATATCCATAATTTAAAAAGATAGATATAGAAAATAAAATTTAAATTCGTAAAATATTTGAGTATCTCATACCCAAACAATTTAATAAATTTGGGTATCTAATATCTAATTAAAATAATAATCTATATTACTGTCAAAATTGTCTATCCATGGGTATCATATACTTATAATATAAACAATGGATATATAAAATAAAATTGAGCCATTGGGTATCATATATAAAATAATTTTTAGTAAAATATATAATATCCATAATTCAAAAAGTCTTCTTCAACAATCAAGATTCGTGATGTTTCAAATTGATATTATATATATATATATATATATATATTCTTCTTACGTCTGTTTCAAATATATATATATATATATATATATATTTGAAACAGGCGTAAAAAGGCGACCACTGCTCTAACTTTTGACCTTTCTTACGCTTGTGTTGACATTTTTTTTTAAAGCAAAAAAGAAGCTGTGCAAAGATCTGCGTCATCTGGGAAGCGGACAATCAAGAAACAAATAAAAAAAACAGTTTATTATAAGTAATCAATTAAATCTTAATTATCTCATAATAATTTTAATTGACTAATTAATTTCAATTAACTTCACTATATAATTGAAATTGCATTTCAACTTACTAGAATATAGTAAACTCATATACACTATACTTTTGTAGTTGGCCTTTATACATGAATACTAATAATCAGAGTTCCATATTATACTGTCAAATTAATTCTCTAATTATTATAAGAATCCTAACTTAATAATTATTAATCACTTGCAACTGGTCATCATTTCAATAAACAATTTACTGAAACATCCTGTATTCTTCTTACGTCTGTTTCAAACATATATATATATATATATATATATTCTTCTTACGTCTGTTTCAAATATATATATATATATATATAATATCAATTTGAAACATCCTGTATTATTCTTACGCCTGTTTCAAACATATACATATATATATATATATATAATATCAATTTGAAATGTCCTATATTGAATTAAATATGGATTGCGGCTAAATTAAATTAATAAAAAAAATACATTCCAACCACCTTGGGAGCTTCTTGATTAGTCCAGCACTATGGGCATCTCATACTCACCAGATATATAAAATTAAGAATTAGATTCAATTATTCAGGTTCTCAAACAAAGATCAAATATTTATATCAAATAAATTGTACCACAAAATTTCATTCTAAAATAACCATTTATTTTAATTGGGATCCATGAATAGGTTTATAACAAGTAAATATAACCTTCAAAATTGATGGATTCATGTAAAGTTGCTATGATATCAATTGTTGGGTTCATAACCACAACGGAAGTGATTTCAAAAATCTATTTAGATATTTTTCGTTACATGAATCATACAATCTTGAAAAAAGAGTTAGAATTACCTTGTTCTTGATAATCTTGATTGTTGAAGAAGACTTCTTGAAGAAATTGATGCAATCTTCCTTCTCTTTCTCTTCTCGGTCTTCTCCTCTTTTTTCTTAGGCAAACCGTATCATAGGAGAGTAGGCTGCCTCTTATTTTTATTTAGCACAAAAACCTTATGATAAATGGCTCCCTACATATCATATATATATATAGCTTAATTAGGGTAAGAGAATGGATCTAGTGGGATCCCATTAAGTTAGTTTTCAATTAATCAATTAAATCTTAATTATCTCATAATGAATTTTAATTGACTAATTAATTTCAATTAACTCCACTATATAATTGAAATTGCACGCCAACTTAGTAGAATAGAATAAACTCATATACACTATACTTTTATAATTGGCCTTTCTACATGAATACTAATAATCAGAGTTCCATATTATACTGTCAAATTAATTCTCTAATTATTTTAAGAACCTAACTTAATAATTATTAATCACTTGCAATTGGTCATCATTTCAATAAACAATTTACTGAAAAGACCGAATTCGAATTTCAGTGATTAAGCCATTGAATTAGCACAAAGGTGATATCCATCTCTCTAATATATAGATTGTAAATTCCATCTTGAGAATATGTGTTCCCATAGTCTAAATAATGACTTCCCAAGATACCGAGGTATTGATCTAAAAGACTTCACTCATTAGGTAACTCAAAGTCATCACTATTCAGAACTTGAGTTCACTATGCTCCCAAGATTAAGAGCTTACTGCGAATAGTGAATAAGAAAATTATTAAAGGTGATAGTTCCAAATAATGCGTTTCTTATAGTAATCCAGTTCAATATATTCCCAATACACCAATACAATAACCTAGAGTCCACTACTCTGATGGTTGAGATAAACCACATTATCACATAAAGGTTAACTATATTACAGCTTTACAGATAAGATGTCAAGTCTTATCAATAGCCGCGAACAATTCTAAAATTGCCTGTATAAGGAGTTCATATCTCCTGTGTATAAATCTCATTTATACACATGAACCGCTCCTTATAACAATTCAAGGACTAATCATCTCACGATATAAAGCAACATCCAAACATATGGTAATATGAAACTCAGTAATAAATCAAATATATTAAATAATAATAAAATATCTTGGATATAAGGGCACTCATCCTAACATCTGTCAAGAAAAGTCTTACAAGGTATGGGACTCTGATAGGAGGAGTCCTACTGTCACGCCTCGAATTTTCATAAACCTAGGGAGTGAGTGAAATGAATTAAGAAAAATAAATAATAGACGATTAAATGAATTTAGTTGATTACTCATTTGTTTCTCCATATTTTCATAAAATTTAGAATGAAAATTTGCTACTAGACTTACCCAAGATGGATTTCAAATGCCAATCAAATATAGGAAGTTGTCACGTCCCCGAATTTTCATAAACCTAGGAGTGGATTTATTAACTAGAAAAATGAATAAATAAATTTAAAACATCCTTTAATTCTCAGCGGAAAAAATTCATTATTCCATACTCTAAGGTCATTAACCAACATTAGAAAAACAAAATCTGAGAATCATTTGAATCCTTTCTAAAAACTTTGTTTAGGCCTTTATACCTTTCGTGGTCAATTTCACCCAAACATATTTGGAGTCTCAAAGTGCAAATATTATTAGACAAAAGTACTCGTCGAGACAATTAGTTTAGACTTTTGAATCACTTAATTCAGGATTTAAAATAAATTTATATGAAAATCGGAAAGTTCGAAACAAACAAAAAAAAAATTTCGGATGAACAGTAATTTGACAAACCAGTAGCTAAAAGTGAATAGTAATATTGAAAGTTACTATTCACCTGGAGCAAAGATTCAGCTTCAGAAAAAAATGTTGTGCCTAACCCTTTGATTCAAATTGATATTTCTCTCAATCTATAGATCCAAATGTAATGAAATCTGTGCCAAAATATTCTTTATTGAGTCTAGTTTCTATACCATTTTGAATTACTCGACAAGTCTATGTAGAACTCAAGTTATGATGAAAACACTACCCATAGGTCAAATTTTTCCACATTTGAAGCAAAATCAATATAACTTTCTCATTTTAAAATCTTTTAAAGTCCATTATATATAAAAAGAAAGCTAAGAGATAAACCTATCTAGAAATTTAAGGCACTTTAATTAATTCAAAAAGACCAAAACGCTATATTCTCATGAAGTGGGCTGATCTGCAGATATAATTTTTTGCAGAATCGAAGTTAAGGCATGTTGTATACCATTTGACATTCCTTCTAATTTTTCAAGCTATTTAATCCCAATTTTTTTTTATACACTTTTCTCACTTATTCATCTGCATTTTACACACCTAATGGCCCTTTTTAACTCACAAAATTTTGACATGATTTCCTTTATTTTCTAAGCATTTTTAACCTAATACTTTACGACAATTCATATATACAAGGATATATACATTCCATCCTCACTCGATTGGCCATAAATTCATAGAAATTATACATACAACTATTGTTCTCAACATTTACATGTGATGCACATTAAACAAAACATCCCATTTATCATTTAGGTTTAAACCGTTACATTACAAAATGGCCTAAGGCTTATAGTTCACTATTCTTCAAATTTAGCACAAGTTATTTGGGCTTATGCCCATACCTACAAAAAAAATTGTGGCCCTTACGCCAAATATGCTTCAAATTCCACTTTCTCCTCCATGCTTCAACGAGTTCATCACGTCAAGTACCGAGAGCCTCATCTATAATATGTAATCCCATAAAGGGTAAGCACGACGGCTTGTATGATATAATGCTAATATAAAGAACAAAGTTAAGGCGTGGCATATACAAGTGTACATTTATAAGCTATAAATGCTCCAATCCCTCCATGCTATGCAATGGCTATATGCATAACACATCCATGTAACTCTATCGCACACCCATGTCTTGCTTCACGGTCCGTCCCCGTTGGAACTCAAGTACCAATGGCCAATTTTGAATTTTTCACTACAAGATCTACACCCTCATAATGCATAGCACCAAAGTGCTCAACTCATGCCATGTTTTCAATGATTCACAATATGCCAACATGCCCTTAATTTTTTTATGCAATTCAATGAAACATTTCATCAAACACATGTGTTTGCCTTAAATAATGCATTATACTTAAAACAACTATAAATTTTGAATCACAGAACTTTGCCTACATGAACCTAGCATGTAATCCAATTAATTACACATATAAACATATTACATATTCACAACCTTACCAAATTCTCAAAGATTACAAAATACATAAAGTGCCAACACATTGAATAAATCATAACTTTCCAACTACAAGACTTTGTTTACATGAACATGAGCTAGAATATATTGAATTATATATATAGTCATATTACATGTTCATCACTTCAACAAATTTTCAAAGAATACATAGGTACATAAGGTACCAACCCTAGGTTTTCAAAGTAACTATAAGCTAGGTGATTCTCTAATAAAAAATAAGCATGCAAGTCATACAATTAACATATAAAAACACTCCTAAACTTATCTGTTTTCTTTACTTAGTAAAATATCATACCTAAAAAGATATTTCTCAACCCTAGGGAGTTGTACTGGCTGTGCACCCAAACCAATTAGTAAGAAGGTAGCCCTTGATGTGGGAAACAACTTCCAGGAAGGAAGCCTTGTAAAAATCCAAGCCTAGAGATGAGTTTTGGAGGGTTGAAAGTTAAAAAACCCTAAATTTTCTTCACCTTTTTCTCCATGCACGACCTGCTGCTATATTCTTAGACCAATTCTGAGAAATTTATGTCCCAAGTGTTGTATTTATACTCAAGGGCTAAGGGGGTAAAAAGACCATTTTGCCCTTGATGAGTTCGGGACCCCGTTACAATACAACCCGTCCCGAAACGCCTCAATTTGACATTCTACTTTAGCCAAAGTTCTTAAATTTATTTTAAACTATATTTTTACAAATAATTTATTTTCGCCTGTTGGCAGGTTGCGGCCAGGCCCAGCCCGGGCCACCTAGGATTCCGTTTTCGGGTTTATTTTTCAAACTATCTCCGATTAGGCTCAAATTCTCACAAGAGGTGTATTGTAACATTCTAATCATATGTCTCTTCTATGGAATACTCAAATTATGCTTCTAAATATGACTTACGTCTAAACGATGCATGCATAGTACCCTACTAGCAAATAGCGCATCAATAGTGCCTTACCGGCAAAACGAAAAATTTATCCTGATTTTTCAGATCTTTACATCCTTCTCCCCTTAAAGAAATTTCATTCCAAAATTTAGAAATGTACCTCTATGAACAAATAACTTTGGATACCTAGCACGGAGCTCAGCATCGCACTCCCAAGTGGCCTCCTCGACTCTGTGGTGGCTCCAAAGAACCTTGACCAAAAGGATGGTCTTGCCTCACAAAACCTAGTCCCTCAAGTCCAATATCTCTACAAGCCTCTCATCATAAGAAACATCACCCTCCATTTCAAGATCAACCCAATCGAGTACATGTAAAGGGTCAAGCTCATACTTCCTCAACATCTATACATGAAAGACATTATGAACCTTAGATAACTATGGCTGTAATCCCAACTGATAGGCTACTTCGCCAACCCTCTCAAGGATCTCAAATGGCCCTATAAACCATGGCAATAATTTTTCGCTACACCCGAATCTCCTCAATCCCCGTCGTGGAGCTGCCTTGAAGAGTACATATCCCCCAACATCAAATGACAGAGGTCGTCACCTCCTATCTGTATAACTCTTTTTGTAAAGATTGAAATTTTTAGAAGGAATTTTTTTTTCATCTATTTATTTATTTATTTATTTTCATTTATCTATTATTATTATTGTCAGTATTATTGTTAGTAAAATTTTCTCTTAGTGGTGTGTTATATGTATGTGTGGGGAATGGGGTTTATGTATGTGTAGGGAATCATGTGTATAAATATATAAGTATGGGTGGTACATTTAAATATATATATATATATATGGCTAGTGTACAGCCGTGAAGGTATGTGTGCAAGTGTGTGTGTGTGGAGGAAAACCAACTTACAAGGAATGCATTAAATGCATTCTGTGAAAAGGAGAAAAAGGGAGAAAAGAGAAGTCAGGAAAAACAGAAGGGAGGTCAAGGATAGGGTAGGTGAGAAAGGGAGAGAAACCATGGGCAAGTGAGTGGTTTTTACCTAAAGCAATATATATGTATAGGTGTATATATGTCTATATACACACGGTTGAGTTTTGGTGTTTATAGAGAGAGAAACAGAAAAGAAAGACTGAGTGTGAAGTTGAGAGTGTTGGGGGGGAGATACAGAAGTAGGAACAGAATAGAGGACCAAGGTTTTGCTTCAAACCGGTAAGAAATTCTATATTCTATTTTTATTTATTTTAAAGCATGTTAGTTTGAATTTTGGACCATGTAAAGCATGAAATAAGGGAGATAATGCAAGAAAAACCAAATGAAATAGTTAAAGAACCAGTGGATAATGTTGAGTTGCAGGTTATACCATTTTTAGTTTTTAATATTTTATGTATAAAAAACCTTAACTTAAAAGACCTAGACTTGACCCCCCTAAGTACAGGGAAATTTTAGAAAAAGAAATGGTTCAAACGGTGGTAAAATGGGCTTGAAAATTTGAAAGAAAACTTCGGTCGGAGCTGGCCGGAAAAGGCTGAACCAGCCACTGAACTCCTTTGATTTCATGAAGATAGAGGTAGGTTGTGGAAAATGAATTGGGTGGTCATGACCTAGAAGGAGAGAGAAAGAAAACTGCATAAAATTCATGTAGAAAGATGGCCGAAAACTGGTCACCGTCGCCGGAGATGGCAACAGAAACCTAGGGGTTCTCTACCGGAAAATCGAAAGGGATGAAGAGGCGGTTGGGCTGAAGTGTTGGACCTGTTGGGTCGGAACTCCGTGGGCTGGGTTATTTAATTTAAACAGGTTGGACCTGTTTTGGTTTTGAGTTCTTGGGCTGGTCTGTTTTAATTTAAAAGGGGGGGTTTGGGCTATTTGGTTTTAGGCCCAAATGGTTTAAGTGAAAAAAAAAAAAAAAGATGTGGGAACTGCGATTCCCAGGAATCGTACACGGAACGGTGTGGATGGGGAGGGTAACACTTGGCCACGGTGCCACCCAGTATCTGTTTTTGCGAATAATATATATATTATAACTTAATAATTAAATTAAATTAAATTAAATGTCCCTAAATGGCTCGGAGTCCAATTAAGACAAGTCATATATGTTTTCTAACTATCTTGGACCTCCTAAGACCAACGGTGAGGTCTGTGACACGGGGCGAGGTCCCGAGAAATAAAAGACTCATAGAACCTTCAAAAATTATCAAAATGCCCCTGGGTCAAAAACGCAGTCAAACGAACCCCGATAAAAATAAAAGAATAGTGAATTTTTATTAATTCGAGCATTCTGAACTCAATTGTGGAGTCCGATTTACAAGGAGAGGTCCCGGGATGTAAGAACCCGTGAAAGTGTAAAATGACAGTTTTGCCCTTTTTAAACCGGATGCCCGAATTAAATTTCGCGAAAGCCCAAACCTATTTTCCTCGATGTTTTTGACACAATGATAGGACTTAATCTAATAAAATAGAACCTTATAAATTAAAGACATAAAATTTGATGAATAGCATAATTTAAATAGTAGTGGACTAAGTGTATTTTATGATTTTAGGGGCTCTGACTGCACAGGAGAGAACAGTCTGACCTCGGACATTCTCATCATTTAGTTCAGCTACACATTGGGCACGATTTCATAGGGTTGAGACAAACCCATCAGGTACGATATATTGTGCTAAGTAAGAAATAGAATTAAGTTTAGGATTAATTGCCATATTGGCTTGATGATTCACATGTTTGTTTTATTGCCCATATGCTTATGTGCTCCTTGTTATCTTGTTGAAAGTTTGGTGATGAAGGTGGACCATGACTATGTGTATATCGCATGTGTTAGCATAATGTGTGGATTATATTTTGAGAATTGTTAGGATTATGAAATATGTGACTTAAAGCATGTGTTAAATGGACTATGTATGGCATGTAACCTTGATGAAAGGATCTTTTGATTTGAATGTTATTGTGTAACACATCATTTAAAGCATGCTTGATGTGTGGGTATGATGCTTTATTGAGATTACATTATGGTATGGTGGAATCAAAGCATATTGGCATAGTATGATTCCTTGGACATGACATGATATAGCATTTGGTACCCGAACCAGTGGAAGCGATCCGCGAAGGAACATGATATAGCATTTGGTACCCGAACTAGCAGGAGCGATCCGCGAAGGGACATGATGTTGCATTTGGTGCCCGAACCAGCGGGAGCGATCCGCGAAGGGACATGATATTGTGTTTGGTACCCGAACCAACGGGAGCGATCCGTGAAGGGACATTGCATTACATTACATTACATGAGTTGACATGGACATGGCATAGATTTGACATGGTTGTGGCATAGAGTGGTGTGGGTGTTTCATGGGCATTGTTACTACATTGCATGGATAATATAGATGGCATGTGGATTATTGCTATTATGTGGCATGGACAATTTGGAAAGCATGTGGATTATTGTTATTACATTGCATGGATGATTTAGAATGCATGTAGAGATGAATGTACACTTGCATATGTCATGCCTTAGATTATGTTAATGAGTTGGATGACATGTAAATTATTGCTAGTACATTGTATGCATGATGTTGAAATGCCATGTAGATATAACTGTACACTTGCACATGCCACTGCCCTTAATTTTGTTTCTTGCATTAGCATTATATTGTACCAGCAGTTGAGCTGACCCATTCGTGGGACAAACATTTCAGATGACGCTCCCGGCACTTGAGACTTGAGGAAGTCTTATAGGGTGGAGGAGATTTGAGCTTAGGAGGATATTTGGCCCATGAGGGCATATTTTGTGATGTAGGGCTTAAGCCCGAATAACATGTTGAATGTTTTTATTGACTATGCTTTACATGGATGTACATTGAAGGAAATGAATGTAAGTTTGGGTTGAATCTGTTAGATTGTCCTTTATTTCTTTATTATTTTATTTTCTTTTTGCTTCGTCAGTCGTGCCTTGGGTTCGTTGGAATTCGGGCCATGACACTTTTAGGCTGCTCTATGCTATCAACAGACACTGTTGAATAATCTGTATCTTCTCTGTGGTCTCACAAACTATTTCAGGCCCCAAAGCAGCCGTCTTTCCTACCTCGGTCTAGCATATCGGTGAACAACACAGCCTGTCATACAACGCCTCAAAAGGTGCCATCTCGATACTAGACTAATAGCTATTGTTGTAAGCAAACTCTACTAGAGCAAGATGATCCTCCTAACTACCCCTGAAATCCATAACACACGCCATAAGCATATCCTCAAGTATCTGAATAGCACACTCTAACTGACTGTCAGTCTAAGGATGGAAAACAGTACTAAACAGTAGCTGAGTCCCCAAAGCTGTCTGAAGACTCTGCCAAAACTGTGCAGTGAAACATGGATCTCGGTCTGTAACAATGGAAACATGAATCCCATGTAGTCGTATTATCTCTCGGATATACAACCTACTGAGAATATCCACTAAATCAATCGCTCTAATCAGTAGAAAATGTGCAGACTTCGTCAACTTGTCAACAATAACCCAAACTGCATTGTGACCTCTAGGTGACCTCGAAAGACCCATCACAAAATCTATAGTAATAAACTCCCACTTCCACTCGGTTATTGGCAATGGTTGTAATAAACCCCCATGTACTCTGGTGCTCAGCCGTAACCTGCTGGCACATGAGACATCTCGACACAAACTGTACAACATCTCCCTTCATCCCTGTCTACCAATACTGGCAGCGTAAACATCTTAGTGCTCCCTTGGTACACTACTAGACGTGAATGATAGAAGTCTCTAAGAACATCAGCCCTAAGAGACTCTGGAACAAAGACTCTACCCATATACCTCAAGCTAAGGTCAGAATGAACTGTCCATCCCTCAAAACCCTCAATACTAGCAACTCGTGCTCGAATCTACTCTGCCTCTATGTCCTGTAACTATGCCTCAATAACCTTGCTCAATAGTGTAGGTTGTGCACACATACTGAATAGTGTGGCGTGTCCCTCAAACTCGATAAAGTCTAAGTCAAACTCACCAATATCTCCTATCATCTCCCACTCCCTAATAGCAATGATAGCAACAGTGCTCCTCGGTCTCCTACTAAGTGCATCTGCTATGACATTGGCCTTCCCAAGATGGTACTGAAGATCAAAGTCATAGTCCTTCATATACTCCATCCATCTCCTCTACCGAAGGTTCAAGTCCTTTTGCGTGAAAATGTATCTAAGGCTCTTGTGATCTGAGAACACCTCAAACCTCTCCCCGTATAAGTAGTGTTGCCAACTCTTAAGTGCAAAGATGACGGCGACTAACTCCAAATCATGTGTAGGATAGTTATGCTCATGATTCTTCAACTGACGATAACCATAAACTACCACCCTACCCTCCTGCATCAATACACAACCTAGTCCCTCTCACGACGCATCAGCAGTAGACTGTATAACCAATACCTCCCTTAGGTATAATCAGAACAGGTGCTGAAGTCAGCCTCCTCTTCAGCTCCTAAAATGACTGCTCACAGTCATCACTCCACTCAAATCTAATGTCCTTGCACGTCAAACGAGTCATTGGCACGGCAAGAAGAGAAAACCCCTCTACAAATCGACGGTAACATCCGGCCAATCCTAAGAAACTTTGGATCTCAAACACATTCTTTGGCCTCTCCCTACTCATAACAGTGTCAATCTTAGAAGGATCCACAAATACCCCGCTACCTAATACAACATGATTTAGAAACTGTACCTCTTGAAGCCAAAACTCACACTTCGAGAACTTTGCAAATAAACGGTGCTTTCTCAAAATCTGTAACACAGTCCGTAAGTGGAAAGTATGCTCCTCCTTAGAAGGTGAATAAATCAAAATGTCATCAACAAAGACTATGATAAACTAATCTAATTAAAGACTAAAGATGCGATACATCAAGTCTATGAATGTCGCTGGGGCATTCGTCACACCGAATGGCATAACTACGAACTCATAATGGTCATAACGAGTGCAAAAAGTTGTCTTCGCCACATCTTCCTCCCGTACTCTCAACTGATGATTCCCAGATCGAAGATCGATCTTCGAGAAACATCTCAAACCCCTAAGCTGATCAAACAAGTCATCTATCATCGGTAACAGGTACTTATTCTTGATAGTAACGCAGTTCAGTCTCATATAATCCACACATAAACATAATGTCTCATCCTTCTTCTTCACAAATAATGCCGAAGCACCCCACGGCGAAGTACTAGAATGAATAAAACCCTTACCGTGCAAATCAGTCAACTGCTCCTTCAGCTCCCTCAACTCAGTTGGAGCCATATGGTAAAGTGGAATGGAAATAGGCATAGTGCCTGGGATAAGCTTTATTGTGAGCTTTATCTCTCGTCTCAGCAATAGATTAGTCAAGTCATCTGGGAAGACATCTGGAAACTCATCCACTACTGGCGATAATACACTCTCTGTAGTCCCACTCCCATCTGCAATCAAACTAGCCAACAAGTAGTTATGGCCTCCCCAACTCCTCTAGTCATACAAGGTTGGCACTAGAAAATCCCCATGATTCCCCGTGAAATAAAAGTTATCTCCCTCAGGAGTACACACTGTCACTCTCCCCCTGTAGTAGTTTATACTAGCCCGGAAAGTAAACAACCAATCTATCCCCAATTACATGTTAAACAAAATTCGAAATCATACTCCCCACAAACTTGACCTAACCATTCCATTCATAATTCATTCACTATATTAAACAACACGATCATTTTCTTTATTATTATTATTATTATTATTATTATTATTATTATTATTATTATTATTATTATTATTATTATTTTATTATTTAAATCTACTAATAATCTAATTCATCGAAAAAAAATTTCATGCATATACTAAATATGCCTTACGGTTCCATCATCCATTTGGTACATACTCATGCAATTTTGCATTAGTTAATTTCTTTTTTCTTGCTGCCTTCAATCGTATTATGAGGTATCTTTTACCTTTTTTTCTATATATAACTAGATGATAACCCTTCATGGATCACAACTCCTTTTGTTACTGGCTGATGGGGCGCCATCCATCAATTGTAACGCAAGACTTGAGAACAATCCAATCTGTATAGATATTATAGTCATAGTACTGTAACCGATGAATATCGGGTACTAACCTAGCATACATATATAAAATCAACAAGCAACAGTCAACAGCTAACACATAGCCTACCATATAAACATTTAAGTATAAAATCCATCATAAGAATATACATATACATAAATGAGCTTACAACTTACCATATAGGTAACTAGGCACACAACCAATCCTATGGATATCTAGGCTTATAGTCTATCTTATAGATAACTAAGCATATAGCCTATCTCATAAATCATTTGGTCTACTACATAGATATAAGCATCTAGCCCCAGTTGATCAATAATCAAGTACATCCCATACCCCCAACAAATTAGGAAAACAATCACATTGTTCAATTGCACATACTAAAGCAACAAGCACACACATAATCATGTACTCCAAACTAGCCCAATTAACCTGAGGTCTAACCTCTCCCACTGTCCCTAGGTATTCAAAACCTAAAGCTCTGATACCACGTTATCACGCCCCGAATTTTCATAAACCCAAAAAATGAGTGAAATAAATTAAGAAAAATAAATAATAGGCAATTAAATGAATTTAGTTGATTACTCATTTGTTTCTCCATATTTTCACAAAATTTAGAATGAAAATTTGCTATGTGACTTACCAAGATGGATTTCAAATGCCAATCAAATATTGGAAGTTGTCACGACTTGAATTTTCATAAACCCGAAGTGGATTTATTAACTAGAAAAATGAATAAATAAATTTAAAACATCCTTTAATTCTCAGCGGAAAAATTCATTATTCCATACTCTAAGGTCATTAACCAACATTAGAAAAACAAAATTTGAAAATCATTTGAATCCTTTCTGAAAACTTTGTTTAGGCCTTTATACCTTTCGCGGTCAATTTCATCCAAACATATTTGGAGTCTCAAAGTGCAAATATTATTAGACAAAAGTACTCGTCGAGACAATTAGTTTAGACTTTTGAATCACTTAATTCAGATTTAAAATAAATTTATATGAAAATTGGAAAGTTTGAAACAAACAAAAAAAAATTCGGATGAACAGTAATTTGACAAACCAGTAGCTAAAAGTGAATAGTAATATTGAAAGTTACTGTTCACCTGGAGCAAAGATTCAGCTTCAGAAAAAAATGTTGTGCCTAACCCTTTGATTCAAATTTATATTTCACTCAATCTACATATCCAAATGTAATGAAATCTGTGCCAAAATATTCTTTATTGAGTCTAGTTTCTATACCATTTTGAATTACTCGACAAGTCTATGTAGAACTCAAGTTATGATGAAAACACTACCCATAGGTCAGATTTTTCCACACTTGAAGCAAAATCAATATAACTTTCTCATTTTAAAATCTTTTAAAGTCCATTATATATAAAAAGAAAGCTAAGAGATAGACCTATCTAGAAATGTAAGGCACTTTAATTAATTCAAAAAGACCAAAACGCTATAATCTCATGAAGTGGGCTGATCTGCAGATATAATTTTTTGCAGAATCGAAGTTAAGGCATGTTGTATACCATTTGACATTCCTTCTAATTTTTTAAGTTATTTAATCCCAAATTTTTTTTTTACACTTTTCTCACTTTTTCATCGGCATTTTACACAGCTAATGGCCCTTTTTAACTCACAAAATTTTGACATGATCTCCTTTATTTTCTAAGCATTTTCTACCTAATACTTTATGACAATTCATATATACAAGGATATATACATTCCATTCTCACTCGATGGCCACAAATTCATAGAAATTAAACATACAACTATTATTCTCAACATTTACATGTGATGCACATTATAACAAAATATCTCATTTGTTATTTGAGTTTAAACCCTTACATTACAAAATGGCTCAAGGCTTATAGTTCACTATTCTTCAAATTTAACACAAGTTATTTGGGCTTATGCCCATACATACAAAAACAATTGTGGCCCTTAGGCCAAATATGCTTCAAATTCTACTTTCTCCTCCATGCTCTAATGACTTCGTCAAGTCTCAAGTATCGGGAGCCTCATCTGTAATATGTAATCCCATAAAGGGTAATCACGACGGCTTGTATGACATAATGCTAATGTAAAGAACAAATTTAAGGTGTGGCATGTGCAAGTGTAACTTTATAAGCAATAAACCCTCCAATCCCTTCATGCTATGCAATGGCCATATGCATGACACACACATGCAACTCTATGTCACACCCATGTCTCGCTTCACGGTCCGTCCCTATTGGAACGCGAGTACCAATGGCCAATTTTGAATTTTCACCACAAGATCTACACCCTCATAATGCATAGCACCAAAGTGCGTAACTCACGCCATGTTTCCAAGGATTCACAATATGCCAACATGCCTTGATTTTTCTATGCAATTCCAATGAAGCATTTCATCAAACACATGATGTATGGCTTAAATAATGCATTATACTGAAAGCAACTATAACTTTTGTATCACAAAATTTTGCCTACATGAACCTAGCATGTAATTCAATCCAATTAATTACATATATAAACATATTATATATTCACAACCTTACCAAATTCTCAAAGATTATAAAATACATAAAGTGCTAACACATTGAATAAATCATAACTTTCCAACTACAAGACTTTGCCTTCATGAACATAAGCTAGAATGCAATGAATTATACATATAGTCATATTACATGTTCATCACTTCAACAAATTCCCAAAGAATACATAGGTACATAAGGTACCAACCCTAGGTTTTTAAAGTAACTATAAGCTAGGTGGTTTTCTAATAACAAATAAGCATGTATGTCATACAATTAACATATAAAAACACTCTTAAACTTATCCCTATTCTTTACTTAACAAAATATCATACCTAAAAGGGTTTTTCTCAACCCTAGGGAGTTGTGCTCACTGTGCAGCCAAACCAATTGGTAATAACGTATCCCTTGACGTGGGAAACAACTTCCTAGAAGGAATCCTTGTGAAAATCTAAGCCTAGAGATGAGTTTTGGAGGGTTGAAAGTTGAAAAACTCTAGATTTTCTTCACCTTTTTCTCCATGCACAACCTACTGCTATATTCTCATACCAATGAATCCGAGACCCTGTTATACTACAACCCATCCCGAAACGCCTCAATTTGACATTCTACTTTAACCAAAGTTCGTAAAATTATTTTAAGTAATATTTTTCTGAAAAATTTATTTTCGCCTGTTGGCGGTTGCGACCGGGCCCACTTGGGATGCCCTTTTCGAGTCTATTTTTTAAACTATCTTCGATTAGGCTCAAATTCTCACAGGAGGTATATCTTAACATTATAATCACATTTTGCTTCTATGTCATACTCAAATTATGCTTCTAAATATGACTTACGTCTAAATGATGCATGTATAGTGACTTACCAGCAAATAACACTTGAATAATGCCCTACCGGCAAAACGAAAAATTTATCCTAATTTTTCAGATCTTTACACCTACTTGGACTAGGACTCTGGTAGGAGAGTCCTAACGGGAGTGGAACTCTATCGGGAATAGTCCTACTTGGACTGGGACTCTAATAGGAGAGTCCTAATAAGAATGGGACTCTATTATGACAAATCCTACTTGGAATGAGACTCTAACAGGAGAGTTCTAACGAGAATGTGACTCTATCTGGAAGAATCTTAATGGGAGTGGGACTCTATCGGGAAGAGTCCTACTTGGACTAGGACTTTGATAGGAGAGTCCTAACGAGAGTGAGACTCTATCAAGAAGAGTTTTACTTGGACTGGGACTCTAACAGAAGAATCCTAACAAGAGTGAGACTCTGTCGGGGAAGAGTCCTACTTGGATTGGGACTCTGTCAAGAGAGTCTTAATGAAAGTGTGACTCTATCGGGAAGAGTCCTACTTGGACTGGAACTCTGACAAGAGAGCCCTAGCGGGAATAGGACTCTGTCAAGAGGAGTCCTAATGAAACTGGTTTTCTGGCGAGAGTAAGACTCTGTAAGGAAGAGTCCTAATGGGAACATGTCTTAATTGGGAAGAGTCCCTACTTGAAGTAGGTTTCTTAGCATAATCATCAATTTTACTACTTAATCAAGGGTCACAAAATGAGGTGTCTACATGTGGATTATTTTTGTTTCAATTATCATGTGGATAATTATTTATTACATTATTGTTGCATAATATTGATCCCTATTAATTGTGAGACCCAAATATCCATTCACATTCTGGTGAGGTGTGGTAAAGTCATTCATCTAAAACCATTATATTGCTATGTATGTGGATGTATGTTGTGATTGGATGAGCTTATTTAATTGATGCTATAGTACACTTTTTTGTTCTGATGTATGGATTACAATGTTATTTTTTAGATATACGAGTCATTAGTGCAACATCCTCATTTATTTTATTGCTTTTAGTAGATTGATGTAGTAGGTTCATTTTACAATGTAATAAATTTTGAAAAAGTTGTATTTATTTATGAAGCCTTGTAAGGAGATGTGTTTTCGTTGCAAACTTATATATCCATAAATTATCCTTGGTATGTTGTACAAGAATTCCAATTAGACTCAAATGGAGTCTACTTTTTATTGGCTATTTGGATGAATCAAATTTATTTTAATTCAGAAATCATTGCATAGATGAATTAAATTTGTCTTAATTCAAAATTATTTTACTCGAAATTATTTAAAAATATAGTTTTGTTTACATAAATGGAAGATTATTACGATCTTAGCAAAATTTTCGATCTCATAGTGTAAAATAGAATAATATTTTTAATTGAATTTCTGGTAAAAGAATAATATAATGAATGCATGCTTACATGTCACCCTGCGCATTAGGATAGTAGTGAAATAACCTCAAAGAATGTGAATGCCGACTTGACCAACATAAATGCTTAGAATAATAACATCACACATATAGCATATGTGTAGACATTGACTAATAAGAAACATAATCCAATACCTTGAGACATGGAAGCCTGCCATAATTGATTAAGTTGTTAAATACTTTTTATTATATAGAGCAGCATATACATAATTCTTATTGAAAAATTGTTTGGATTAGTTCCACGACAAATATAGACTTACCTTTGATGAACAGCAAATTCTCACCACATAGTAACCAAACTCATATTTAAAAAGGTTTTTTTAAAAAAAAAAATCCTACATGGCGCTACTTGTTTAAATAAAAATGTTTTTCAAAAAAGTGTGTCATCTTAAGACAAATGGTAGAGCGCCAAGAGGCGAACTCGTAAGCCAACCATGTCGCCTAGGGTGGGCCAAACAAGGTTTTGGGCTATGTTTAAAGACAATGAAAACTTACTAAGTAGGGTGGGGCTGAGAAACTTACGCCAAAAATAGGCAAAAAATTCAAGTGTCATAGGGGCATGCATGACAGATAAGTAGATACGTTAAAGAATGAGTTGCTACTAGGAATAAAAGGAATCATTTTGCTCGTAAGTGTACTGAGTCAATGTTGACCATTTTAATCAAAATAGAAAAGAAATTGATTAAGAGGTTTAAAATGACACGTAAAGAGCGCAACTTTACAAATGCTCATAATGTTTTGTACATTGTGCACAAGTGGTAGCATAAGAATTAATCACTACAAAAATGAGCTGATTAATTCTTTTGAGCAATATATGGCTTTCTGATAAAATAATTGGATATTGGTGTTTAACTAGTCGTTTGGTCCACCTCTAGTCCAATTTATTTTTATCATTTTCTCATCTTTAATTTTCAATCTTTGGGACTAAATGGAACTATTTTATTCTCTGTGAATAATCGTTCATTGTAGATTGATTAGTTCGATCTACCACATGTTAAAAATAACTTCGTTCTATAAGTATGACAGTGGCTCTGTATCATAGATTATTTAAACATTTTTGGACTTATCTCTTTATGGCTTTCTATGATGCTATTTTTTTAGGAATAACATAGAGACATTGAACTAGATGGGATGTCTAGATTAGCTTAGTAGACATGTTGGGGTCACTCGCAAAAATTAGCCAATCAATGTGTAAACCTTATTTGATTGGAAAGGCCTAAAGGAAACCTTTATTTTGCAAGGTAGACCTACTTCTTATACATTAGAGCTAGTCTTAATAGCATATCCGAACTCATAATGTTTTGAAAATTGGGCACATAAGAGAACCTCTTATTTTCTTACTTTGTTACTCGCGCTATGATTGCTCACTTAACTTATGCATTAGTTGCTTTGAGCATTCCTATAAGCATTTGTTACTTTAAGAATTTTTTAAGAGATTGAGCATTTCAAAATGAAAAATTCAAGAATTATTTACACTAATTATAAGCGAGAGTTGTCACGACCCCCGAAACCTGCCCTTGTGCAGATCAAGGGAATCGCGACTGCCCGCCCCTTCAGCCCATGGGCTGCAGGGCGAACTCAGGAACGGCGGCACCAGACAGCAATGTGGTGCGGCCAGGATTGGCAATTGTGGAAGCAGTGAAAAAAATTTTATTTTACATTAATATTTCGCATGCCTTCCCGGTAGAGTCGCTTCTTTTTCTTCTTCGGAGCGATAAACAAATATTATACATTCAAAGCATACTAAAAATTTAAAGTTATACATATTACATATCCATCTGCCCCTTGGGGTTTAAGTACATTTTTGTCTAAACTTACTACAACAAAATTTGACCAATTATAGGTCCTAATACTTCTAAAAGTCCCTGATCATAATAGAGCTGCCAATCACCCATCCTCAAATTAGGCAAGGCTCCCATCCGTCATCACTACCTGAAAAATGTTAGGATAATGGGATGAGCTTCAACAAGCCCAGTAAGTAATTCCTAGTACCTTATCATGGCTTTTCAATTGGTAATGGGTTAGTTATAAGAGAAAGTTCATATAAATATACACTACCAATTGTACATATATTTCAAATACAAAATATGAAATTCTTAAAAACAGATAGCGTGAAGCATACAAGGCATTCAAGGCTAGGCACATATTTCAATAATCACAAGATAAAAAAGTCTTCTAATCACGTAGCATAATGCATTTTAAAGCACCCAATAAAGCATTTAATATGTAGCAGTATTTATGAACATGTGCAGGATGGCCCTTTGAAATCCATTGAAATAACTGAAATCATTTCCATGAAAATAGGAGGATGTAATTTCTTCTTCTTTAAAATAGGAGGTCATATAAAACCCGATTCATGTAAATAAGGGTTTAAAAACTTGCTACCATTTCAAAAACGTCTCATCTTTTCACTTTTTAACAAGAGGATTCATTTTGAACCAGACCCTAATTTTACTTCTAAGAAATCTCATGCTTGGGGGATAAACCTCCTACCAGGCATCTACTGGATTGAGAACCCGAAGGGAGCTCAATAATTTTGATGCTTATGCATCATTATCTTGTAAAATGGAGGCTTTTTAAAACATTTATTTACCTCCTTGGAGATACATTTTTAAGGCATCTAAGAACTTCTTAATTCTTCAATGATGCTTTTCAAAGAGCATTGAAAACATGGTATCTTCAAATAATTGCTTTTCATGAGTATTAAAAACATGGCTTTTCAAGAAATACTTTTATGAGCATTTAAAAACATGGACTTCTTCAATAAAGGCTTTTCATGAATATTTAAAAACATGACTTCGATAAAAGAATGAACTTTTCATGAGTATTTAAAACATGAAAAATTTAACGAAATTTTTAAACACTTGGAGGACAATACTTGAAATATTTGACACATGAGCTTCAGGAATTTAAATCATGATGTACAGGAATTTATTAAAGCATGGATAGAATAAAAGACATTTATTTTCAAGGAAACATTTTTAATAAAATTGGCATTTACATGGGCATGTGAAAAATAAACGTATCAACTTATCAGTAATATCAGGAAGTGAATTTTGCATGCCATGTTAGAATTTATAAATAAAACGATAGTATATTGAAATATAAAGCATATAAATTCAAGAATTTAGAATTTGAAATATTACAGATATTTTAACATAAAAATACTTCAGAATATTTGAACTTTAAATTACTTTAGAATCCATGGAGATTAAAAACCTCTACTTCAAGGTACAGGATTACTCACCTTGTTCCCCACGGGTTAGCGTTACTGGTGGGCTTTCCCTTTTCCCTTGTAAGCTCCTAAAAATCAAATTCACCAAAATTTTAATTAATTCTTCATTTACTTCAAATCATTCCTAAATGGATGTTGTCTATTTAATTTTAGACCCGTCGTATCCTAATTTCCTATGATTGGTCTTATTCCTTTTTAATCGGCCTACTCGTAGTAATTAAATAAATTTTATTTTTCACGTGACCTATTTTTTTTGGTACTCATTTTGGTATTATGAACCTCACCATTGGGCCCAGAACGTCGAAGAAAGTCAATTTAGACCCTCTCGACTTTTTATTTGGCTTCGGGCACATTAGGGGTAATTTATACTTTTATGTATCTAAATTTTTTGGAGTCCTGTCTCATAAAATGGACCCCGCCATTAGGTCTAGAATGTCCAAAATAGTGAAATTGCACTATTTACTTATTTAATTTGGACATCGAATTATTTTACTACTATTAAATTAATTTAATTAATTTAATATCATATTTATATAATATATATTATTTTTAGCCGAATTATTTCACAAGGCGCGGTTGGCACAGTGGCCAAGCGTGTGGCCTTAGTTTCATGTAGGGTGAGTGGTTGTGGGTTCGATTCGGCGAAACAGCAGGTGCTCCCATTTTTTTTTCAAAAGTTTCCTAGTCCAAACAGCGGATAGAGGGGCCAAACGAGGATAAGGTATCCCTATTACGACTGGGGCTATTAAATCATCTCTTGTCCGCGTAGCCAAACAATAGAAAATCATTTAAAATCAATTTCTAACTTAACAAAACGTTGTCGTTTCATTAATATAGTGGCTTACCCGCAAGCCTACACGTGTTTGAGCTAACATGCCTGGTCCGAACGAGTTGGGCAAGTCGACTCAGTCAACTCTTCGTCTTCTTCATTGCATAGGCTATTGTAGCTTTGAAACCTTAGAAAATTCAGTCGTTATTTTGTTCAAATCTATCAATCCATTTGCAATTTTTTAAATTTTATATGGGTTCTGGAGGTTTCAGCTTTCATTCCACATCGGTTTAAGGGGTTAAGTCAAACGCTAGTGATTGTTCAGGCCTCACCACCGTGGTTCTGAGATTTGGGTCATGTGAGCTTGTTTCTCTATCATTTTAAGTGAAATTTCTCTCATTTTGTTCCTTATTTCATGGGCTTTCAAAAATCGTTCATGAATCCAAGCGTAATGCTCAGTTCACTGATTTGCCGTTTTTGGCCTTTCGGCATCTCACCTAATTTGTGCTCAACCATGAGCCATCTCCTCTAGTTTCCTGTTTTTCCTCCCTTTTTTCTAGTGTGTTTTATGACTTAAGACTCAGAAGTGGTCAGTGTGTGAGTTTTGAGGTTAAACTAGAAATTCCCAAGCTTTCAACAATAGTGGTTCATACTTCGAACCACTGTTTTTGGGCTGTTTTTGGAGCCTATTCCTACCTTTTATTTATGATTCCTAACTTAAGTATCATGCATGCAGAAAGGAAAACTCAAAACAGTTGTATATACACAAAAATTTTAGAAAGAGAAGAATAAAGGGTTTGGTGATTTTACCCCTTCAATGGCTCCTTCCTCCCTTTTTGGTGGCTTGAATACTAATCATCTAAGGTTCCGTAGGCAGTCACAGCTTCCCCTTCCTTTTTCTTCCTCTTCCTTCTTCTTCCTCTCTCTCTCTCTCTCTAACTCACTTTATCTCTCTAGATCTCTCTCTCTCTACTCTCATCTAGCCTCTCTCTACATCAGATTTGCACTCACACTTCTAATTTTCTGATCTTTAATTGCACACACGCAACACTCATATATAGATATATTTGTTTTGTTTTAAAAAATTAAACTTTGTTGCATGAAAGGTGATTGGGCAATTTGAGAGGTGGGTTTTGTTATTTCATACATATATACAAATAATTTGTATTTTTAAGCACAAATTGCTGGCAGCCCACTTGGTTATTATTGGGCTTTAAAACTTTGCCTCACTTGGTCAAGGGTTCAAAACCCCTTGGCCTCAACTTGGCTTTTTTTTCTTATTTTCCCCCCCCCCTTATGCCTTGTTTGGCATTTAATTTATTTATTTTAACTTTTTGCATTATTTTTCCTTTTGTGAATTTGAATTTAATATTCACTCCTTCATGTATCGATTTTATAAATCATAGCCTTAGATTATTTTTCCTTAGAATTGACTTCATTATTTAAGGTCTCAGAATTATTTTTGGAATTGTTATTATTTCCCAATCAAATGTTTTTTAATTATTCTATTTAGGGTCTCTAATTAATAATTAGCGACCTAATTACTATTTAATCGGGACATGGTGTTACACTTATATTCTTATTCGTGTCGATGTAATAAATCGAAGACTTAAAATTTTGTTTATGTTTTTCACGTTTGGACTTCGTTAGTCAAAGCCTTGTCATTTTAATTTCCTTCACGTACAATTCTTATTCAGTTTATTAAATTTTCTTAAGCCCCTAATATTTAATTAGTGACTCAATTTTTACTAATTGGGTTGGGGTGTTACAAGAGTACTTGTCTGATTAGTTCAAGATAATTAAGTGAGAAAAATAAGAAAATGGATTTTGTTAAATACAGTTAGGTTGATGATAGCGCAAATATATTTTGTGTGGCCTATATCCTTAACCAAGTGCCCCAATAGTCAGTTCCTTTAAGCTTGAGAATGGTGAAAAGCCTAATTTGAAAGTTTTATCACCTTTTGGGGTTTGTGTGATTTGTTCACATTCTTTATTATTTTTTAGAAAACTTGGCCCTAACTTTAAAAAAATGTTGCTTTTTAAAATATTCTTTTTGAAAGTTTAAAGGGCTATTGGATTTTTAATGAACACTTCAAATTAAGGAATGACTAAATTGAGTTGCATAATGAGAAAACTTTAAAAGACTTTTAACTTTGTAAGTTAATGGAATTTATGGAAGTCACACCATCTCACGATAAGGGTGCAAAATTGTTATCTCATTTTTGTAATCGCCAATGAAAAGGATAATGGGAGTGACTTGTCGCCTAGTGGGAGTGTACCTATTAGTTAGGATTGTACCAATAAAGGAAGATTCTTAAGATATTTAGTTGTGTAGAAGCAAATGTAAAATATTTTCTCATCATCTTTGTGAGATTGAAAGAGATAAATTTTAACTATTACTACACATGTTTAAGTGAATATTGCTTCTTATGTAGAGACAAAAGTTTTCTATTCTAATAGTGAATGAATGTTGCTATGAGTGATAAGGTGAGCTAAATTAGCAAAGAATCAAACTTTGAGAATGGTTGATCTCCTTTTATGTAGGATTTATTAACTATTAATTATGTCTTATCTTTAAGAGGATATTGACTATGTAAAGAGATTCTCCTTAGTGGTTAGAATTGTCTCCATGCACCTTATTCCAATGATTGTCACATGTGTTGGATCTTAGAAGCTTTATAAATAGACTTTGACATGATCTCCTCTGTGGGAAATTAAATGATGATTCTATATGGATCGAGTTTTGGGCTCCAAGGTTAATGAACAAAGAGCACGAAGTATGCTTGCTCAAGTGTTCATTTTTTACCTAAAGAAGGTCTATGCAATTTTGGGTTCTAAGGTCAATGAACAAAAAGTGCAAAGTTTACTTGCTCAAGTGTTCATTTATGACTTAAAGCCATTGTCAAGTCAGTGGAACCTTAGATTTCATCGAGCAAATGACTTCACGATGATTAAGGAAGCCACGGACGGTCCAAAGAAATTATTTTGATCATTTGTGTACTTGCTGACATATATGGAATTAGTTGTCACCACTTGAAAGTGGTTGTCCTGTATTGAGGAGGACATAGGTGAAGTGGACTATGTTTGGATTTGAGTTCTATGGAGATTTCCTTAAGGGATTTCTCATTTTGTCTTTGACAAATCTATAAGTAATCTTGCTAGCATGGTCCTAACCTATTGATAGATTGGTAGGGACATACTTTAGTTTTGATTATTTGTCATGTCCCGAATTCCAGCGAACCCGAGGCGCGAGTAACGAGACAAAAGAAAATAAAATAATAATGAAATAAAGTACAATCAAAGACATTCGCAACACTAACCAAATTCCCTGTTCTGTACCATCCATAGGGCCTTGCCCTTTGTTTTCATAATAAACAAGGTGTTAATTTTTCAGAAAATTTTGACAAAACCTCCTCTGTTTTTCGAGCCTTTTTTCCCCCTGATAATCACAATACATCATATATATACAAACACATCACAATCCATCCTCACTCGATGGCTACAATTCATGAAAATTAAACACACATTCTTTTCCTTTAACATATATACATATAAGATACACTCAACAGTTATCTCCTACATACTGTTTGGACTTAAGCCCCTTATATTACAAAAGTATATCCCAAGGGCTAAATACTCTTCCAAATTTATTTCCTCTCCTTTCTCCAAGACTTCATCAAGTCCCACGCACTAGGAGCTTTATTTGAAACATGTGCCCACGAATGGGTCAGCGCCAACATGTTGGTATGATATAATACTAATGCAGGAAACAAAATTAAGGTGTGGCATGTGCAAGTGTACATTTATCTCTACATGTCCTCCAGTGTCATCCATGCAATGCATGATCAATATGCATAGCGCACCCATGCAAACTCTATGTCACACCCATGTCTCACTTTAAGGTCCTTCCCCAAAGGCCTGAGTATACCTTGTTCTCACTTTACGGTCCGTCCCCGCTGGCAGTGAGTACCATGACCGATTTTGGGTTTTTCACCACAAGATCTACACCCTCATAATGCATAGCACCACGTGCTCAACTCACACTATGCTTTCAAGGAATCACACTATGCCAATATGCCTTGATTCTACCACGTAATGATATGATCTTAACGAAACAATTTATCAATATATGAAGCATGCTTTAAGTTATGCATATTCTACTTAAAGCAATAATCAAATTACACAACTCAAGTCCACAAGTCCACATATTCATGAACAGTCCATTAAATCACATGCTCGGTTTTCACATTCATCATCTTAACAATTCCATAATTCACACACAATGATAACACATGGAATACACATGTAGTCATGGCTCACATCCATCATTCAATCAAACAAATATTCAGGAAGATAATAAGAAACACATAGGCATAGAACCAATTAAACAATATAGCAATTACCCCTAAACTCAATTCTATTTCCTAACAATTCAAAGAAATACATAAGTGCACAAACAACCAATCTAGGGCTATCAAGACCAATTCTATGTGATTTCCTAATAGAAATTAAGCACAGAGAACATTCAATCATCTTACCAAATACTCCTAAGCTTAACCTTATTTCTCACATTAGTAAAATATCATACTTGAAGGGTTTGTCTCAACCCTCGAGAGTCGTGTCTGCCACGAAGTCAAACCAATCGGTGATAATGTACTATTGTGGTGGTCAGCTTCAAAACATTTCTCAAATTCCATGGCATTCTTGAAACCAATCCAAATCATTGTCAATGTCACAACAGCTTGGGCAGTTTGGTAACCGTCATCCCAGAAGACTTCAACTTCTACAGGTTTATATTTAGAGAACTTCTTCAACCAATATTCACTACTGCCAAAAGTATCTCTACTCTAACTTCGCTAATCCAACACCCTTCCAACAACACTGATTTGTTCGGTTCCTCAAGATTCAACACAAATTCATTAGCTGAAATTCCCTTCCTCCATTGTATATTTTCCCTCTCAATCCATTCAAGTTTTATTTCAAGATTCACACAAAGCCAACTTTGTAATAGAAAAATCAAAATAAAAGTCTCCCACCTTTAATCTCAAAATTTGCCAACACGCCAAATTTGTCACAAAAATAAAATGGCTCACACTTGATGCTTCAAGAATCCATTCTGAATCCCAAAGACGCTGGGACGGAATCCTGACCACACACTCAGACCCAACTGTGATTTCCCCAGGTCTGTTGTTGTACACTGGATTTATCTCCACCCAAATCCTGCGTCGCCTCCTTACCGCTGCTCCAATAGCATCCAAACTGACCCAATCCATACCCCTGTAACAGCCGCAAGCCACGGTTACAGTCATCTCCTTACTACTCATCAAGGTCAGCCCACAACTACCGCCTTAAGTTTGCTACGGCAGCTCCAACTTGCTGCAGGTAAATCCAAAACCCGAAGCCCCCAAGGACTCTTCACCCAACTGTAATCAATAACCCTCAAAACCCACTCTAAATTTTAGGGACGTTGGAGTAGAAATCAGATCACACACACTTAGTGGCAGCAATACTCTATCAATCTCCCCCTCTCCCCCAAATTTATCTTAGCAACAACCTCGGGTCCTCCAATCCTGTCACGCGCCTCACCATAAAATCCCTCCAACTCAACGTCATCTCCACTGCTAGTGTAGTCCCACCCTTTGCTCCGCTCTATCTCAAGAACCGAAGCAGGTCCTCCAACAACAGCTCCTACTGCTTCCAATCTCTTTTTTCTGTACTACGCCTGTCCAAAAATTAAATCCAAGAATCTAACCTTCAAAGTTGGGTTCAAACACCATTGATCATACCCAAAATCGAATCTGCTGTGCCATCGCTACTGCTGCTGGATCACAGCAGCTGTTGCTATTCTCCTGGTTCGTCGTCTGCTGCACCATCACACAACGCACAGGCACATATATGTATCTAAATCTCTCATGTGCGCTACTCACACAAACATGAATCTATCACCTGCTGCTCCCAACTGTAACTCTCCCAATTAATTTACAATACCAGCCGACCCCTTATGCGAACCAGACCCCTCAATCAGACAACGGCACAAGCTTCTAATCACCTGATGCCAGCTACGGCTGAAGCCTATTCTGCTTCAGTTTCATCAAGTTCCTCAAGCCGCAAGCACTGGCCCATCTTCATCCTCAACATAAATCAATTTCCAATATATATATATATATATATATATATTTATATATATACACACATACATACATACATCTCCTCCAACATGGATACGACCAGATCAACACACCCAACCCACTCGACATCACTGCTTCACCTCCCCTCCAACGCATCACATAAACACACAAATTTATATAGTTCTCTCCAATTTACACACCCATCAACCGAAACAACACAACTCCAAAAACATCATCTCCAAACACGGCTGGATCAATAATTCTGACCTGCTCAATCACATCTCGACGGACCCGTTTAGCGGCAAAGATCCCAGCCTCGAGATCTAACAAAGTCGCGATCATCGAACTGAAAATCGAGCTTGAAGACATCAAGATTTACGGACGAACCGAGCGACAGATCGATCGCCCCTGCCATCATCTGATCAGCGGCTCTCGATGCCACACCGTTGGCAATCATCTCATCAGCCATTGCTGATCCCAAACTCATTGTTACTCCTCGCTCCTTTGCCTCGATCCCTCGTCTCCGACTCGAGCTTAGGACACGCGAGACTGCGATGGCCATCGACATGATCCCCCTAGTGACCACTGTCGCTTCTACTTTTTCCCTTCCCATCTCTTTTCCTCTCTCTCTCTCTCTCACTCTCAACGCCCCTGTTGCCGAATTGCCCTAGCAGCCTCACCCTTTGTTGATTTAGAAACCCCCTGCTCCATACGTTATGCCCCCCCATTTACTTCTCTTTTCTTTTTTATTTTTTCTTTCTCATTAGGTTAGTATTATATATAAATATATACATTATATAACATATAAAAACTACACCACACAACACACGCACACACCGAGTACACACTGCTTCCTTTCCCTTTTATTTCTCTCTTTTCATTTTTTTTTTCTATCTTCTTCAAGAAGCTTTTCCAGATTTCTATATATATATATATATATATCATTTTATTTTATTTTATTATTTCACTTCATTTTATTTATTGTTCTTTATGTATTTATTTATTTTTTTCACTTTATATATATATATATATAGACATTTGTATCCATGTGAATCATATATTATACACACACACTTGGTTGCACATAACCATGCTCTTATACCTATTTACGTATACACATGTATATTCAATACTACTAACACGCGTTCACATAATGTGATTTAATTAAATTAAAAGTAAATAAGATTTAAAGAAATTCAAATATTGTCTTATCAAAAAAAAAAAAAAATTATTCCAAAATTTCGGATCTTTACATTATTGCTATTTGATTAGTAGGGAAAGAGATATTTTGTGGAATTTCTTATTTAAGTGCAGTTGAGATTCTAAAGTGCACTGGGATGTGCACTCAATTATTTTTGTAGCTTTTATTGATGGTCAAATTGTTAGAGCAGCCTAGTACTTTGCTCCTATCAAATTATTAGAGCAACTTAGTGCTTTGCTCCTATCAAATTATTACAGTAGCTTAGTTCTTTGCTCATACAGATGGTCAAACTATAAGAACAACTTAGTGTTTGCTCATCGGATGATAGTTAATTAGTTTCTTTGATATCTAAGTGATGTCAAGAATACACGGTTGGTCGTCACAATTGAGGCAGTAGTTTGGTTGTGGAGATCCTAGTAGCACCTTAACATAGCGCCATGTAGGCATGATGATATGTTCATCAACTATGATTGTATGGAAGCTCTAACATATACAAGTATTGCGTTCGTCGCAGTTTTTTCCACATAGTTAATAAGCTTTACAAGCTTAACGGATATAAATGTCTTTCTCTTTTTGTGGTGTCTTTTAGACTTAGGGTACATAAAGACAAAACTGTGCGGACTCACCACTAGGCTAGAAGCTTAGGCTCGTTAGTGGGCTAGTAGACCAATAGTGGTAATAAGAGAACCAAACATATTGACATTATTTTTCACTACACATGCTTGAGATTGAGTTGTGCAAATGGATGTGGTCCTATGCCCATACTTAGTGATGTTTTACATCTTGTGTTAAATAGTTGAGTTTATTTTAGATTTGATGTATTGGACACCCTATGACATTATTTCATCATTATATGATTTTGTATTCATATTGAGATGATTTCTTGATATTGTAAGCATACATGAAAGATGTCAACAAGTTTCACTTGGTTCTTTCACACGAGTAGTTGCCTTGACGCTTAGATAGCGAGCAAAATGAGACAATGAATTCTTACCTGGAGGGAGAATTCATCTTTATCATATATTTGTCGCTTTGATAATAAGGGTCAATATGAGATTCTTTTAAAGAATCGAGTATAAAGGTTGACTACACACCTCATGTAACCTGAAGTAAGTTGAATGTGAACTTTCAGACAGGTGTCAAGAGAGTGATTGGGTTGGAGTGTTCAGGTTAGGCGCTGAGATAGTGATGAGGGAAGCTGGGATAGTAACGGGCGCTAAACAACGACTAGACTAAAATTCGTATGATGTTATATACTTCTGAAAATGAGTTTGACATGCCTGATTGAATGGGAGCTCCACCATAACTACAACAATTTTTAGCTTTAGGAACGAACGTTTTGGCAACAAAACTGATTTCATTTCTAATAATCAATATTTATCAACAAACATAAGTTTTTGTTGCTAAATGATGTTTACAAATGAAATCGAGATTTCGTTGGTACTAATGGGTCATCGCATACTTTTGTCAATGAAATTAGTTTCGTTACTAAAAAATCATCACTAATTCCTACTTGCCAATTATTCAGGTTTCCCACCTTGAGGAAGGTAATAATTTCCCAACGATTTTTTTTTAACTTTTGCAACAAAATATGTTGTTTGTGAAATTTTTTTTTTTTATTGACGAGTGCTTGTCGTTGGCAAATAACCACCCTCCATATCTTTGCCAATGAAATCAAATTTGTTGCAAAAAAATCATTACCAGCCTTATATTTTTCAAAGATTTTATATTTTCGCAACAAAACAATCTTTGTTGGTAAAATTATTTCTTTTATAACGAAAATAATTTCATTGTTAAAAGTCAATTAACATTTTACAAAAGAAGATGAAAATCGTTGGCAAAGTAAAATTATATTTTCCAATGAAAGTGTCTTTGTTTCTAAAAAGATTGTTTCTTGTATAATGAATATAATTTCGTTGCTAAAGATAAATTAACTTTGTACCAATAAAAATACAATTCGTCACCAAAAAAATATAATTTATGGCAACGAAATGTTTAATGTTGTTGGTAATATCTATCTTTTGCCAACAAACTTTCTACTTTTGTTGCTAAAAGAATTTACTTAATGGCAACGAAATTGGGATGTTGTTGTTAATAGTAATTTTTCTGAACGATTTTGTTTCTTTTGTTGCCCAAAAAATAAAATTTATGGCAACAAAATTTAGATCTCGTTGCTAATAGATATCATTTTCTAACAAATATTCTATTTTCGTTGCCAAAAAATTGATTATTGGCAACAAAAATGTGAATGTCGTTGCTAATAAATATCCTTTTTCTACGAGTTTGTACTTCCATCACCTAAGAAATATAATTCATGGCGATTGAAATTTGATTACCATTGTTAATAGATTCCTTTTTTTTGGAAAATTTTCCACTTTTGGTTGCTAAATGTCTTATGGAAATAGAGTAGATATGATATATTTGATCAAAAAATTCTCTTTCCAATCTCAAACTTTTTTATATGTATTTTTTTATTTCAAATTTTAATTTTTTATATAAATTATTCAAATAACTACAGGAACTTTTCCTACCATCTCTAAAAAGATAGGAGATCAGCATTGTATATGCAAAGATATTTTAGTCATATAAAAAAATTAGTTCAAATTCTAACATCGTACCGTCAATTGTCAATATAATGAAAAATTCGTATATTATCAATATAATGAAAAAAAAGTTGGTGTAATTTCAAAGAATACAAAAGGGTCTATGTAATTGTGAAGAAACTCAAAGTATGTCAGTGTACCTAATTATCCTTTAAAAAATCTATGTATACACTGCCAGTGTGTCAAACAAGTGGGGACCATGTCCTACCCCCTCCAAAAAAAAAAGTTTTGAAATTACATTTTTATCCCTATTTTTATTAAAATAATTTAACAAAATAGAACTTGACTCCTCAAAAAAATTTAATATTGTATTTTTTAGTCATAATTTTGTTTGAATATTTTAACAAAATAGGACTTTCCCTCCAATTTTTTTATATTTTCATACGAACTCTTTTAAATTCTAATACTTTCAATTTGGTCCCACTTACTAAAATTTCTAAATCCCCACTAGTAAGAAACAATAAACTCATTTTTATATAAAAATTTGAATACAGATAGATTCCTAGTTTGGTCTTTTAGAATATAATTTCAGAGAGATTTTAATGAATTTGGGGTGACAAAATTTTCTATTCGAATCTTTAAAATTGCTTTTGTTATGATTTTTTTTTTTTCATATTTTTTAAAAAGTGCGTTTGTAAGAAATTAACTTTTTTAAGATCAATGTCATATTTAAGTGGTGCAAATGCTCACTCCTCGTGTAATTGGCCGCTTCCCATATTGTTGTATAAAAAAAAAGAAATTAACTTTATTTTTTTTTTATAAATACACTTTTATGCATTTAAGAAAAAATATCCACTATATTTTAAATAATTTTTAATACAAAATCTGAATTTTGTTGCAAACAAACAAACAATATTTTAGCAGAACACAAAGTATTTTATTAGAAAATAAAATAAAATAAATTCTTTTACTACAAATATTAATTTTTCATTACAAATTATAAGACATTAAGTACAGAGTTTTTATCTCATTCGAAACCATACTTTTTCAATAACAACGAAATACAAATTTTGTTGTAATCGGTGTCAAAATTAGCAAAGCGGGAAGCATAATGGCGCGCGACCTTTCTGATCTCATTCCTCAGTTAGGTTAGATGTGTTTCTTTCTTGTCTCATTCCAGAAATAAATCAATCACTTTCCCTTTGGCTTCATCCCGACGACGCATCTCTTTCCATCTGGCTCCATCTCGACGAAGAAATTAGGTATTTTGTTCTTTTTTTTATTCTTCTTTTGCAGTGATTCTAAAATTTATGTCATTGTCAACTGATTTATGCCCTTTTCCTTTCATAGTTTAGCATTGATCTAATTATTTTGGGTTTTTTTTTGAATGATTTTGGTTTTCATGAGAACAAAAAGTTTCATTGTAAAGAATCTTTGAAAATTTTTATTACGATCAACAGTGGTGAGCGGCACTAATTAACTAAAATTTACTCCATTAGATGGGCGCTTTTTTTGGGTGATTTCGGACTTGTGATTCTTAAGTTGAAACCTCTCTGTCTCTATATATATTGATTGTTATTCCTTCCAATAATTAATTTTAAAATGGGAATGTATATTTTCTTACTGTTATATTGCTGGCCAAGTGTTGGGTTTAAGTCTGTTCAATGTCTTTGTCTTATCTTTTCTTTAGATATTTAGTATCAAGATATTTCTGTTGGATTTCTATCGGTTATTGGCTTGAACTTCTTTCAAATTGCAGTTTCTCTAATTAGATTATTTGTGCTTGATGGAGTCGATGGAAATACATTTTAAGTGGTGTGGTTGCAAAGGATCCATCAAATTAGTTATTTATATAACAAGAATAATTTTTCTTTTATAATGTTAAATAGCATAAATAAATAAACGGAGAAAAATAAATATTGAATATCTACATATTCATGATATTTCATCTTTATTTATATGTCATCTTTGTATATATATAGGCCTAAGATTCATAGGTCTTGTTAACTATTGAATATCTGCACTTCCTTGTAATGTTCACATAATGCTTCTTGACATTCTTCTCTAATGAGTCCTAGTTGTTTTCTGCATCTAGTATGATTTTAGTATACACACACACACACAGATATATATATATATATAATTCTAATATATATTTAATAAATTAGACAAAAACTGAACATTTTAGTAGAAAGTCACCATTACTAAGACTGTATTTTTTTTTTTGGGAACATCTTTTATGTTTATTTTTTAACACTCACTTTATTTTTATTAATGGGTTTAGTTTGAATTCCCTGGGCACTTATATACATCATTAGTTTGCAATCCCTCTTGGTATTTATTCAACCATGTTCTTTTAATTTTAATTTTGTCTTTAATTGAAAGATTACTTGTTTTATTTATGTTTGAAGTCAATGTTTGTCTTTGGCTCTCCGTGTTTTTGTAAGTGTTCTTTTTTATATCCCATGTAAATATAACGCATGCAAAGTAGTTAAACTGATAAGTAATGTAAAAAATAATTTATAATATATACATACATATATATATATATATATATATGTAATTTGTCTTCTATTTGAACCTTAAATTGAAGGCATTGGTATATTATTTATTCATTCTTAACATTATTTAGCATTTTTTTTAAATGAACTCTATCATGGATAAAAGTTGGATGTTTGAGCCTAAATTCTCTAAAAAGTATGTGGAGGGAGTTAAATCCTTTATGTTATTCGTAAAGAATAATATGGGCCAAGATTTTGACATTCGTTGCCCGTGTAGAGATTGCTTGAATATAGATATCAAACGTCAAGATGTTGCATACAATCATATATTAATAAATGGGATACAGTTAAGCTACAAACAATGGATCTATCATGGCGAAAGTTATGGGTATAATATGTGTGATGGTGTAAGTGATGTTGCTGGTAATAGGGATGATGATGAAGGAATAACCAATGAAGAGGAAGGAGATGGCGAAGTCAATGTTATGTTAGACGATGATGATGGAGTCAATGTTATGTTGGAAGACGCATGTAGGGAAACTTTCATAGATGGTTATTCGGTTGAGGCTTCAGACTCATGTAGTCTAAATAATGTGTCTAAAGGGGAAGAAATAAAATTTAGCAGGTTGTTAAAGGAAGCTCAACATGAATTATATCCAGGTTGCATGAAGTTCTCGACATTGTCATTTATAGTAAAATTGTTGAACTTGAAGGTATACATTCATTGGAGTACCAAATCACTCAACATGCTACTAGAGTTGTTGAATGAGGCTTTTCCCAGTGGAGAGACACTACCAAAGTCGTATTATGAGGCAACAAATATCTTGCGGGATCTTGGATTGGGATACGTACCGATTCATGCATGTATGTATAATTGTGCATTATTTTGGAAGGAGTATGAAAATAGACAAGAATATCCGATATGTGGTACATCCAGATGGAAAATTAATGATGGAAAGGGTAAGAAGATTCCCAATAAGATCTTGCATTACTTTCCCCTAAAACCAAGACTGCAACGATTGTTTATGTCAAGAATCACAGGTTAGGGATATGAGGTGGTGCAAAGATAAGTATGTCGATGATGAAAATAAGTTAAGTCATCCATCTGATTCTAAAGCTTTGAAGGAATTTGATGAGGAGTATTGGTTTGCCCAGGACCCTCGGAATGTTAGGCTTGGGCTAGCAACTGATGGTGCAACCCATTTGGTAACATGAGCAATTCATACAACATGTGGCCAGTGATACTTATTCTGTACAATTTGCCATCTTGGAAATGTATGAAAGAGCCATTTTTAATGATGTCATTGCTTATTCCTAAAGCAGTGGCACCAGGAGAGGACATTGATGTTTATATACAACCATTAATTGATGAATTAAAAGAATTGTGGGAAAATGGTGTGCAAACATATAATGTCCTTTAGCAAAAATGTATTGTTCGACTTGCAATGGGGAGACATCTTCGCATAGGTTGAGAAGTAAGATTTGTTATACAGGACATCGTCGATACTTGTTGAATAATCATAGTTGGCGAAAGACAAAAAAGTTCAATGGTAAGCCTGAACTATAGTCAAAGCCACAGGAATTATCAGGCTTTGATGAGTTACAACAATTAAATCATCTAACAGATTTCAAACCTATAAAGCACCCGAAAAATTGGAAGAGAAAACGTGTCCCTGAAGAGTTGCCTTTTGTCAACAAAAACAATATATTTGAGACAATTTTTTATAACTTTTAGTTGCAAATTTTTTTGTTGCTAAATGCATTAGTTTTAGCAATGAGCCCGGTTCATTACTAAATGTTGCCTTTCAGAAACGATTGCGTAATGTATCAACTTTAGCAACGAAATTAGTTTCAGTCACTAAATGATGTCTTTTACGAACAAAATCATTATATTACAATGAAAATTTTAAAATTTTACTAACAAAGTTTTTAGTTGCTAAATGTATAAGTATTAGCAACGAAATTCAGTTTCGTTGCTAAACGTTACCTTTCAGCAACGATTGCGTAATGTATCAACTTCAACGACAAAATTAGTTTCGTCACTAAATGATGTCTTTTACCAACAAAATCATTATATTATAACGAAAATGTTAAACTTTTAGTGACAAAGATTTTTGTTGCTAAATGTTTAAGTATTAGCAACGAAATTCGGTTTCGTTGCAAATAATACACCTTTATCAACGAAACTACTTTTCGTTGGGTAAATCCTTTAGCAACATGTTTTCTGCAACGACTTAACAACGAAACGATTTTCGTAGCTAATTATTTTTTGCAACAAAATCATAATTTTTAGCGACAAAAAATTTTGTTGGAAAATAGCATTCTTACATTATATATTGTATGTGTTATTAATGTCGCCTTTATAAAAGAAAGTAAAGGAATGTATCCTTGTTTCATCACTGTGTGAGCTATGGGAACCTTTTTGAGTTTCAATGTGCCTTTTCTGACCTGGGAATACGTTATGAAGAGAGAGCTTGATGTTGCTACTTTAGCATGTTGCTAAAGGACCATGATTGATGCGGTCCGATAGGGCATGTCTAGGAAAGTAGTTGAGTTCGATTGGATTAACGTGAGTAGCTAGGGGAGATAGTTCTATAATACATTATTGTGGTGTGACTTATTGCCGGGGCGATCATCTTGATTTCTGTGTCTATCGATATGATCATGACTACAATTCAGATTGGATGATCCATGCATCGCGCTGACATTAGTTCTTATGAGGGATAACAGATGCTGAATCTAGTGTATCAGAATAGTCTGGGGCATCGATAAGATCAATTATGTGTTTGTAGTGAGGTATTATGTTAGTTTGATAGTATCTTAATATAGTACTCCTACTCCCGATCCTTCTCGTCTGGTCGCACGATTCATTTTCTGTATGTGAAAGTGATGCAAAGAGTTTAGTACTCAACGTATGTGGATGTGTGGGAGATGTTGGACATTGGGTCATGTGGACCCGAATCCGTTTGGCATCCACGAGATTTGTGCGAATTGTGATAATTATGATAAGAGTTTATAAGTGGTTAAAACTCTTATCCATTCTAGTTTGTTTTGACCAACTTAAAAATTATCACGTAAGTTTTACGATTATCCCATTAGTTGTGGTCATGGGATATAAACATATACACATTGGTTAAGCGTAATGAATCCATCCATGTGTAGTCTCCCAAATTATCGCGTAATGTTTTGAGTGACGCTCTCTCTGAGATTCTTCTTGGGTGAGTATCATAGTACTCTTGGTCTTGGATCGTGGAAATGTATAGGCGACTCAATTTTGTAGTCATCCTATTTGACGGGGAGGATCTCTTGCACTGTTCCAAAGATCTTCGTGGTGTTCCAAGGAAGCTTGTAATACAAGTTGCATTTTCCGCTTCCGTTGTTCTTGATCCGAAGAGGTAACCGGGTTCAAATTCGATTGTTATTTCATGTATTTCCTTCATATTTGGTTAAAGTATTTTACAAAAACATAGATTCTTTCTTGTTAATCTATCAGATAATAAAATAATTAAAGATGCAAACTACATTAGGGAGCTAACTATACAAATCTTAAAAGTCCACTAATACTTAAAAAGTGATGTTATAAATTTATATTATCCAAAAAAATTAAAATTTCATATTACTATTTAAATACATAAAAAAATTAGTTACATATAACAGTCTATAGATATACATTTAATATATAGATATTAATTAAATATTACAAAATACATACATAATTATATATATTAACTATCTACGTATCCGGAATATACATTAACTAAGTATATATATAAACGTAATTGCATTTATATATATATATATATATATATATTAGTTATCTACATATCTTCAATATATACTAACTATATATGTGTGTATATATATATATATATATATATTATATTAACTACTTATATAATCGTAATATTTATTAACTAGTTATAAATATATATATATATATAGATATATATATTTATTTATTATATAACATATGAGATCAACTATAAAAAAAAAAAAAGTTATAGTATGAAAGAATTTCTATCACTAGTGAAAGAAGAAAGAAATTGCATAGGAAAAAATAATAATGAATTAGATAGGAATATAGATTATATATAAATATTTTTACGAGAAACACAATTTTTCTATGTTTTTTGCGGAGAACCAGAAGTCGTCTTTTCGAAAAAAACAATCAATTACGTGGATGCGGTTTTTATGGAGATTTTATTCTTTCTTACTAACCAAATCCCTAACAAATTTTAGTTTTTCTTTTTCCTTTATTTTCTATCACTTTCCGCCTAATCAAACGGAGCCTTATAGAGATCATTTTAGAAAAGCATTTTGAAAACATGTGCACGTGAGCTGTGTCCAAATGATCATTAGGTCTCTAAGTCTAATTAAGTCCACTTACCATGCCAAATTGTGTGTGTTGCTGAAACTCGCAACCAAAGACTTCAATGCATTTTCTTGGTCTTCAACACTGAGGCTTGTGACTGAACAATCAAGGACTCAGACTTTACCTTTTTACACCACTCTATTTGTCACACATAATATGGCAACACATACAATTTTGCAGTTCGGACTTTACACACTATACACATGGCTACCACGAGTTAAACGTGCAATTAACACTTCTATGAGATTTGTAAAGATAAATATGCAATAAAAGAGCAGTAGAATGTATAGTGTCATAAATTGTATGATATTTGTCAAGTTTCATTTTTCAAATCATGCAATTTTAGTATAGGAATTTAGAAAATTAATTGAATGTATATATTTGTATTATATAGTAAACGTATACAAAAAATATTTATATGCATTAATTACAGTCTCTTCAATGTGTCCATGTCCTACTTTAGGTTTTTACCATATTTGAGAATCCGCGTTGTATTGTGTATGTATCAAACCGTGTTGTATTGTGTATGTGTTGCATGTTTGTATCCGTGAAACTTATGACATTGCTAAATGATGAGTAAAGTTCCTAAAGCCAATTACCCAAATGGTAGGACAGTATTTAGAACTGAAGAGAATGCCTTAATGCCAAACATAAGTAATTTGGAATTATTTTGTTATAATTGTTGGATGCATGTTTTATATTGTTTATTTATTTATTATTATTTTTTGGGTTTTTTTGAGGGAGGGGGGTTAATAATTTATGTTATGTAACCATTGTCTTGGAAAGATTTAGACAACGCAATGATTCTGGAAATTGGCCACTATGACCCATCAGTGAGAGCAATCGGCAACTATTTGCCCTTATTTTTATATGGATACCGAGCGAAGTTGGTAATCAAGCTTTATTATCATGGGCTTCTGTCACTAGTAGTATTGTCTTTTGGACATCTCTAACTACATCAATGGTTTGCAGATACATGATTCTCATCCCTTATCTGTAAAAGATTGAAGTCCTTGAGAGCCAAGATCATCAAGCAACAACATTTCATTATTCGTGATTTTTTGGAAGCAGTAAGCTGGTCTAATTTATCTCCAATGGTTCAAAAGAAATGCATGCCTTTATTTTGTCATTGTCATGATGACTGATAAAGATATTCTGCAGGAGGTGGTCCTAATGCAGGTAAATCTCACAGAACTATAAGGTTTCTTACATTTGTCAGGTTCAACTGAGAGATGATTTTCTTCTTTCTTTCTTTCATTTTTTTTTTTTTTGTGGGAATTGAGCTCTGAGATTGGTAGGTCAAATATTGCTTTAATTTATCTACCTTGAAGAGCTTCTCATTCGGTTCAAGTGAGTTTCTTTGTGAACATTACATAATTGTAATTTCCTTCACAAAACAATCATATGGTTAGAGATCAAATCACTTGGGTATATTCATCCTCTAAGAAGCAGAACACTCTATTTTGACTCACATGTTCGTGTCGAACATGTGTTGAATACCGACACTCTCAAATACGTAAAAAAAAATGTTCAAATTTATTTATTTTTGAATTTTAGCACACTCATTATGGACACGTTTTCTTTTTTTTTTTTTCCTTTTTTGAATTTTTTTTCTCTTTTCTCCTTAATTCTTTTTTTTTTTTTATATTCATATATACATATATATATATATATATATACATATACATGTTCTATGTATTAGTAAATTTGTTTGAAACTTGAATTATGAATGTTGATAATTAAATGAAGAAATTTTTAAATTTTTATTTAATGATTTTTTAAATTTAATATCTTAATAATATTTTTGTGTTTTGTGTATTTTATGTTAGTTTTAATTAAATAACATTATGTTTATATTATACGGTCAAATAAAAAAATTATATATATTCAATGTATATGTATCCTATATTTTTTAGAAATGGCATGTCTGCATATCCGTGTCGTATCCGTATCCTATGTCTATATTCATACTTCTTAGTTTATCTTAATGGATTACTAATTCCAACTCTTTTCTATTCTGATTTTAGGGGAGTTGCAAGAGTTGGCGATTCTTTGAACTTTGAAGCATGCATGGATATCTCATATCTTCTATATGAAAAGGAGAAGACATCGACTCTCTATAGTTCTCCCCGATTTCTTGCTGCATCAATTCTGGTATATTTCATGCATTTTTTTATATTCCATCAGTAATAATTAATAAAATAGAAATGTTCATACATTTATTTGTTTATTATTATTATATCTTTGTAAGAGTTCTCAACCTTTTGCGGGTTGCTTCATATGTTCCTAAACAGAGGTGGGAGTTTCCTGTTCTCCCATTGGGGTAAGATTCTTTTACTCAAATGTCCTATGTTAATTCTTCTCTGTGATGCGCCATTTCCTTTTAGTTTCTTCTTAGTCATATCTAACCTAAAATTTCAAAGGTTATAAACTTTCAGGACATTGATTATACACCATAATATTGTCAATGTAGGTCCTGTTCTATAGAGGATGGAAAGGTTTTTAAACAACCAATCATTTAGATTAATTTTTGAAGATGTCAGCTAGCTTAACTGGTAAAGTACGTTTGTCGTGAAATTACTGGCTTGGGTTTGAGTCTCCAAAGAAGACTTAATACCTTTTTTTATCCCCCATCCCCACTTGACTATACCCCAAAAGAAGTTGAATATTTTTCAGCATTTTCTTTTCTCTTTTTGGATAGCTAGAGCTTGTTGATTTATGCATTATAATTCTTTAGGTTTTTTTGGGAAGCGAGAGCTTTTCTTCTTCATATTGCTGATGTGGTTATAAACTGAGCCAAGCCAACCTCTATTTGGCAAAGATGAACTTGAGAAAATTAACGCAAGCTTGACTTGAATTTTAGGAATTCATTACTGATTGAGCACCTAGTACTTGGCTCAACTCAACTTGTTTGAACCTCAGTTAGCAAAATGCTTAGGAAAGAGGCTCCTGAAAAGTCTTGGGTTTAGACAATTGACAATCTACTTAATTCTGGATTGCTATTTCCATTTACAACATTAATACACTACGTGTTGTACTTGTTTGAATTTGCCTTGGAGAACAAGCCAATTTTTGTCTGCTTTTATTCAATCAATAATTAATTAATTAAATTACATGTTTTTGTAAATATGAAATGGCCCCACGACTTTTAAACTTAAACTACTATTTTAGAAAGTAATTGTCAAGAAGCAAGGTCCGCAGGAATTTTTTTTTTTTTTTTGGCTTCTACTACATTTTTTAAAAAAACGTATTCTTTCTTTAACAAATTATTATTATTATTAAAAAAGGTTGTGCAAATGTGGTGTTGAAGGTGACAGCTTTGATGGTAGGTGATGTGGGTGGTAGTTGTGGTGGTATTATTTTCGGTCATGACAACTACTATAGAGATGGTGTTGGTGGCGGTGGTGCAAGTAGAATTCATGGATGTGATTTCAATTTTGCTGTATTGGTGGTGGTGGTGCTTTATTGTTGACAGTGATAGCACCGTGTCCGCTGTGGTGGTGCAATTAGAATCGGTGGATGTGAGTTTGGTTTTGTTGTTTTGGTGGGAGTGGTGATTGTAGTGGTACTTTATTGTTGATAGTGATTATGTGATAAAAGGGTGAAAGAAAAACTTTTGCTATTCTCATTTTCCTCCCATCTTCAACTTATAAATACATTCTGCGTGATAGAGACATAAAACGGGAGTGCAAGTGAATATAAGATTGGATGTTGGTGTGGAGATTATCCCTCCCTCTTTTCTTTTTTTTTTTCTTCCCTTTAGTTAGTCATTAATTTTTGAAAGGTTGCATTTGTGAGCATTACTTTCTTTTGTATATTAATTTTTTTTTATTTATCTTTTTCAGCCTAGTGGGTCCAAAAATCCATAAATGTGTATTTGGGTGTCATTTATTTGGCATTATTGGATGATAACAAAGTGGTCGAGGTGCAGCTGAAATGGCCATTAAATGTATTATGAAAGTACAAGTTGTGGGCAGTGGTGATTGTGGCATGCGATAAGATGGAGTTTTTCCTCCGCCCATTAAAATATAGATTTATTTGTTAGACTCGTGCAAATATATTTTTATCACTTTAGTAATTGACTTTACCAAGTTAATTTTTTTTTTAATTTTATGTTGGGTGATGATTTATTTTGTTGAAACTTGTAAGGGTTGGCTAAGTTGACATTTTTAAGATTTCTGTAAGTCTAATAAACAAGTTTATAACAAATTTTATTCGATAAAAAAATTCAAACTAAGTGAATTTGGGTTTTTTTTTTTATTTTATGTTGGGTGATGATTTATTTTGTTGAAACTTGTAAGGGTTGGCTAAGTAGACATTTTTAAGATTTCTGTAAGTCTAATAAACAAGTTTATAACAAATTTTATTCGATAAAAAAATTCAAACTAAGTGAATTTGGGTTTTTTTTTTTTTTTAATGAAAAAAAACTTTAAAAGGGGATGGCATGGTGATTGTTTTATTGAGAAGGCGGCAGGTATTTTTTTTGGGTGCATATTAGTCATTTGGATGCTGGTAAAACTCGAGCTTTTCATCCTTTTCAAGTTTTTTATTTTTAAACTCAAATGATAATGTTCGGTTCCAAATTAAGTAGAAAAAACTTCTTCCCATTCATATAGATGTCACAATTTTAATGTGTTATACATGCAATCACATGTATATTATGTGACTATTTAATTTTAATTAAAAGTTAAAAATTAAAAAAATACATTTGTAATGTATATGTGACAAATTATAATTAAAACATGTATTTGAATAGGTGATAAAGTTAGTGAGAGAAATTTTGGAACTAAGTTAAATTTAAGGTAAACGTGTAAGTTTTTGACCATGAACAAGAATTTGTTTGAACTTAAGAATTAATGAATGAAAAAGTGTGTGAAGCATCATCTCTCCAAGAATTTTTTTTTTTCTCCAAATAACATGACTTCGAAATACAAGATTAGAGCGTGAATCCAATATGTTTAAAAAGGTGAGCTAGATCAAAAACTCGCTAAAACTCCATTTCTAGTGTCCTTATATGTAGGGGTACAGATTAACTTGTATCTAAGGCTGGAGCAAACCTCAGTTTCAAATAACTGAGTCTAAAATTATTAGTGAGAGAAAGTTGAAATAAATTAGTCTCTTGCTAATATACCGGTGGGATGAGATGAGATACTTTTCGGTGGATCTCGCACACCGTATAGTAGTGTGTTCTTTTTATAGTATTATGTCATATGTATTGTATTTTACCATTCAAATGACACATTGACACCTTGCTTTACCAAATTTATTCAAGAATTTTTTGAAATTAAAAAGTCAAAGCACATTGTGGCACGGTGTGAACACGGTAGATTATTGGTTAGCTCGTGCCTGTTCCAACTTGATATACCTAAAATTAACTCATACTATACGAGTGATGCATGGAAATCATACTCAAAAAGATAACCTCTAGACTTTATGACCTAGTACTGAGGTATAAAGTATTCAAAAGTATACGATAGTCGACCAAGTTAAAGGAATTGGTAAACTCGAACTCAGTTCATAAGGGGAGAGTAATACTTAGTGGCAAATTCTAAAAAGATACCATCCAAACCATGGCGGTCAGTGCTGAGTCGAATTCCAAAAGGATGACCTTTAGATCTCATGAGTAAGTACTGAGTTATGCAGGTAGAGAATAGGTTATTTAGAAATATGCGGTAATCGACCTTGTCAAAAGAATCGAAACAAATTCCTACTTTCCTTAGAAAATCTTAACAGAAAGATATTCACCATCTATAAAGGGAGTAAGACTTCAACCAGAAAAGGTACGTTCTCTCTTGAAGCTTTACACATTCTTAGTGGCACCTTATTTAAGCTACTTACTTTGGCCATCAGAGGATTCTTCGTCAAACTTTCCCTGGTGACCTTCTAATCTCTTCTTTATAGATACCTCAGGGAAAGGACTTTGAGAATCGACTATCGAAGACATAAAATAACTTCATCAATTAGGTGTCGTTTGTGGGAAACTAACAAAATTCTTCTCGTCAGTAAAATCTATCAAACAACCAAATGGCTTGAAATCTGCGATTGAGGGAGCCTACCCCGGCCTGAGCACTAGCTCCGGCACCAAGGTGGGCTGTTGTACGTCAACTTCGTCCAAACGTAGTTGATCAAAAGATAAATACCATGGCTCAGCAAATTGAGAATTTGAGCTGAACTGTGGCGAATTTAGTTCAAAGTCAACAAGCTTTAATTACGCAAATTTAACATCTACCACAACCAGTCCAACCACTACAGCCAAATCAGAATCAGCAGCCACTGCAACTAGTTCGGGACTAGCTGTTACCATAGCTAATGCAGAATCAACAACCTTTGAATGGCTCACCATCATTTGCGATAAAGCTGAGATCAGGAGGCAGAGTCAGGAATCCCTACCAGGTCTGGAGTTGCCCAACATGCGGCCGAATAACTCTATAATCTATTTGGTATGTGAGGGACTCCCTTCACACAGGCCATAATGGCAGAAGTACCTCCAAGGAAGTATGTCATTCCAAAAATTGAATTGTATGACGGAAGCACCGACCCCATAGACCATCTCTCTCATTTCTAGCATACTATGGCTTTCCAAAGAAGCACAGATGCATTGATGTGCAAATCGTTTGTTACAAGCCTTAAAGAAGCAGCGTTGGAATGCCACCACCAGCCTCTAAACTCAATCTCAAGTTTCATAGACCTGAGTAGCATGTTCTTAAACAGGTTTATCACCAGTAAGAGGTTTAGGAGGGGCCCCAAGTTTTTGTTAACAATCAAGTAGAACAAGGGCGAATCTCTAAGGAACTTCATAGGGAGATTTAGCAAAGAGCTCACTTCAATAGAAGGGTGTGAAAAGCGATTTTTAGTCACAGCTCTAACCTACGGTCTATGTCCTGAAAGGTTAAGGGATTCACTTGTCAAAAGTCCTCTAACCAATATGCTTGAACTATTGATTAAGGCCTAAAAATACATCACATTGGAAGACGTAAGGTCCTTCTCAAAGGAAACTAAGGAATCAACAAAGAAAAAAGAGCAACCAACCGCAAGGTCAACCAGAGATGAAAGGAAAAGAGCCCTAAAGTCCTAAAAGGTGCGAACGGAAGGAATTGCCAAGCACCTCAAGGAAAAATAGTTCCTACACACCTCTGAACGCACCACTGAGACATATTCTCCACCAGATACAATCACTGAGAAGAGCTTAGATGGCCTGGAGAAGATGAGGGGAGATCTTGGAAAAAGGAATCAAAATAAGTATTGTGATTTTCACAAAGACCATGACCATACCACGGATGAATGCTGGATTCTGAAATAGGAAATTGAAGGCCTAATTCGTAGGGGAAAGCTATGGGAGTTTACCCAAAACACTCAGAGGACTGATCGGTCGATTACATAAGGGCGAAGAGGACCAGCAAAGACCCCTTCATAGTTAGCAGTAAGGTCTCATGCCAGACAAACCAAATGACAAAGGTAGGGTAGAACCTCAACATCACGTCATCTATGTCTTTCATGCAAACAGCTAGAGGAGTGGGATGTCGAATAGGGCTTGGTATAGGTATGCTCGGGAGGCTAGGTAGCATCCAGAGGTCTTCAAAGTTGACGCATTTGAGAAGAAGTATAAGGTGACTCCCACGCTTCAGTTTTCGGATCTAGACCTAGTAGGGGTACATTTGCCCCATAACGACTCACTCGTAATATCTCTTCAAGTCTCAAACTTCCATATCAAGAGAGTGCTCATTGATACTAGGAGTTCGACAAATGCACACTTTACCCCTCATTTTCAAAAAATGAAGATAGATCCAAGGGAACTCCAACCCACTACAATGGTGATGGCAGGTTTTAACGGTGATATCAGCTCTCCACTCGGGACCATCAAACTCCCCATCACTATCGGAGAGTCCCAAGATCAAAAAATTATCCTGACCAAACTCATGGTTACAATTTCTCCATACAATCTCATCCTCGGAAGACCCTGGATCTATGATCTCAATGTCGTAACCTCCACTATGCATCAGTGCTTAAAATTTATTCTGGAAGAAAAGGTGGTAACCATCAAAGGTTGCCAGCCTACGTCTAGGGAATGCCAAGTCATAGCCTTAAAGCCCAAAGCGGAGAAATAGAAACTACAAAAGTTCGCTGACTCTATCAGAACCCTGAGTTTAGACCCAAATGAACCATGTCTAGAGGAGTTAGCGGAACCGCTTAGCCCAAGAAGAACAAGCAGTTCGCTCCAACCCAAAGAAGAGGTTCGAAAGATCCAAATTGATCCCTATGACTCCACCCACATTGTCCAGATAGGCTCAGGTTCTAAACCCAGGAGAAGCAAAAAGAATAATTACTTTCCTAAAAGACAACACTACAATTTTTGCCTGAAGTGTGAAGGACATGAATGGCATTGATCCTAACTTCATAAGTCATAAGCTTATGACTGATCTATGCTATCCTTCAGTACGCTGGAAGAGAAGAACGTTCGCACCACAACGACACAAAATAATCAACAAGGAAGTTGATCGACTATTGGAGGCTGGGATAATCAGGGAAATCTACTATCCAGACTGGTTGGCCAATACAGTTTTCGCCAAAAAGAAAAATGGAAAGTGGAGAGTTTGTGTTGACTATACTAACCTCAATAAAGCATGCCCCTAGGACAGGTTCCTGGTCCCTAGAACAAACCAGCTGGTAGACACAACTACAGGGCATCAACTCTTGAGCTTTGTGGATACATATTCGGGGTTTAACCAAGTACAAATGTATTCTCCAGACCAAGAGAAGATAACCTTCATGTCTGAAAGAGGAATTTACTGCTACAACCTTTTGGGTTGAAAAATGTTGGGGCAACCTATTAAAGGCTGGTCAATAAGATTTTCTAGCCTTAAATTGGTAGTACCATGGAGGTTTACATCGACGACATGATCGTAAAAAGTGCGAATCGAAATGATTACATCTAACACTTGGCTCAAATGTTTGAGATTTTGAACAAACGTGGCATGAAATTGAACCCCACCAAGTGCACCTTTGGTGTAACAGAAGGGAAGTTCCTGGGGTACCTAGTCTCTCAACGTGGGATAGGAGCTAACCCTTCTCAGATCAGAGCTTTATGAGAAATAAGTTTCCCTAGGACCAAGAGGGAGGTCTAGAGCTTAAATGGAAGAATAGCTACACTAAACTGTTTTATCTCTAAATCCATCGACCGATGTCTACTTGTCCTCAAAGCGCTCAAGGGAAACAAGTCCCTCGAATGGACCCCAGAATGCGAGAATGTCTTTTAGCAGTTGAAAGATTACCTTGGATCCCCTAGAACTCTTGTCAAAACCAGTTATGGGTGAGCAATTATGCCTCTATCTTGCGGTTTCAGGTCACGCAGTCAGCTCTGTATTGGTGAGGAAATACAATAGGAGTCTAGAGGCTAATCTTTTATGTTAGCAAAGCATTCGTGGGAGCAGAGTCTAGATATCTTGATCTAGAAAAACTAGCCTACATATTAATCATCTCGGCTTGGAAGCTCAGACCTTACTTCCAAGCACATACTATAGTTGTGTCTACCACATACCCTCTTCAAAGCGTGCTCCACAGGCCAGAACTCTCTAGATGTTTGATGAAATAGTGAGTGGAATTAGGAGAGTTTGACATTTAGTATGAACCCAGAATAGCGATTAAAGCACAAGTTATGGCCAACTTTTTGGTTAAGTTCTCCGGAGCACCATAGCGAAACGATGACCAACCCCTATCTCAGGACTGGACCCTTCAAGTGGATGGATCTTCCACTGACACAAGTGCTAATGTTGGAATAGTCCTACAGACCCCAAAAGGAGATGTGTTGGAAAGGGTCGTATCGTTGGGTTTTCATGCATCTAACAACGAGGTAGAATATGAAATGTTAATAATTGGAATTAAGGTAGCTCTAAAGTGTGGGACTCGAGACCCTGAAAGCTTACTCTAACTCACAGTTGGTGGTTAGCCAAATATCCGGAGAATACCCCATAAGAGATCAAAAAATGAGACACTATGTCGAAATTGTTAGGTCTTTGGGCAAGTCCCTCAATAAATTCTCTCTCAAGAAAATAGACTGGGCAGAAAATTCGAGGGCAAACATTTTAGCGAATACCGCTGATTCCTTTAGCTCAGAGGTTATGATAAGGCCCCTTGACTCGGAACCCTGGGCTGATATTAAGGTATCATTCCAAGGGGTTCCGGGCATAGCCCAGAATGATCAAATCCTATAGATCCATGAGGAAGACAGTTAGATGACTCTTATCATCCAATATTTAACGGACAGGGTTTTACCCAAAGGAAAAGATCAGTATAAACAAATACGAATCAGATCGGTTCAATACCTAATTGTCAATAATAGGCTCTATCGAAGGTCATACACTTTGCTTGTACTTCTATGTCTCACCTCAAAGGAAGCTCGTTATGTGCTAAAAGAAATACATGAAAGGATTTGTAGAAATCACAATAGGACGAAGAGCCTGTCCCACTGAGCCCTTACACTAGCGATATTATTGGCCGACTATGCAGAAGGATGCCAAGGATCACGTCAAGAAGTGCGACAGATGTCAAAGGTTCGCACCCTATCGACATCAGCCTCAGCAGTAGTTGGTCCCACTTACGAGTCCATAGCCATTTGTTTAATGGGGAATGGATATCATTGGACCATTACCAAAGGCAACTTAGAATAAGAGATTTCTCTTGGTAGCTATAGATTATTTCACCAAATGGGTAGAAGCCCGTCCATTGGCTAAATAATAGAGTTCGAGGTAAGAAGTTTCACCTAGAAGGAGAGTGTGTAGATTTGAGGTACCTAGGGTACTGATCTTAGACAATAAAACTCAGTTGTAACGTAGGGTCTTTAAAAAAATGGGTAGAAGCCCGTCCATTGGCTGCATAACAGAGTTCGAGGTAAGAAGTTTCACCTGGAAGGAAAGTGTGTTGATTCGGGATACCTAGGGTACTAATCTTAGACTATGAAACTCAGTTACAAGGTAGGGTCTTTAAAAAAATTTGCATTGACTTTAGGATACTCCAACACTTTTCATCTCCAACGCACCCTTAAACCAATGGTCAGACAAAGGTTACTAACAAGTCTATATTGGAAGCCCTCAAGAAGAGGCTGGAAGAGTCAAAAGCAAAATGGGTCGAAGAGTTACTTAGGGTACCTTGGGCATACTAGACCACTAAAAGAACTCCCATTGGGGAAACATCATTCTCTTTGATGTTCGAAACCGAGGTCATCATACCTGTGGAAATTGGCTTACCCTTCCTTATAACTGAGGTGTACCATTCGGATCAAAATGACAACCTGCTTTAAAAAGAATTGAATCTCTTGGAAGGAAAAAGGGAGCAAGCTTAAATATGAATGATTTCTTACAAATAGAGGATGTCAAAGTATTTCAATAAAAAAAGCCAAGTCGATCAGTTTCTAGGTTGGGAATCTCGTACTCAAAAAAGTTTCTCCAAATACTAAGGTACTTGGTTTAGGAAAGCTATCTCCCAACTGGGACGGGCCTTACCGAGTAGTAAAGACATACCGGCCGACCGCTTATTGGTCGGAAGAACTCAATGGAAAACCAATTCCGAGGCTTTGGAATATAGAGCATTTGAAGAAGTACTATCAGTAAAATCTTCCTTAAGCTTTAAATTCCAAGAAGCATTTAAGCTTTTGGATGTTATAGCTCTGAAGTAAAATCTTTGTTAGCTTTAAATTTCAAGAAGCATTTAAGCTTTAGATGTTACAGCTCTAAAGTAAAATCCTGGTTAGCTTTAAAATTCTATTCAACTTGTTTGCTCGGGGTAATATAGACTCAGAATAAAAGATAAAAGTTAATAAAGCTCTCTTCCAAATGTTGTCAAGTATAAAAAAGAAAAAAAAAAGAAAAAAAAAGCCTATCATAAAAGGAATGAAGAAACCATAAGTATTAAGAGCAAAAGTTTTAAGTCATTACAGAAAGACTATTACAAAGAAAACATGACTATGGATCAGTAGGGGTAGCTGGGTTTTCATAAACTTCATCCTTTTCAAAATCCTTGCTCTCAACATCATAAACTTCTACATGGTCTAGAACCTCTATATCGATCTTCGAAAAGGCTTTGGTTATTCTCTTGAAGCAAGGATTGTAACCATCAGAGGCGAGCTTCCTCTCAAGCTTCAAAATTTTGTCTTTTTGTTCATTAATCTTTGCAACCTTAGCAACTTTTATCTCTGAATAGTGTCTTGCTTCGGTCTTAGAAGCGGCGGTCTTAACGACAAACATTTCTAACCTGAGATATGATATTCGCCGCTTCAGGTCAGTAACTTCGTTGTTCAAAGAGTGTATCTCTGAGCCCCGAGCTGATACGGTGCTGGAGGATTCAGCCAACTTCCCCCGGAGTTCGTCAGTCAACGATCGAGAAGTTCCAAGTTACATCTTGACTTTTTCAAGTCTCTTCTTCAGTTCCTCGACTTTGTTAACCGCCTTAATAGAACTCATAAGTTGAAACTGAAGTTGGGCCTCTAAGTCATGAGACTCGTACCTAATCTCACCTAGAGCAGCCATAATGTGCAGGGCCTGCAGAATAAGAGTTGTTAGAACTAACAAATATAAAAAATATATATATGTATGTATGTATATATGTGTATATATATATATATATTTGTCTTACCCTGCACAAAAAGACAAACCCGCAATGGACGGCCTGGGAAATGCTCACTTGAGCCAACTCTCTTGGGATCTTGTCCCAACTTAAGTCCCATGCCATCCTCAAAGCATCATTGATGGAGGATAGTGGGGGATCATTCTCCCCAAAGCTCGAGCAAAAACTCCTCCTCATTGCCTTGGAGTCATCACCTTTTTTCCCCTCCTCATTGACCGGGGAGTAGAGGTCCCTACCATGTTAGAATCTCCAACAGGTGGAGAGTTTGGTAGATGAGGTCGAGATAGTGGAACCTCGTGGCAATGAGTGTTGCCTTTTGTCATGGTCCTCTCCAAAGAAGAACCTTCTCCAATAGGTTCTCCAATTGCTGCTCGCTTCTTCTTCAAAGGACGAAAGCCTGAAAGGACTTATTTGCGGAAGGCTATATCTGGAGATTGAATTAGGCCTGTTTTAACCAAGTTTCTCGTGCTTAGAACAGAGTGATGGTGTCGAGAGGTAGACTTTAGAATCCTCCTAAGCCTCTGTTGTCTTTCGTCAGTCAGCTTTATATGACCTTTTGTGCTTCGAGCTAAAGATAGGAAAGTGTAAGATTAAAAAAAAAAAAAATGGGAGAGGGGGAAATAAAGGACATGTATCTCACCAGCCCCACCTAGGATACAAGGTATCACCCCAGAGTCTAGCTTGATATGTTCAGCATCCTCCAGAGCTCCCTTCACAAAGAAGTATCACTTCTTTTATGTTTTGTTAGAAGTGGATACCGAGGTAAGAGGTTTGAACCAAGATGGGAAGGAAAGGTAATACAATCTCTCAGAACTCTTTTTGAGATCCATATTGCACTTCAAAAGGTTAAGGTCAGGTTCTACTTTATTTTTTAGAGACAATACTAGGAAGGCCATAAGTTGCCTCCATTCATTAACATTTAGGTCGGTAGGGCAAATACCATATAAATAGAAAAATCATATAAGAAAGGGGTGAAAAGGGAATCGAAAGCTAAATTCAAACCACTCCTTATATACACATCTCCCTAGGTCTTGGGGTGTTTGGGTGTTCAAAAGACTCAGAAACTCTACAGACCACGGTCTTAGGGATGTTATAAGTGACTTTTAAAACATTTGAGCTCTCTGAAGTAAAATGGCTGATCTTAGGGTCTCTCTACGTATCTTCAAACTCGACATCACCAACCTCATCGAAATTGGATTCATCAGATTCTTTATTCCTCACAGGTTCAATCGAGTTTGATACACTAACCCTAGGGTTTTCATCTTCTTGAGCAGACATGATAAGTGAGAGATAAAAAGAAAAAAGGAGTTAGGTAAGAAACTCTGACCTAATTAGGAAGCAGTAGGCTGGTAAAGAAGACCGTCGTCAAGAAAAGAGAAGCTTGACTGAGAAACTTGAGCAAGAAATCTTTATAAACCAGAGATTTTTTTATGAAATAAAAATGTGCTTATATAAAAGACACGATCGTTAATGAAATGTGATAATTATCTAGGGATTCTGAAACGACATTTGGTAATAAATAATTGAAATGTTTTACGAGGTGATGGGACAGTTGAGATCTCAAAAAATGAACCGACGGGTCGAACACAACAAAGCGTTGAAATCGGATCTCGGAACATTAATCCAGGTCATGACATATGGGGCTTGAGGGAGGAGTAATTGATATACCTAAAATTAACTCATAATATAAGAGTGACGCGTGGCAACCATACTAAAAAAACATAACCTTCAGACCTCATGACCCAGTACTGAGGTATAAAGTATTCAAAAGTATGCAATAGTCGACCAAGTCAAAGGAACTTGTAATGACATGGCAAAAAATTTTTTTTATTATTATTACTTGTTTTTATTATTATCATTATTATTATTATTATTATTATTATTATTATTGATATTAAAATGTATATTATTATTATTAAAATGCATGGTGTATGTATGTGTGGCATGTATATGTGTGTGGGATAAAATGTGTGTATATGTGTATATGTATATGTATACATAACAAGTGCATGTGTGCACTGTGTGTGGGTGCAACTGAACGGGTGTGTGTGTGTTTGTGACCGACTGAGTGTGTGTGTGAGGTGTCGATGGAGTGTGTGTGTGTCTAGTGTGTGTGTGATGATTGATATATATATATATAGGTGTATAGGGCAACTTTGCATTAAATGCAAAGCTGCATGGGGGGAAGAAAGCAGGGTGGCTGAACAGAGGGAGAGAAGTCAAGGAAAGGGGCTGGTGTGAGTGAGAGACGTGTGGGAGTGGGTGTGTTGTGTATATGTGTGGTCTCGGTTGGGAGAAGAGAAGGAAAGAAAAACAGAAAACAAGAGAGAGAAAGAGAATTCTGGAAAGGAGTTTTGGGAGCTTGAATCGAGCTTGGAACCAGAGGGTGAAAGAGGTGCATGGCTAGAGAGAGAGACCCAACAGAAAAACCGTAAGTGACCCATTCTGTTTTAATTTTTTTTAAAGCATGATAATTAGTTTGATGTATATGATCTTAAAGAGCATGTTGTAGGGTTTATTTTGCAAAAAGAATGAAAGAAAATGGTTAAGAAATGAGATAGAAAATGTGAGTTGCAGGTCTCGGTTATAAGAAGTGGGTCTTGTCATTTTATGTGTAAAACTTGGTTTAAATGGTGGGGAACGAACCCTAGGAGGTGCAAAAACCATTTGGGATTAAAATGGGGGTTGAAGCGTGACCAAACGGTCATGAAAATGAAAGAATGGGGTCGGCCGGAGAGTTGACCGAAACCTTTGAGCCCTATTTCGTGATGATCTATTGGTCCAAACCAAAAACGAAGGGTGGGAATGAAACTTACATGAAAAACTCTAGAAAACGACGTTTTTAAAACCTTGAAAAGTCACCGAAAAAATCTCGCCGGCGCCGGAGAAGGCGCCGGAACCCTACTGCTGCATCGCCGAAAAAACGGGGAACAAGGGGGGGATGGCCGGGTCAGGTCCGGGTCCGGTTTGGGTTCGGGTCGGGCTTGGGCCGAACCGCCCCTGCCACGTGTCGGTCTAAGGTTTTAAATTAAAAACCAATTGGGACTGTTTGGCTACGAGTGTAATAAATTGAAAAATTAAATTGGAACAGGAACAGGGATATCCTATCCCTGTTCTGGGCTAAACCCTGTTTGGTTAACCGAATTGAGAATAAGGAAATTGAAAATTTCAAATTGACCCTTGAACTTTTGGAAATTGAACTTGACCCCAGAACTTTAGGAAATCTGATTTTGACCCACAAAACTTTGATTAATTATGTTTTGACCCCTCAGGAATAAAATATTAATAAAATATTAATTAAATTAATTAATTAATTAGTTAATTTAATTAATTTAATTATTTAAATATTCTAAAATAACCCGGAGTCCAAATGGGACAAGTCATTAGTGCATTTTGACTATCTCGACCATTCTGAGACCAATGGTGAGGTCCGTTTTACAAGACGGGGTCCCAAAAAATAAAAGACCTGTAGTGACCTTTAAAATTACCAAAATGCCCCTGAATTAAAGTACAGTCACACGAACCCCGAATTAAGTAAACAAATAGTGAAACTTTATTATCTCGAGCATTCCGGACTCAACCGTGGAGTCCGATTTGTGAAAAGAGGTCACGAAATGTAAGGACCCGTGAAAAGTGCAAAATGACTGTTTTGCCCTTTTGAACCCGGATGTCCGAATTGAGTTCTACGAAAACCTAAACTTATTTTCTTCGACGTCCTAGACTCGATGGCAGAGTTTAATTTAGCAGAATAGGAACCTATGAATTAAAAGACATAAAATTTGATGAATAACATAAATTCAAATGACAATAGACTGAGTTGTAATTTATGTTTTTGGGGACACTGACAGGACAGGAGAGGGCGATCTGATCTCCTGCATTTTCATTGACCAGTTCAGTTACGTATCGTGCACGATCTTCTAGGGTTGAGACCAACCCGTCAGGTATGGTGTTTTGCTAATGTTAGAAATGAAGTTAAGTTAGGAATGTTCTGTGAATGACTGGAATGACTTATGTGTTTATTTGGAATGTGTTTACTTGATGATTTGGAGTTGGTTGTTCACATGCTTACATGTTACTTGTACTTTATGAAAATTTAGTGAATGATGAACGTGAATCATGACATGTGTTGAAGTTGATTATATGAGATATGCTTGCATGTGGAATCAGCTGGTGATTTATGTATTATTGTCTCGAGTATGCTATATTGTGGAAACCATGTTTCATTGAGATTGCATTGGCATATTGGCATATGGTGAATCCTTTGAGAACATGGCGTGGGTTGAGCACGTCGTACTTTGCATTATGAGGGTGTAGATCCTGTGGTGAAAAACCCAAAATTGGCCATTGCATTGGTACTCCGTGCCATCGGGGAGTACCCGTAAACGAGACATGGGTGTGGCATAGAGTTGTGCATGGGTGCGTCACGCATACCATTCATATATTATTGCGATGCTTTAAATGTCATTTAGATATAAATGTACACTTTGCACATGCCACGCCTTAGTTTTATTTCTTGCATTAGCACTTCATCATACCAGCAGTTGAGCTGACCCATTCGTGGGCAACATTTTTCAGATGAGGATCCTCCAGCTACTTGAGACTCTGTGATACCCTGATAGGGTGAAGCACGTGGTATATTTTTGGTCCACGGGACTTATATTTTGTAATGTAAGGGCTTAAGCCCGAATGACCATGAACAATGTAGTTGTGAGATTTACTTTATATTATTTTATGTATTGATGGGAGTGGATGCTTGTTTAGTGGATTCATTTACATTTGTCCTTTTATTTATTTTATTTTCTGTTTCGTTAGTCGCGCCTCGGGTTTGTAGAAATTCGGGGCGTGACAACGTGGTATCAGAGCCTAGGTTCGAATACCTAGAGACCGTGGGGTGTTGTTTAACACCATGAAACCCTAGAGAAAAGTGATGACTTAGTGTGAACTGTTAGTAGCATGCGGTAGGGCCTTATGTGCTATGTGATCATATGTCCTGATGCATGACTTATTGTAATTACGTGCTGATTGATGCTATCTTTAGAGGCATGACATGTATGATGTGTGAGAAACTTGTGAAGTGTATATATCATGACTTGCTACATGTACCACCCGTTAAAGTATAGGTTATTGATAAGAACATGATTGAGATCACATTTAAATGCCTATATCTGAACGTGAATAAGTGATATTGAATTTTTCTTTTGGACTTGTAGATATGTCTCCTAGACGAGCTCCTACGAGAGCCGGACCACCCAGATGGGGTAGGGGTAGGCCTAGAGGTGCTGCCCAGCCTCGTTGTGGCAAATTTAGAGCTGCTGCCCCTATTCCTGATGTAGTTGAGGAGGTTGTTGCCCCAGCTGACACACTTGAGCACAGTGCTGCTGAGGAGGATATTGCTCCAGCCCCTGTGGAGGAGGTAGAGCAGACTATTGGCGCCAGAGATTTGACAGCCATTATACAGGAGTGCTTCCGTACCATGCAAGAGGCCAGGACTACTGATGTCGAGGCCAGGGCTGCTGATGCCGAGGCCAGAGCGGCAGGTGGAGAGACTAGAGACACCTTCGTCATGAAGGCGTTTCAGCGGATGAGGCCACCATCATTTGCAGGGCAGCCTGATCCTTTAGTGGCCGAGGAGTGGCTGGACCAGATTGTTAGGATCCTGGACTCGCTAGGGATTGTCGAGCCACACTTAAGGATCCGATGTGCCACGTTCCAGTTTACCAGGCTAACGAGCCAGTGGTGGAAGGTATCTGCAGGGAGGATTAGCAGATTTGGAGAGGGGTGGGATGCATTTGTGGCTACGTTCAATGACCACTACTTTCCAGCGACTGCTAGGGTTGGATTTTGGAGGGAGTTTGAGACATTGCTCCAGAGGGACATGACTGTGACACAGTATGAGTCCAGTTTTACCGCATTGGGGAGGTTTGCCCCACACATCACTGGACGAGAGGAGCTGAGAGTTTTCCATTTTCTCGAGGGGCTGAAGACCTCTATTAGGGAGAAGCTGGCAGGTCACATCATTGATACTTACGAGGAGGCGGTGATCAAGGCCACGAGGGTAGAGAGAGTTGGCCGTTCTTAGAGGGATCAAGGAGTCCCGGGCTCAGACTAGGCCAGCCACAGCACTGGCACTTACACCCGCTCAGCCTACCATGACCACCCCAGCCCACTCTAGTAGGAGGCCACAGAAGAGGTTTCGGGCCAGTACCTCTTTTCCATCGACATCCTAAAGGCCTATTCAGTTTTTAGCTCCCCAGCCCACTATGTCTATCACTTCTCGAGGAGGGGCACCACAGATGACCATTACATGTTACCAGTGTGGACAGCCTGGCCACAGGATGGCCGATTGCCCACAGAGAGATCCTAGTCAGGGGTCAGGGACTGGACCGAGCCAGATGCCACTTCCACCTCAGATTCAGAGTCAAGCCGGGAGGGCCCCACCGGTGTGCTATACTTGTCATCAGCCGGGCCATATTAAGGCCCACTGTCCTCAGGGGCAGACTTCACAGAGCACACCAAGGCCCCACTATTTCCAGCACACCCAGGTGTCTTTACCCCAGTCGCAGTCAGGCTATAGACCCCCAGCACCTTACTATCAGCCAGCATCCTCAGCATTGAGTGTTAGAGCTCCAGCCCCGAGAGGGGGAGGACAGCAGGGGCAGAGAGGGGGAGGCAGACAGGGTCAGACCGTACAGGGCCGAGTGTATGCGGTTGCCACCCCAGAGGCTTCTACTGCTGGGCCATCTGTAGTCCGAGGTACATTTCTTATGTTCAGTTCATGGGCTAGCGTGTTAATAGACTCAGGTGCATCGCATTCATTCATATCCACTGTGTTTGCCATGTCATTGGGGTTGACTATAGATCGGTTGGATTCACCGCTATGTGTTGATACCCTTGTTGGGGGTAGTGTGACATTGACTAGGATCTGTAGGGGTTGTTCACTTGAGATAGCTGATCGTACTCTCTGTTTTGACTTTATTGTGCTTGATATGACTGGCTTCGATGTTATTTTGGGTATGGATTGGCTGTTTACTTTCTGGGCTAGTATCGATTGTTACAAGGGGAGAGTTACGGTGTGCACCCCTGAGGGAGATTGTTTTTATTTCACGGGAGACCGTGGAGATTTCTTGGTACCACCCTTGTACGACTCTAGGAGTTGGGGAGCCCATAGCTATATGTTGGCTAGTTTGATTGTAGGGGATAGTGAGGCTACAGGGGTTGTGTTACCACAGGTAGTAGACGAGCTTCCCGATGTTTTTCCTGACAGCTTGACTAGTTTGCCACCGAGGCGGGAGGTAGAGTTCACCATAGAGCTTATCCTCGGTATTGTACCTATTTCTATCCCACCTTACCGTATGGCTCCAGCAGAGCTGAAAGAGCTGAGGGAGCAGCTGATTGACCTACAGGGTAAGGGGTTTATCCGTCCTAGCACTTCTCCTTGGAGTGCCTCAGCACTGTTTGCTAAGAAGACGGACGGAACATTGCGGTTATGTGTGGACTACCGGAGGCTAAACCGGGTGACTATTAAGAACAAGTACCCGTTACTTAGGATCGATGACTTGTTTGATCAGTTGAGAGGTTCGAGATGCTTCTCGAAGATTGATCTTCGATCGGGGTATCACCAGTTAAGGGTGCGAGAGGAGGACATAGCGAAGACAGCTTTCCGCACTCGCTATGGTCACTATGAGTTCGTGGTGATGCCATTTGGTGTGACGAATGCCCCAGCGGCATTCATGGACTTGATGCACCGTATTTTTGGCCAGTAGATAGATCAGTTCGTAGTGGTGTTTGTGGATGATATTTTGATTTACTCACCTTCCGAGGATGAGCATACCTTCCACCTACGGACTGTGTTACAGATCTTGAGAGAGCACAGGCTGTTTGCCAAGCTCTCGAAATGCGAGTTCTGGCTTCAAGAGGTACAGTTCTTGGGCCATGTTGTGTCTGGGAGTGGAGTATCTGTTGACCCTTCTAAGATTGACTCTGTTATGAGCTGGGAGAGGCTGAGGAATGTGTTTGAGATACGGAGTTTCTTGGGGTTAGCAGGGTACTACCGCCGTTTTGTGGAGGGATTTTCTCGCCTTGCCGCGCCGATGACCCGTCTGACGTGCAAGTGCATCAGGTTTCAGTGGACCGACGACTGTGAGCAGTCATTTCAGGAGCTGAAGAGGAGACTGACTTCAGCGCCCATCCTGGTTATCCTTGAGGGAGGCCTGGGTTATACTGTGTACTGTGATGCTTCCCGAGAGGGATTGGGTTGTATGCTGATGCAGGAAGGCAGGGTAGTAGCTTATGGTTCTCGCCAGTTGAAGAGCCATGAGAAGAACTACCCCACCCGCGATTTAGAGTTAGCTGCCGTCATCTTTGCACTTAAGAGTTGGCGACACTATTTATATGGGGTGAGATTTGAGGTGTTCTCGGATCACAAGAGCCTCAGGTATATTTTTACACAGAAGGATCTGAACCTTCGACAGAGGAGATGGATGGAGTATCTAGAGGATTACGACTTTGACCTTCAATACCATCTTGGGAAGGCTAACGTCGTAGCTGATGCACTCAGTCGGAGGCCGAGGAGCACCCTGGCCAGCATAGCCATTAGAGAGTGGGAGATGATGGGGGCTATTGGAGAGTTTGACTTAGAGCTTACCGAGTTTGAGGGACATGCCACTCTATTCAGCTTGTGTGTACAGCCTACCCTTCTGACCAGAGTCATAGATGCACAGTTGTAGGATACTGAGGCCGAGCAGATTAGAGCACGGATTGCTAGCCTTGAGGGATTTGAGGGATAGGCAGTCCATTCTGACCTTGGCTTGAGATACAAGGGTAGGGTCTTTATTCCCGGGTCTCTTAGGACTGATGTCCTTAGGGATTTCCATCATTCACGCCTAATGGTGCACCCAGGGGGCACCAAGATGTATCATGATCTGCGCCGTCAGTATTGGTGGACTGGGATGAAGGCAGATGTGGCACAGTTTGTGGCTAGGTGTCTCACGTGCCAGCAGGTGAAGGCTGAGCACCAGAGGCCTGGAGGTTTGCTACAGCCATTACCGGTAGCCGAGTGGAAGTGGGAGCATGTTACCATGGATTTTGTGATGGGTCTTCCGAAGTCGCCTAAGGGCCATGATGCGGTTTGGGTTATTGTGGACAGACTGACGAAGTCCGCCCATTTCTTACCGATCAGAGTGACCGACTCATCAGACGCCCTCAGTAGGTTGTACATCCAAGAGATAGTGCGACTACATGGGGTTCCGGTATCCATTGTTTCTAACAGAGACCCACGTTTCACTGCACGGTTCTGGTAGAGCTTCCAGACAGCCTTAGGGACCCAGCTGCAGTTTAGTACTGCCTTCCACCCACAGACGGATGGCCAGTCAGAGCGCACTATTCAGATTTTGGAGGATATGCTTAGAGCCTGTGTCATGGACTTTAGAGGTAGCTGGGAGGATCACCTTGCCTTGGTCGAGTTTGCCTACAACAACAGCTACCAGTCCAGTATTGAGATGGCACCATTTGAGGCACTATATGGTAGGCCGTGCCGTTCTCCGGTGTGTTGGACTGAGGTGGGAGAGACAGCTGCCTTGGGACCTGATATAGTCTGTGAGATCACGGACAAGATACAGGTGATCAGGCAGCGATTGTTGACAGCCCAGAGTCGCCAGAGGAGTTATGCAGATAAGAGGCGACGGCCCTTGTCATTTGAGGTGGGGGACCATGTGTTCCTCAAGGTATCTCCCAGACGAGGTTTGAGGAGATTTGGGCGCGGTTGGAAGCTGTCGCCACGATTTATAGGCCCCTTTGAGATTCTTGGGAGAGTTGATGAGGTGGCTTATAAGTTGGCATTACCACCACAGCTATCAGGAGTCCATGACGTCTTCCATGTATCTATGTTAAGGAAGTACGAGCCTGACCCCTCACATGTACTTGACTAGGTAGATCTTCAGTTAGAGGGGGACGCATCTTATGACCAGAGGCCCGTGGAGATATTGGACTCGAGGGACCAGGTTTTGCGAGGCAAGACCATCCCTTTGGTCAAGGTTCGTTGGAACCATCATGGAGTCGAGGAGGCTACTTGGGAGCGTGAGGTCGAGGTTCGAGTTAGGTACTCCGAGTTGTTTGATCAGTGATATATTTTCCTTTATTTTATGTTATTTTAAATTTCGGGACGAAATTTCTTTAAGGAGGGAAGGATGTAATGACATGGAAAAAAAAATTTATTATTACTTGTTTTTATTATTATCATTATTATTATTATTATTATTGATATTAAAATGTATATTATTATTATTAAAATGCATGGTGTATGTATGTGTGACATGTATATGTGTGTGGGATAAAATATGTGTATGTATATGTGTATATGTATATGTATACATAACAAGTGCATGTGTGCACTGTGTGTGGGTGCAACTGAACGGGTGTGTGTGTGTGTGAGGTGTCGGTGGAGTGTGTGTGTGTGTCTAGTGTGTGTGATGATTGATATATATATATATATATATATATATATATAGGTGTATAGGGCAGTTTTGCATTAAATGCAAAGTTGCATGGGGGGAAGAAAGCAGGGTGCTGAACAGAGGGAGAAAAGTCAAGGAAAGGGGCTGGTTTGAGTGAGAGACGTGTGGGAGTGGGTGTGTTGTATATATGTGTGGTCTCGGTTGGGAGAAGAGAAGGAAAGAAAAACAGAAAATGAGAAAGAGAAAGAGAATTCTGGAAAGGAGTTTTGGGAGCTTGAATCGAGCTTGGAACCAGAGGGTGAAAGAGGTGCACGGCTAGAGAGAGAGACCCAACAGAAAAACCGTAAGTGACCCATTCTGGTTTAATTTTTTTTTAAAGCATGATAATTAGTTTGATGTATATGATCTTAAAGAGCATGTTGTAGGGTTTATTTTGCAAAAAAAATGAAAGAAAATAGTTAAGAAATGAGATAGAAAACGTGAGTTGCAGGTCTCGGTTATAAGAAGTGGGTCTTGTCATTTTATGTGTAAAACTTGGTTTAAATGATGGGGAACGAACCCTAGGAGGTGCAGAAACCATTTGGGATTAAAATGAGGGTTGAACCGTGACCAAACGGTCACGAAAATGAAAGAATGGGGTCGGCCGGAAAGTTGACCGAAACCTTTGAGCCCTATTTCGTGATGATTTATTGGTCCAAACCAAAAACGAAGGGTAGGAATGAAACCTACATGAAAAACTCTAGAAAACAGCATTTTTAAAACCTTGAAAAGTCACCGAAAAAATCTCGTCGGCGCCGGAGAAGGCGCCGGAACCCTACTGCTGCATCGCCGAAAAAACGGGGAAGAAGGGGGGGATAGTCGGGTCGGGTCCGGGTCCGGGTCGGGTTCGGGTCGGGCTTAGGCCAAACTGCCCCTGCCACATGTCGGTCTAAGGTTTTAAATTAAAAACCAATTGGGACTGTTTGGCTACGGGTGTAATAAATTGAAAAATTAAATTGGAACAGGAACAGGGATATCCTATCCCTGTTCTGGGCTAAACCCTGTTTGGTTAACCGAATTGAGAATAAGGAAATTGGAAATTTCAAATTGACCCTTGAACTTTTGGAAATTGAACTTGACCCCAGAACTTTAGGAAATCTGATTTTGACCCACAGAACTTTGATTAATTATGTTTTGACCCCTCAGGAATAAAATATTAATTTAATTAATTAATTAATTAGTTAATTAAATTAATTTAATTATTTAAATATTCTAAAATAATCTGGAGTGCAAATGGGACAAGTCATTAATGCATTTTGACTATCTCGACCATTCTGAGACCAATGGTGAGGTCCGTTTTACGAGACGGGGTCCTGAAAAATAAAAGACCCGTAGTGACCTTTAAAATTATCAAAATGTTCTTGAATTAAAGTACAGTCAAACGAACCCCGAATTAAGTAAACAAATAGTGAAACTTTATTATCTCGAGCATTCTGGACTCAACCGTGGAGTCCGATTTGTGAAAAGAGATAACGAAATGTAAGGACCCAGGAAAAGTGTAAAATGACTGTTTTGCCCTTTTGAACTCAGATGTCCGAATTGAGTTCTACGAAAACCTAAACTTATTTTGTTCAACGTCCTAGACTCAATGGCAGAGTTTAATTTAGCAGAATAGGAACCTATGAATTAAAAGACATAAAATTTGATGAATAACATAAATTCAAATGACAATAGACTGAGTTGTAATTTATGCTTTTGGGGACACTGACAGGACAGGAGAGGGCGATCTGATCTCTTGCATTTTCATTGACCAGTTCAGTTACGTATCGTGCACGATCTTCTAGGGTTGAGACCAACCCGTCAGGTATGGTGTTTTGCTAATGTTAGAAATGAAGTTAAGTTAGGAATGTTCTGTGAATGACTGGAATGACTTATGTGTTTATTTGGAATGTGTTTACTTGATGATTTGGAGTTGGTTGTTCACATGCTTACATGTTACTTGTACTTTATGAAAATTTAGTGCATAATGAACGTGAATCATGACATGTGTTTAAGTTGATTATATGAGATATGCTTGCATGTGGAATCAGCTGGTGATTTATGTATTATTGTCTCGAGCATGCTATATTGTGGAAACCATGTTTCATTGAGATTGCATTGGCATATTGGCATATGGTGAATCCTTTGAGAATATGGCGTGGGTTGAGCACGTCGTGTTTTGCATTATGAGGGTGTAGATCCTGTGGTGAAAAACCCAAAATTGGCCATTGCATTGGTACTCCGTGCCATCGGGGAGTACCCGTAAACGAGACATGGGTGTGGCATAGAGTTGTGCATGGGTGCGTCACGCATACCATTCATATATTACTGCGATGCTTTGAATGTCATTTAGATATAAATGTACACTTTGCACATGCCACGCCTTAGCTTTATTTCTTGCATTAGCACTTCATCATACCAGCAGTTGAGCTGACCCATTCGTGGGTAACATTTTTCAGATGAGGATCCTCCAGCCACTTGAGACTCTTGATACCCTGATAGGGTGAAGCACGTGGTATATTTTTGGTCCACGGGACTTATATTTTGTAATGTAAGGCTTAAGCCCGAATGACCATGAACAATGTAGTTGTGAGATGTACTTTATATTATTTTATGTATTGATGGGAATGGATGCTTGTTTAGTGGATTCATTTACATTTGTCCTTTTATTTATTTTATTTTCTGTCTCGTCAGTCGCGCCTCGGGTTTGTAGAAATTCGGGGCGTGACAAACTGGTATACCCGAACTCAGTTCACAAGGGGAGAATAACGCTTGGCAACAAATTTCAAAAAGATACCATCCAGATCTCACCGGTCAGTGTTGAATCGAATTCTAAAAGGATGACCTTCAGATCTCATGAGACAATACTGAGGTATGCAGGTAGAGAATAGGTTGTTTAGAAATATGTAGTAATTGACCTAGTCAAAAGAATCGAATTGAATCCCTACTTTCTTAGGAAAATCTTAACATAAAGATATTCACCATCTATAAAGGGAGTAAGACTTCAACTAGAACAGGTACGTTCTCTCTCGAAGCTTTACACTCATTCTTAGTGGCACCTTATTCAAGCTACTAACTTGACCGTCGGAGGATTCTTCGTTGGACCTCTCCCGATGACTTTCTAATCTCTTCTTTACAGATACCTCGAAGAAAGGACTTTGAGAATTAACTATCGCAGACAAAAAATAACTTCATCACAACCCAAATTTAAAATAGATTGCATTTCTTTAGAGGTTGATGGGCGTTGGCTGCTTTGCATCCCTATTTATATGTTTTTTTTTTCTTAATACAATGATTTGGTGAGGGGAATCAAACTTACCCTATGTAAATGTGAGCATATACACCATTTGAATAGGACCAAAGTTCTCACTTATTTGTTATAAACTCGTAATATATATATATATATATATATAAACTAGTAAAAAGAAAAAAAAAAGACAGTAAAATGGATTGGGTCACGCATTTCGAGGTCGTTGAGATTCATTTGGGTGGAGTATTTACAGTCTCCCTTTTGAAATTATGAAGTGTTGTAAAAAAACGTGTTTGATTTTTGTTTTAAGTTTATAAAATTGTCTTTGTGTTAATTTTGCTTTTCAAAACATTTTGTGCATTTATAAAAATTCCTTTGAGCTTCCCCTTAGTCCAAGTGGTATCTTATGCTCATCCTAATCACATACGTGAACTTTTAATCCTTAAGGAGGAGTTGGGGTTTGAAGGGTGGGAGCCTAGCCTTTTGGGTTGATACTAGTATTAATTTAGTGTGTTATCATTAATTTTTCTGATCGTACATAGTGAGTTACTGAATCTTAAGTGTAAATTTTTCAATCAAAAAATTCGTAATGAATATACAAATATTTTTTCAATTTAAAAAAATAATAATATTCTATGAAGTGAGATTTTTTTTTAGATCTTCAAGACAAATAAAAAATATATTTTTTTAATTGAATAGTTTACTTTATTTTTTAAAAAATATATGTTAAAAATTATTTTAGTCTAATTAAAAATATTTTTTAATAATGCTAAGTTCAAATTTTTTTATCTTTTAAATAACAAAAATTATATAAATTAAAAAATTTATTTTAAGAATTTTTTAATATTTTTCTCAAAAATTAAACGAGAGAGTGTTATTGTTGGTAATAGTACGAGGCCACACGATGCAATTCCTCAAGGCACCAAATGTAACATTACTATCCTTTATGGTAGTCTTGCTGTCACTGAAATCATGGTAGGGTCCAGTCTATTTATGACATAGACACGTGTACCAAGTGAGGTAATGATGATAGATTGTTTCTTTCTGTCAGAAATGTTCATGCCTAAGTGTGTGTATGATTGCACTTACCTATAACATATGTGTTAATTAAATTATAAATGTAAATATTTATAAATAATGCTAACATTTTTCTTCTTTCAATTATAAATTAATAATTTGAGATGATAATAGAACGAGTTTGGAACGTGGAAGACAGTTCCTTAAAAAAAAAAAAGTTACCACCAAACTCAGTTTAAATTTCATTAGAGTTTTTATTTATTTATAAATTTTTATTTATTTATTTATTTTATTAAATTAATTATAATTAATATATTTTAATAAAATATTACATTGTTAAAATATGAAATATATATTAATAAAAAATTAAAATTATATTTTTTTTAAACATATAATTTTATTAAGTTTGTATAAATTTATAATGATTAATTAAAAAATATTATTATAAGTATTAATTATATAGTTAAATTTTTATTTTTATTTTTATTTTATATAATTAGTTTGAATCAAGACGGTGCCAGATGTTTTCTTTTCAAGTTTATTCCAAATTTTAATTAAATAAAGAAAAAGGTTTTCAAATCATTTCATTAAAAAGAAGATTGACATATTTTTAAATAAGACAGATTAAATTATCAGACTTATAGATAACAATATTTCTGTCAATCCACCCATCATTCATCATCCTGTCCACTGCCGTATATATGACGTGACGGCTGATCCCCGGCCATATCAGATTCTCGCAAGAGTGGGTCCACCACACGAGCCTCACCTCAGGTTCCATTGTACAAACTGGTACTTCAAATGCATTGAATCACAGCGTTTCTATTTTTTTCCTGAAAATTAGGTTAGGTTTGGTTATGTTTTTAAAATAAAATTTTAAATTTTAAATTATAGGATATGTGTTTGAAATTAATTTTTATTTTATTTTTTAAAATTTAAATTATCATATTGAAATATATTTTTATAATTTTTAAAAAATTAATTACAAAATTTTTTAAAATATTTTTTAAAAAATTTTATCTAAATTACTATCAGGTAACATCTAACATCGATTCATTGACAAGTCCATTCAAATTCTTTTTTTTTTTCAAATTATTATTATATACTGGTAAGCCTTGATTATTATTATTTTTTATAGGAAACGGTCATTCAATAAAAGGCATGGCTTACATGATCTTTATTTACGAAAAATTAACTGTTTTTCCAACGCATAAGACTGTTGATAGATTTTATATCAATGTCTTATTCGCTTAGGGTGAGCATTTATTTTTTAAATATATGAAATTTATGTTTTTTATTATTGTATTATAATATTTTTTAAAAATAAAAATTGCCCCCCTTTATTTGTTTAGATTTTAAAAAATAAATTTTTAATTTTAAAACGTGGGATACGCTATTGACAAATTATTAATTTTAAATTTTTTTACTATTTTATAATTTAGATTATCATATCCAAATACATTTTCATAATTTTTAAAAAATTAATATTTTGAAACAAATTATATCTGAATTACATTTTCACAATTTTTAATGTTCTTAAAAAATGTGTTTGGTTACGTTTTTACTGTATTTTCACAATTTTTAATATTCTTAAAAAAATGTGATCGGAATTTAATACATTTAATTAAATATGATATAAAAAATTTAATTTTATTCAAATTTAATAATTAATTTAATAAAAATAACAAGATTTAACAAATTCGATTAATTAATATAACATATATTAATTATTAAATTATATAATATTTTTAAAATTACAGTTATATATCATAAGTTTGGCATATTATAAAATAATATTTTATATGTATAATATAAATTATAATATAATATATATTAATATCATTGTCAGATCAAATAAAATTTAATTTGATAATTAATTTCTTAGAATTTGAACCATTGTTTGGATTTAATTTCTTGAAATTTGAACCATTATTTGAATTTAAGATTAAGTTTTAGATTTTGTTTTTTTGTTGACTAAACAAACAAGTTTTTAAAATGTGAAATGGAAAATTTGTTTTTGAATTTACAACCAAACACAGCCTTAGCATTTTTGTCCTGCATTTCTGGATTCTCTTACCCCGGCCCAACTTAATTATTTATTTTTTTATTATAATTTAAAAGATTATAATAATCCGATCCATATCAACCTTTTTTTTAGAGAAAAAAAAATTGAATAAAGAGAACAATACTAATTTCAAATGTAATAGAATCATAAGTATGCTTCTCAATTATAATTTGATACATATATAACGTATATGTATTTTTTGATTTATTTAATTTTTATTTTTTTTGTTAAAACTAAATAGTCACATGATATACATATGAGTTCATACGTAATCTACTAAGATAATGACATATATGTGGATAAAAATAAATGTTTCCTATTTAATTTAGAGTCAAGCATTATCCAAATAAAAATTACCTACGTGAAGCTAATTATGAAACCAACCACCATAAAATCCTTTAAAAAAAATTTGAGATACATTTTATAAGGTTGAAAGGTGTTTATGCAGAAGTCAGGTAACTTAATTTTGTTTGTCACTATTGATTAAAAAAATATTTTATGTTTATTTATATCTATGTAACCTGTTGTTACTAATTATTGATCGGATGTAATTCCTTTGAATTCTCCTACAAAGCAGTGATTAAAGGTCATCGGATTGGCCCCAGTGATGAACGCTTAATGATTAAATAAGAATAAACTTAAAGAGAGGTTGTAAGTTTGAAAAGAGTTCACCATGAGTTGGGATGTTTCTCGAATCCCTTTTTATAGGATGAGGTTTTGCCTATTCTGATAAAGACTAGAAATAGAAAGATCGGATTTGAAACATATCTAGTGATGTAAGTTTTCTTGTTGAACTATATTTTCTAAAGTAGGTTTGAATGTCGACTTTGCGCCAGTATCAACTCGAGAACTGCCTTCAGTATGCTCTGAAAATTAGACCCAAAGTTCCTCAATTTGGGACATCCAAAGTGCACCCGTTCAAACTTGCACAAACACATGTTAGAATCATAGATCAATACCGAAATTTGGCATATTAGATACTCCCCCCCTCCCACCTAACTTGTTAGGAACATAATCACCGAATTAGGATCGGTGAGACACGAAAACAAACAATGAAAAGAATCTAAAATCACACGCATACACAAGAATACAAAAATTTAGTAGGTTCACCCCAAAATAGGGCTACGTCTACGGCTACTGCGATTTCACTATGATTTGAAAAGAGTTACAAATTCCTAGTAAAAAGAGATGTGGTTCCTTAACTATAAATACATAGTATTAGGACAACATAGAAATAATGTGAAATACCAAAAATACGCTCAAAAACATTATCAGGAGTTGGATCCGCGATTGAGAGGCTTGTTTCCAGTACTTATCAGGATCCACACTACCTAACATTAGCCTCAGTTCTTAGGAATTCATCCTGAGCTGAGACTAGGGTTACAAAGTGATCTACGTGCGGGTAATTAATGTGCTGTGACAAGGGGCTGTTTCATTTCCCAAAATAGCATGTGTTTAAAAGTTTTATGTCTTTTCAATGTTGTGATTGCACGATAATAAAGGCTAATGAAATTCTTTCAATGATGACACCCCTTAACGATGATGCCTTTTCGATTGTCTTCTAAGCATCTGGGCACCAACTACACCACCTATAAATAGGTGAGAGAACAACTCCAATTTGTCATTTTTGGCTATTAAAGTATTCAGTGGGTAATTTTTGATGACCTTAATCTCTATCTCCGGTGACCTTTAACTTTCATCCGTTTGTTGTAAGTCAAGTTTCTTTTTTTTCACTTTCTGTTTCTTCTTCATTTTTGTAATGGCCTTATCGGAAGGACATGATGAACCCAATAAAGGACTAGTGGATCCTCGTCCTAATGTAGAGAACTCTATGAGTGAGAATTGTAGGTAGGTTTAAGGTTGAGGAAACAAAAACTAGTGAACCTAAGGATAATGAGGTCAGTTACATTACCCCTGCTATTTTAGACGTTATTAGGGAAATGTATGAATTTTTTAAGCACGTCATATATTGAATCCCAAGACCCCTAGACTGCCTATGGAATATTGAACCTAGGGGAGATATGTGTATACTTTGAGTGGTTTGAAATTAGGGTTTAAATTCCCATTCCACTCCCTTTTGAAGCAATTTTTTATTCATTTCAACCTCTGACCTGCTAGCCTTATTGTTAATAGGAGGCTCCTGATGGCATACCTAGTTTTAGGCCACTAGAATAGGGAAGATTTAGACTTTGACCTTATTGGGTGCGAGATGGGCCTAAAAAATGGCCAAAAGTGGTTTTACTATATGTCATTTGATGGTGGATTTAAGCCACTAACTAGTGGCTCATCCTCCAATAAAACTTAGGAAGAAGTGGTACTTTATGTCAATTGAGGTTGGGAGGACTCTAACTTTTTCGAGTAAAATATTAGTGTATTCCCTCAGATTAATAGGCTAATAAAACTTTTATCCTTAGTTTTTACATGTGTTTTCCTAACGTCGTTCTCTATTTATTATAGCTTGATATGTTTTTAAGCATCATAAGTTTATTGAGGACCACCAAGACAAGCTAAGGCAACTACTCCAACTTTCAACCTATCCTCATAAAAGCATTCTGAGCTTGGAAATCTTAAACGTCACCGAACTCATTCAACTTAAACTCATGGACATGAAGAAGTAGATCTTGGCCACTTATCATCCTAGGAAAAGGGGAAAATACTAATGTTGACCCATTTACCAGGCCAGTCAAAGACAGGAAAATGATAAGGTTGCTTAAGCTTCAAGACAAAGCCTCAATTAAAAGGACTGAGTCTGAAGACCTCGTTCTCCTATCCTCAAAATGACTGGTGGAGAAAACTCCTCCACCACGCCCTAAAAATAGAAGGGCTCCCATGTATGCCCTATTTCATACTTGATCTCAACCGCGGGGCAAGAAAGGCTCAGCCCCTCACAGTGGCTCCCTATTAGACCTTACTATAGAAGTTATGGTAAGGTCTGTTTAGGAGGGTTGGAAAACCACTCCCAAGTAGTTGGAAGGGGTTAGTGCTAACGAGGCCCTATATGAAGGGCTTACAACCCAGATGAAGGTAATTTTACATCCGTACAAGAGAAGTTGGTTTATTTCCTCTTGTTGTTCTTTCTTACTTTTGTGCTTGTTAACTATAGGTTGTCCACACAATGGCCACATTAGCTGGATGTAGCTAAAAGACTTCTAGCAGGCCTCTAAACTTTTAAAGGAGCTAGAAGATATCAACTTTTTTCTAGGATTTTCATGTTGGCTGTGAAGGACTTCAAGAAAAAGTGGTTGGCAGTGGCTAATGCTGCTTCTACTAGGTAGTTTGAGTAAGACGTGATCAAACTGGAGATGGAGGACCTAAGGAAGGATTTGGAAGCCTCTTGAAGAGAAACTATCTCATTTAGGATCACTATGAGCACCAATAAAGCCAACCTTATTATAGGCATCTCATTTTGTGACCCTTGATTAAGTAGTAGCAATTCGGTAATTATGCCAAGAAACCTACTTCAAGTAGGACTTTTCCCGATAGAGTCCTATTTCCATTAGGACTACTCTTGACAGAATCCTATTCCCATTAGGACTCTTCTGACAGAGTCCTAGTCCAAGTAAAACTCTTTCCGATGGAGTCTCACTCCCTTTAGGACTTTCTTGATAGAGTCTCAGTCCAAGTAAGACTCTTTCTGATATAGTCTTACTCCCGTTAGGACTCTTCTACCAATCGGGGGGCGTTTCGGTAATTTTGGCACCTTTTTGCCCACTAAAAGCATTTTGATAATTTTGGCACAATCTTACCCTCAGTAGGATTTCCCAGTCACTTGAGAGGTATTTTCATAATTTTCATATCATTTTACCCACATGAGAGCATTTTGGTAATTTTAGCTCTTTAGTGATAAATTAGGGGTAATTTGGTCTTTTCACATATCTTGTGGTAATCTAGAGATTCTATACTAAATTAGGGGCAATTTCATAATATTGAGCGATAGTAGTCTATTTAGGCTTAATTATGACTTTTCACTTTTAGAGTTTTCATAAATCTGATTACTTCATATTTCCTTAAATGAATATACATTGAACCTAGACGTTTTCATTTTAGAGTTTATTTTTCAATTAAATTCTATTTCTCTTTTATTTCATTGGTTCTTGTATGTAGACATCAATTTTATTGGTTCGTGCATTGTCATTATTATTTATTAATTCATTTAGTTAGGAATAATCATTATTATTTAATTTTTTATTTATTTAATTAGATAATTATCACTCAAGACATGATCATAGCTCTTCGTTTTAGGGTTTCATTTTACACCCTTTGATCAAATCTCTATATTTTCCTATAAATAGAGCCTATTTGCCATCAATTCGAAGGGAAGGAAAATACACAATTCTCCATAGCCTCACGTTGTTAGTTTAATTCTAGAATTCTCTCTATAAGAACTCTTTTTCTCTCCTTCAAGGCTAAAGCCTTACCCAAGTGATAACCTCCCTTCACGAAGCAAGCTGAAGTAACGTTTTCCAAACCGAAGAACAAGCCGGGGATCTGCCCAATTAAAGTCTCTGATTTAGACTTTCCTAGTCGAAGTGCTACTCGACTACCACGACTAAATAAGGTACACTCTCAAACCCTTAATAGTTTATTTTTTCTTTAAATCCAGTTGATCTCAACTCTTTTATCACTCTTGATAAAAAAAAAAAAGGTAAACCAGAGAACTACGTGACTATGATTCCATTTTCTGAACGGATATGTAAAAAGTCTTCGGGCACAAGTTAAATTTTCTTTCTGTCTTTTCTGTTTTATTTTTTTACACTAGATATTTTATTATTTATCTCTTATGGACTCACATCTCTTTTTTTAGTTTTTCTCATGACAAAATAGCCTTGCAAGTGAATATTCGAGGCCGATCCATTCGGATCGGTGTAGAGTAAGTGCCTAACAATTTTCCACTCCGTACCTTTGCCCTCGGATCCTATGTTTTCTTTGTTTTTCGCTTTATTTCAATGCCTTATTTTATTTGATCCATGTCAAGGAATCTTTAGAATGTAATTAGGAGACAAGGCGATATAAATTTCAATTATTTCATTTCTTTTCAGTTTTTTTAATTATGTTCTGCTGTGACGGGTTCGCTTGTTTCTTGCCCAAAAACAAGCTAGGCGAATCCTCAATCTCTCTTTCTTCCATAAGAGACATTCCTTCCAACCTTCAGGGAAGGAGACAACCGAGATCCCTTTAAATCCATAAAAAGGATAACGCACGTTTTCCCCCTTTTTCGGTGTCGGTGCCCACAGTTGCGACTCTACTAGGGACTAAAGAGGGCTAGACTCGGTGAAGTATTCACTTCAAGGCTATTTTGTTTACTTGTTTTACATTCATTTATTTTACATTATATGATGGATGAATGGATATATGATTGTATGCTTGAATGTATGAATAGATGAATAAAAAAATGACTAAAATCTGAATATCTTGCACACGCATCATTCTATAACATTTGTATTTGCACTACACACCCTCTAAACCTTGGATAGTTAATAGCCCTCGCCCCATATGCTCACTCAGCTAGACGGGTGTCATCAGGTGAAAGCCCTCCACTCATTAATCAAATACCGCTTAACCGTGGACACTACATTCTAGTGGCCTTGGGATGGTATGCAAAAAGGCGATGCGGTACCATTTGACCATAATCATTACAATCTAGTGGTTGTGGAGAGGTATATGGCACGTCCTGTTAGAAGGGGAACCTTCAAACCTTTACCTGATCGAAGTGTCATGCATATAATCGACCATAGATTCGTGATTTAAGACCTCGAACCTAGTTTTGGTAAGACACACAAAGTTTTTTGCGCAAATTCACAAAATCAAAAAAAATCCAGACAGTAGAAAAAACACCCTTCTTTGTTGGCCAATCAGCACATAGGTCAAAAACCTCTGTGTGCTGATCGGCACAAAGAGGGCTAGTCTTTCACTCTGCAAAATTTTATCCATTTTTCTAAATTTTTTCCAAAAAATCCTATTTTTTTCCTGAAAAACTAATTTTGCAAGTTGCAACGGGGCTACAAATGAGACTTTCTTAGATTTTTCTTGACACCAAACAAGTTAAATAACACAGGTGTTTTTCAAAAGTAGGCACCCAAAACTGGCTTGGAAACGGACTAGCCGAGGCCGATTAATATGAACCTCTAACCTTCTAACAAATCAAAAAAACACAGCTCCAGTTGCAATGGACTCTAAACAGATACTTCAAATTTTGGGCGACATCAAGAAAGACATGGTTGATTACCGAGAAGAAAACCAAAGACTCCCTCACAATTTAAGATCTAGTACAACAAAGGTCACCACCACTACCTCTTATTTCGGCAGGTAATGACAATCCTTGCCAAGTGCCACTAGTCCCACCTCAAGATGGACAACAACAACATCAACAAATCCAAGATCCACTCCCTATGATCCTTATAATTGGGATAAATAGTACAGACCCGTAGAGATCTCGAAGCAACAAAAAAAGGGCCTTGCTCATAGGTTGGAAAAAATGGAGACTTTCTTTTACAAAGCTCACCGAGGTGATGATATGGGTGATATTCACAAGCTATCTCTCTACCCAGACATCCGGCTCTCTTTGAAATTCAAAATGCTGAACCTCGACAAATTTAATGGAACCACATGTCCAAGAACTCGTCTTAAGCTATATGTGAGGGTTATGCAACCACTAGGGGCCAACACTAATGTCTTGGTCCAGACTTTTCACCAAACCTTGATCGGAGCCATTCTACGATGGCACTTGAATATAGAATATGCACTTTCCAAAGATTTGGAAGAATTATGCAACGCCTTTGTCAAGCAGTATAAATACAACAATGAACTTTATATCATCCTTAGAGACTTGGAGACCACCAAGCAAGAACCGAAAGAAAGTCTGTCCACATTCATCACTAGGTGGCAGACTAAAGCAGCTCAAATGATCAACTGGCCAAATGAAACTGAACAGGTTCAGATGGTAAAAAAGAATCTACTTTTGATCTACCGTGAAACTCTCTTCGCCCAATACTTTGAGACGTTCAAAGCATTAGTAGGGGCCGGAACACAAGTGAAAGATGTGGTTAGCGATGGCACTCTCAAAGCAAGTGACCCAAAACCTCGTAAGATCTTTCTAACCTCAAAGCCAAGTGACCCGACCCACATGATCACTGCCATCAACACATCAAGGTCATTTTCATGTCCAATATCACAAAGTACCCCATAGAAACGCCCTCAAAGGTAGTTCTCAAATTTACCAGCACCAATGGGTGAAATATACAATAACCTCCGAGAGAATGGACTTTTTCAACCTTTGGAACCAAGATTGGCTCTGAACCCTTTAGCCAGGGGGTTTGATCCGAACTAGCATTGCACCTATCATCAAGGCGATGGACATAACACGAATCAGTACCAAGCTCTAAAGCATGCATTTCAAGACCTAATTGATGGAGGAACAATAGGGGCTCTACCAGCAAAGCCCAATGTCACCACTAACCCGTTGCTAGCCCACAATGCATGACTTAATATCAACATGTTAAATCTCGTAAACTCAGATCCAAGCGGCCTCATCAATGACTCCATAAATATCTCAAGTTGTAGTATGATCACTTAAGACGAACTCATGAGTAAAAAAGTCAGTCTAGCTCAACCAATGTGGTACATATCATACGAAGGGAGAGAACATTCAAACCCGCTCGTCTATAAGCAGATGACCCACTCACAGAGTTTTTGAAGCCCAAAGAATCAATAGGAGTCCCACATTACGTTTCTATCGAAGATGAGTTCCTCAAACAACTCAACAAGATGAAAGCCAACATCTCAATCTAGGGGTTATTGACATCTTCCTTTCCACATAGGCAGGCTATTTTGAGGCATCTCAATAAAGCATGGGTTCCTACTACCACTACCCCAGAACAACTCACACAAAACATTAGAGGGGTCCAATTCAACAATATTGTCATTTTCACTAATCATGACTTACCAAAAGAAAGGACTAACCACATTAAAACTCTGCATATTACTTTAAATGCTCTTAAAAAAAGGATACCTATGGTGCTCATTGACAATGGCTCTGCTATCAACATTTGTCCTTTAAAGACTACAACATGCCTTCGTTTATAAGTAGTCGATCTCACTCCATCAGCCCAAGCAGTGATGGCATATGACAATACTCAGAAGGAAGTTGTAGAGCTCATGGCACTTACCATGAATCTTGGCCCAATTGAAAGCATCGCACATTTCCAAGTACTAAACATCCCGGCATCCTTTAATTTATTGTTTGGAAGGCTTTGGTTACATGAAATGAAAATCGTAGCATCCTCTTTACATTAGAAACTCAAATTTGCTTGTCAAATAAGGGTAGTCACTATACGTGGGGACGTTGATCCTCTCGACGATGCTCTCCCCGTACTAAGATCTAACATGATGCCAATGATTTACTTTTGTTAGGCTTTGACCGTATAGGAAGCCTTGAGGTGGAACAAGTATTTAACAGAGGCTTCTACAAACAAGTCGTGATAAACATGATGGTCCATATGGGATATGTTCCGAGTAAAGGCCTTGGACTCAATTTGTAAGGTCTACCTACCCCAACCCGCCAACCAGAAAGAGAATACACATTCAAGCTCGATACTCACCCATCGAGGAAGACTTTTGTGAAAATTCTTTAGCCGTATGAGCCAAGAAAATTGCTAGAGAATAGGGGTTGTCCCCCAAACTCATAGAAATAAAACCTTACTTCCCCACATTAAATGGGAGCTTTGTCAAGCAAAGAGAGGACTATCTGTAATATGGGTTCCCTGAGCCATGGTATAATGCTAAGGCCAAGATTGGAGTTTCCGGTTGGGAAATATTCGGCACTGCTCATGTGGTTTTAACGAAAAGGTGGTGGTACCGGTCGGACAACATGATCCTTAGCAAGAGAACTAGATATAAGAGCTCAGAGGACTAACAGATTGCTTCGCCAAGATAGAACTCACTGATGATATGGTCGATATGATCTCCGCATGCATCATGGGAGAAGATTGAGTCAAAAACATCATGCCAATCCAAGCTCCAATCAACAATTGGCTCCTAGTCAAAAGGGTGACAACCTCAGATGAACAACTTGAGTAGGAATTCGGTTACTCAGACTTAACTGGTATAAATTCTGACAATGCTTTTGACTCCAAGTCCGAGGAATCTCTTTCTTTAAATTTCATTAATCCTCTTAAACTCGCTGATTTTATCTTTTCTTCTTTCAATGAAATAAATTCTTCTTCTAAGTATCTTTTAATTGCAAATAATGAACATGATAATGAACTTGAAGAATACGATAATCTTGACATAGAGGATAGAAAGTTTCTAATAGACTTGGCCAAAACAATCACCAAATCTCAAGATAAGGCTCAACCCGTCATAGAACAAATGATGACCATTAACTTAGGATTAGAAAGTGAGACTAGAGAGGTCAAAATCAGTGTAACCCTTAGTCAAGGTGAACAAGAAATCATGTCTGAACTATTAAGAGAATTCTAAGATGTCTTCGCATAGTCTTACAAAGACATGCCCGGTTTGGATGTAGACATAGTCCAACACAAAATCCTAACTTACCTTGATGCCAAACCAATCAAACAGAAATTGAGGAAACTCAAGCAAGAGTAGTCCCTCAAAATCAAAGAGGAAGTCAAGAAAGAGTTAGCTATAGGGTTCTTGGTCGTGGTCGAATACCCGCAATGGTTAGCCAATCTCGTCCTTGTCCCCAAAAAGGATGGGTGAGTCTGCATGTGCATTGACAATAGGGACCTCAATAAAGCCTATCCAAAAGATAACTTTCCTGTGCCAAAAATAGACCTTTTGGTAGACAACACAGCTCAACATGCCATGATGTCCTTTGTAGATGGCTTCGCAGGGTATAATCAAATCAAGATGCACCCCGATAACATAGAATAAGTTGCATTCACAACACAATGGGACACATACTGCTACACAATCATGCCTTTCAACCTGAAAAATCCAGGGTTTACATATCAGAAGGCAGCCACTACCATCTTACATGACCTTATTCATAAAGAGATTGAATCTATGTCGATGACATGATCATAAAATCTAAAGGCAGAAAGTCATTTTGACTGCTTAAGAAAGTTCTTTGAGAGAATCAAGAAATACCGAATGAGACTAAACCCCAAAAAGTGTGTGTTTGGGGTCATATTAGGAAAACTCTTAAGCTTTATGATAAGTCAAAGAGGGATAGAGGTGGATCCCGCAAAAATCAAAGGCATTATGGAAATGCCTCCACCCAAAACAAAAAACACGTTAGGGGCTTCCCAGGGAGACTTCAATACATCAGCAAATTTATATCACAGCGGACTATTATCTATAAGCCTATTTTTAAGCTTCTTAAGAAAGATTCTCCCAAAAAGTGGAACCTCTCATGCCAAGAGGCTTTTGAAATGATCAAAGAATACCTGACCAATCCACCAATCCTGATTCTCCCACAACCCCGGGTTTCCTTTATTATTGTTCCTCATAGTAACTGACGCATCTGTTAGAGCCATGTTAACCTAAAATCAAAGACATGAAAGAAACGAGAAAGTTGTTTACTACGTGAGCCGAAAGTTAATCTCCTATGAGTAAAACTATAATGCCCTCAAAAAGACGTGCATTGCTCTTGTCTGGGTTACCCAAAAGCTCTACCATTACATGATGGCTTATACAATATACTTAATTTTTGGTATAGACCCTGTGAAGTATCTTTTCGAGAAACCAGCCCTATTAAGCCACACTGCTCGAGGATACTATTGCTTTCTAAATTTGACATAGTGCACATAACTCAAAAATCCATTAAAGGGAAGGTCGTGGCCGATTACCTAGTAGATTGCCTAGTTGAGGGTGAGATTGTTAAAGAAGTTGATTTCCCAGATGAAGAATTCATGCAAATTTAGGAAGATCAGTAATGTCTTTTCTTTGACGGCGTCGCCAACAAGAGGGGATTTGGCATTGGCATGTTTCTAATAGCCCCAAAAGGGTCACATACGCCTCTAGCTATGAAGTTGCATTACTCTTCTACCAACAATATCACAGAGTATGAAGCCTGTAAAGTGAGCCTGCAAGCAGCTCTAGGACTGAAAGTAGAATTATTATATGTATATGGGGATTTAGCCCTCGTTATTGGCCAAGTCCAAAAAAGATGAAAAATCAAAGAGGAGAAGCTCTTATCTTACCACTAGTACCAAGAGACAGTGATAACCAAATTTAAAGATGTATAGTTCTACTACATACCTAGGGCTAAAAATAGTTTCGCGGATTCGCTAGCCACCCTTGCCTCAATGGTGAACATCCCAAAAGAAGCCATAGTCAAACCGCTCTTGGTTCAAACTCAAGAAATTCGGATATACTGCTGCAACATCGATAAAGTCATAAAGGACTCAATATCCCACCTTAGTACAACGAAGGTTGGTCATTCATCAGACACTCAGAATACCCTCAAGGATATACCAAGGAAGACATAGTAGCGTTGAGATGATGGGCCAACCAATTAATCATTTGTGAGGGAAAACTTTACAAAAGATCTTTTAATGGAATACACCTATTGTGCTTACATAAACATGAAGCTAAATATGTCATGACATAATTCCATGAAGGAGTTTGTGGACCTCACATAAATGGACACATGCTAGCCAAGAAGATATCCGGTAAGGTTACTACTAGAACACTATGGATGAAGGTTGTATTACTTTAGTCAAAAAGTGCCACAAATGTCAGATACATGCCAATCTTCAATATCTCCCTCCTAGGGAGTTGTACAAATTGACATCCCTTTGACCCTTTGCAACTTAGGGAATAGATATCATTGGTAAAATCACACCAAAAGCCTCGAACGGCCATGAATTCATCTTGGTAGCCATTAATTACTTCACTAAATAGGTAGAGGCTACTTCTGATATTGTCCCCAATGCAAGGAAAGTAGCTCATTTCATTAACACTAACATCATTTGCCGGTATGGAGTAACCCACAAACTGATTTCAAACAATAGCTTGCACTTCAAAGGGGAAGTCACTAATTTGATAAAAGAGTTTTGAATCACCCATCATCATTCCTTACCTTACCAACCTCAAACAAACAGGGCGATAGAGGTTAAAAGCAAAACTCTAAGGAATATTTTAAGGATAACAACATAAACCAGCAGAAACTGGCATGAGAAGCTCTTATTTGCTTTATAGGGATATCGTACATCTATCAGAATGCCTACCGGACAAACCTCATACTCCTTCACATACAAGATGGAGACGGTGTTACCTATCGAGCTAGAAATACCCTCACTCGGGGTACTTCTCAAGAATCAAGTTGCTGAAATTGATTAGTTATAAAGTAGATACGATGAGTTAGTCTTCCTAGATGAAAGACGTCTCAAAACTTTATATCAAACACAAGGGTATCACAGAAGGGTAGCTGGGGCTTTTGACAAGAATGTGAAAAAGAGAGGCCTGAAAGTATGAGATTTGGTCTTAATGGAAAACCGAGCATCGATACTTGACCTGAGAGGTAAATTTAGGCGTAACTAGAGTATAGCTCATCCATCATCAAATCTATAGCCACTAGAGGAGCCGTGTGGCTCACCGCTATGGATGGAGACAAGTTTTTATCACCTACCAAACTTGATCAGCTCAAGAAATATTTTGTTTAGCAGCTAACTTCCCAATGTACTAACCTACGATGACCTGACCCCTCATTAAATATTCTTGCTACACATGCAATACGGGGGTACGTAAATAACTCACGAAGTTACTGTGAGTGCAGTCTCAAAAATTGCAATAAAAGTTTCATTCTTTCAAATCCAAAAGTTAAAGATCATCTTTTATTTAATAACACGTAAAAGCCCTATCAACTTGGTTTAAGTCTAATATGGAACTCACTTCCTCCAAAAGAAAAAAAAATCTAAATTGTCATTGCTAAAGGATACTCAGATCGTTTTTTTTCCTCACTTTTTCTTCTCCTCCAACTTGCCCTCTAGCTCAAAGAGGCTGCTTGTCTCTTTCTCAATGAAATCTAGGTAATTCTTTGCTAAGTTGACATGCAGAGAAAAATGCCCAAAGTCCAACTCACCATTGTTACATTTGAATTCTAGTGTTTTCTTATGTCTTCCTCATTTCCTTTTCAAGCTTAAAGGGGTCGTTGTCTCTATTTCTGTCACACCTTATGGTTGGCTCATTGCTTCCCAGTCCAACTTTCCTATTCCTCCTCCTTCGAAATCCTTGTAGGCTTCTTTGATTGTTTCTAACATTGAAGTTATGTCCACGTTAGTGTTTATTCCAGTCTCTTCAAAAATGATAAAATCCCTAAGTTTTTTCCTTTCACTGATTAGGTCCCAGAGCCACCATAAATGTTCTTCCATCATAAGAACTTTGTCAGAATAATTTGTATTATCCAAATCTGGAACATTAGCACATTCCCAACAGTTGGATATCTTTGTGGCTACAGAGGGAGTCAATCTTTCCATTATGAAGTGAGGACCCCAAGTCCTCGAAGAAACCTACATACACCGAAATTAGTGTAGTATCCAGATGGGATAATAAAAGGTTTTCCTCAAGCTTGCCGAGATAACACAAGACTAGAAGAGCGCAAGCGAAGGGTTCTGCTTTTCTAGTGAACAGTGGACTAATCAATATCATAAGGTAAAAGTTGAGCAAGGAACTCACACCAATCTCTCTCACTATCTTTGGTCACCAACAAATCCTTTGAACAATAGTGCTTTGACATATAAGGGATGGTAACTGAAGGTGCCAAGAGCTTCAACTTATAACACAACCACAGCATCAACAACAAGGGTACCTCTAAAAATGTTTGAGTCGTCAAGTACCAAGTCCAAACCATTCAAAGTCTCGGCAAGAACAATACCCATCATATTGTTGCCTTTGTTCAGTTCAGTCACAACATCAATTAGGCAGTCATCAGCCTGATCAGGCTCTTGAACAATCAAGAACCTCGGGATAATGCACAGAGCAAAAGCATATAGCTTGGTGTGGCTAGCCTCTTGGTTTATGAAAATTTTTAATATGGGAAATAAGGAAAATGATTCACCTTGAACCAATTTCTTTGCCTTCTCAGCAACCAAGTCAAGTAAAGAGGACAGAGAAGAAAAATAACCATGTTATATAGAAGGGACGATCAGTTTACCTTGAACCGTGACATCAAAGAGAGCATAAAACTCTTCCAAGGTCAGGCATATTTCTTCTAGATGAAAGTGAAAGCAATGATCAACAAGATCCCAAAAGTAAACACAAGCCCGTAATATATGCCAGTCAACAGTAGCTTGGGCAAGAGAGAAAATAGCTTTCAGTCTCGATGCCCTCAAGTTAATCTTCTTTAAGCCTAAGAGACAATATAGCCATGTACGAATTTGTTTGTCAAAAACAATCACGTCCATAATTTCAGAAGTTATCAATGTAGAGAGGTAGAAAATACAGTAGGAGAACTGTCAAGAAGCTAAACATGATGAGTTGGGAGGTTTAGGGCTTGTAATATATCCTAAAAAAACTTGCAAGTTCGTTTCCAAGTTGGTTTAGGACACTAATTTGTGGAAAACATGCAAAAACACGCAACAAGCCACGAAACTGCCCGGGACAGGACACGCTGCTGATTAGCACACAAGCCTAAGAAACCCCTCTTTTGTGTTCCGATCGGCACATAGGGGGGATTCTGGCCACTTTGCCCGTTTTTGCCTATTTTCCTTTTGTTTTGTTAATCTGAAACATGTCGGATACCAATTCCTATTTCATTTTTATGGTATTTCACACATTCATAAATAAAGATGCATGCATTGATCATTCATTTGTTCAAAACAAAACAAAAATAAGAAAATCGAAAATGGACAAATTGTTCATCAAACAAAGTGTTCATCCAAAAAGAAAAGGTTTTCATCTAACAGCGCCCACGCTGTCCACCCTCATGTCGTCAAAACTGACGAGGAGGGGCCTCATCTTCTTTGGTGTCCTCACTCTCGCTCTCCACCACTTGTCTCGACGCTCCGCTAGGCCGAGTTGGTTGAGTACGAGTGCTACTCGATTGACTCCCATTTTTTTTTTTTGGGTTCCCTTCCTCACCTTCTGCTAGGAATCCCTTCCCTGGGATAATCCTGTCCTCAGTTCATGTCTTCAAGACGAGAAACCCAAATAGCTTGAAAAGTTGCAAGTTTCAACTCAAAATCAATGCGATGTCAAAATGTAGTCAATATATGGACAGTCAAAAAAAGGGGGGAATCATGTCCTTATAATGTCAGAGTCTATCTGAAAAGTGGCTTTCCGCTACGACTCCACGGTGACTTAGGTAACCTTATGCTTCAGGGCCATGATGTAGACATAGGCCTCCTCGTAAATGGTTCGGGCCACCTGAACTCCTAACAAGGGAAAAGATCATGGAAAATTTAAGGGAAAAGAAAATCTTACCCCAGTTAAGTGGTCGAAAGTCGGCAGTCCTTTGATAGACCCGGTTGGCCGGGATAACTCTTCCAACTTGAAATTCCCGTCATCGATCATCACCGATACATTGAAAGCCAGGAAAGTCGATGGTAGCCTTGCGTCAGATGCTATGGTGACGGCCTCTTAGGGCGACCTATCACTCACACTTGGTCTCTCAAACTTGGGTGGAGAAGGCGGACCCCCTGTTAAGGGAGGCATCAGCTTCTCTAAATAGCTCATCATATGGCCGAACTAGTTGAAGAGTTGTTGCATAGCCACCCCCTCATAAAGCTCCAAGAAGTCGGGGTCGAAGGTGATATAGACAGAAAGAGTTATGTGGCAGTGTCTACTTGGTGAATCACTCTCTCACCTAAGTAATATACCTTCTCTAAAGGGCCTTCCAAAATCAAACGTCGACACGTTATCCCAATACTCTGTTTCACTGAGGACGGGACCACCCTCTTTTCATTTGAATCTGTCATAAATGAAAGCATGAGTTTCTCACATCACGTATCAACCAAGGGAAATTTCCAAATAGGGGAACTAACTATGTCTCCCTAGAGCATGTCCAAGGCCTCCCGAAATCTCTGCACTATGTTCGCCCCTCGGCGAGTCCGCTTGTTTGCCTTCCGCCACTACCACATGCGGGGAAATATGTTTTCTTCTGAATCCACCAATGGGTAGGGCAACAGTTGGAGGACCTCATAGGCCCAAATCTGTCCAAAATAGGAAAGTCAATCAAAATGACATTTTCTCAAAAACAGAAGTGAGGGGATTCAGTCCCTTGGTGACCGCCCGAGATAGTACACACATTCAACGATACAAAACAGCCATTGCAGCACCTCCCTAGTTGAAGCGCCCAAAGTTCTCCACATCCTCCCAAGTAGGGAGACATCGAAGGTGGATAATATCACTAGCATTGGCCAAAAGGGTCCCTCCAAAGACAAAGAGCATCAAAGCTCTAGTCAACTGATCTTTCTCAAGAGTGTTACGCCACTCCCAGAAGCTCAAGTTCTCCAAGATATGCCTAACCCGCACCGCACCACTAAAGACCAATGTGGGCCTCCACCCTAAAAGCCAAGAAATCTTGTCACCCTGACTGTGCATTTCATTATCTCATGGGATTCGATCATTGCCGACTCGAAGGCCTGTGATCATTGAGAAGTCAAAAAGAGTTAATGTTACCTCCTTAAACCGGAGGTGAAAAGTATTGGTGGTGTCCCACCATCTTTCCGTCATAGCATAAAGAATCTTCTACTCATGGTCAACATGGACTATTCAGTCTAAAAATGGCCCAAAACTGGCCGCCCTCACTTACCCTTGGCATCAGAAGGGCAAATCAGCCCACCACTCTGCGATGTCTACCGTTGAGCACAGAGCTTAGATTTCTAAGTCTTACTACAAGAAATCAATGCCAATATGTTAGCAAATCCTTTCAAATGCCATAAGCATGCCGAACAAGCATGAACCAAATGCAAAAGCCAATGCAAAGCAAAAATTACCCATTTGGGCATTTTCACAAGCGCATGGTGTGCACCTTCCAAAAGGCACACGGATGAAATTCTCATGCATGCATGCAACCAACATTTCATGTAAAATACTTTCAAAGCATGAAAAAAAATGCATCAAGAATCAACTCCAAAATTTTAAAACAATCGAAAGAAAACACAAGAAAATCCATAGTTGGCCATTGCAGTACCGTTACGAAAAATGGTGCGACGCCTTTTGGTCCAAGCTTGTGTTGTTCTAAAATCACGGGGCTAGTTTATATCAGAAGATTATGTCGTGCACTAGTCCGGACATCCCTAAATCCCAATCAATATCTAACATTGGTCTGAGCCACCATGGCCTTCACTTGACATTTTTTTCTTGAAATTTTTGGATTTGTTATTGAAAATCAAGTTGTTTGATCTTCCGAAAGGTCAAAACAAGTTCCAAATACTTCAATCTAACCTTTTCATAACTCTGTAAAAAATGATCAAAAAGAAAGGTAGGAGAGTGCTCAAAAATGCAATGAGAAAAATCAAAAGTCGCAACATTTTAAAGCAAGCAGCGCAAGCACCCAAGTGCCGATCAGCACACAGAGGCTGGACAGACCAACTTCTGGGTTTTTGCCCATTTTCGCAAATTTGGCCTATTTTGGCCCATTTCAGTCCATTTTTTGTCAAAATCAAGCCTTTTTGCCAAAATATGCTTAAGAAATCCATTGTGATTCAATGTCAAACATCAAAGGGAAAATCAATAATTTTTTGAAATCAGTCAATGATGACCAATTTGTCATTTAATAGCATAGGCTCACTAATCCAAAACCGTCATCAAATGACTCACATTTTCTTTCAAAAGATCGTGTGCGTAGCATTTCCTTTAGTGGTCCCTCAAGACCCAAGCCACATTTTTCGAGCAAGGCACAACTGCTCATTTCTCAAAATCACTACGTTAGCTCGATCCACTCCTAAATGAAGTACAAACCATCATTTTTTTCTCAAGAAAATTCATCTCCCTAGTAAAAATATGTTCTGGAATTCCTCATGGAGTCTTTATTCTCCATAAAAAGCATCTGAGGATGTAATCCATCTCAATAAAAAGTCTGAGGACATAATCCATCTTGGCAATTCGTCCATTAAGGACGCAATCTTATGAAAATTCTATTTGGATAGCATTCTTTTTAGAAGCATCTTATTATGATAACATTCATTTCAGGTAAGCTGTTCATCGCATCACCATCCTGTTATGATAGCATTCATTCCAAGAAAGTTGTCTGAAGACGCATTTTATCAGCCTATTAGGACAACATTCCTTTTAAGAAAGTCGTCTAAGGATGCAAATTCATTATTCTGTTAGGATAGCATTCCTTTCACGAAAGTTATCTGATAACGTATTTTATCAGCCTGTTAGGATAACATTCCTTTTAGGAAAGTCGTCTGAGAACGTAAATTTATTATCTTGTTAAAATAGCATTCCTTTCAGGTAAGTTGTCTGATGATGCATTTTATCATCTTGTTAGGATAGTATTCCTTTCAATTAGGTTTTCTATCGCATAACCATCTTGTTAGGATAGCATTCCTTTCAGGGTAAGTTTTCTATCGCATCATATTTTATCATCCTATTAGGATAGCCTTCCTCTCAAGTAAGCCATTTATTGCATTTTCTCTTATCAACCTACTAAAATAGAATTTCCTTTTTTGATAAAACATCTGAAGGCATAAGATCATCTCAAGAGAACGCAACTTTATGAAATACTTGTTAGGATCAAGTAAGACTCTAAGGGGTCATTTTCGAAGGTATGGCCTTACAACAATCCTATCGAGATGAGTCCTTTTAGAGAAATCTGGTAAGGATAACATTCATTTCCGCTAGTCATGAACTAAGAACGATTTGATTCGTCTGAGGGTGATTGTAGGAATCTTATAGAGGAATGAGTCCGACCACGTCAAACAAAAATCACAAATCAAGGTCAAAATGGTCGTCTCTTTTTTCTTGCGTTAACGTTCACTTGCTTGCAAGTTCCATCAACGAGGAACTTTCTGTAGATGTCTCATTTTGTGACCCTTGATTAAGTAATAGCAATTCAATAATTATGCCTAAGAAACCTACTTCAAGTAGGACTCTTCCCGATAGAGTCTTATTTTCATTAAGACTACTCTTGGTAAAGTCTTACTCTTGCTAGGAATCGTCTGCTAAAGTCCTAGTTCCATTAGGACTCATCGTGATAGAGTCCTATTCCCATTAGGACTCTCCTAATAGAGTCCTAGTCCAAGTAAGACTCTTCCCGAGGGAGTCTCACTCTCGTTAGGACTCTTTTGCCCATCGAGGGGCGTTTCAATAATTTCAGCACCTTTTTGCCCACTAAGGACATTTTGGTAATTTTGGCACAATCCTACCCTCAGTAGGACTTCCTAGTCACTTGAAGGGCATTTTTGTAATTTCAATATCATTTTACCCACATGAGGGTATTTTGGTAATTTTAGCGACGAATTAGGGGAAAATTGGTTTTTTCACATGTCTTGTGGCAATATAGAGATTCACCACCGAATTGGGAGAAATTTGGTATTCTTGAGTGATAGTAGTCTATTTAGGCTTAATTAAGATTTTTCACTTTTAGAGTTTTTATAAAATTGATTGTTTAATATTTTCTTAAATGGAGATACATTGAACCTAGACGTTTTTATTTTAGAATTTATTTTTTTAATTAAATTCTATTTTTCTTTTATTTCATTAGCTCTTGCATGTAGACACCAATTATATTAGTTCGTGCATTGTCATAATTATTTATTAATTCATTTAGTTAGGATAATCATTCTTATTTAATTTTTTATTTATTTAATTGGATAAATATCACTCAAAACATGATTCTAGCCTTCCTTTTTAGGGTTTCATTTTAGACCATTAGATCAAATCTTCATATTTTCTTATAAATAGAGCCCCCTAGCCATCAGTTCGAAGGGACAAAAAATACACGATTTCCATAGCCTCACGTTGTTAGTTTAATTTTAGAGTTCTCTCTACAAGAACTCTCCTTCTCTCGAAACCGAAGCCCTGTCGAAGTGACAAACTCCCTTCGTGAAGCAAGTCGTAGCAACACTTTGCAAACTGAAGAACAAGCCGGAGATTTGCCTGATTAAAGTCTCCGATTCAGACTTTCCTAACCGAAATGTTTCCCGACTACTACGACTAAATAAGGTACACTTTCAAACCTTCAACAATTTCTTTTTTCATTAAATCCGGTTGATCTAATCTATTTTATCACCCTTGATAAAAGAGGGTAAACCAGATAACTACGTGACTCTAATTTCGTTTCCTAAACGGATACATAGGAAGCTTTCAAACCCGAGTTAGATTTTTTTTCATCTTTTTTGTTTTATTTCTTTACACTAAATCTTTTATTATTTATCTTTTCTGGACTCACATCTTTTTTTTAGTTTTTCTCATGACAAAATAGTTTTGCAAGTGAATATTCAAGGCCGATCCATTCGGATCGGGCTGGGTGGGTGCCTAACACCTTCCTACTCTGTATCTTAGCCCCTGAATCCATGTTTTCTTTATTTTTTGCTTTATTTCAGTGCCTTAATTCATTTTATCCATGACAAAAGATCTTTAGAATATAATTAAGAAACAAGGCGATGTAAATTTGATTATTTCCTTCCTTTTCAGTTTTCTTTTAATTATGTTTTACTGTAATGAGTTTACTTATTTCTTATCCAAAAATAAGCAAACGACTTCTCAATTTTTATATTTTTCATAAGAAGTGTTCGTTTCTACTTTTAAGAAAAGAAGCAATCAAAATTCCTCTAAATTTAGAAAAAAGAGGACACTTTTTTTCGATGCTAGTGCATACTTACCACAAAAGTGGAGGCCGCCATTAGAATTCAAGCGTGGAATGATCAAGAAGTCGAGTTGCTTAAGTTAGGCAATGAGCTAACCAATTATGGGTACCAACTCTTCCTCAAGAAGTTAACCATAGCCTTTTTGGCAACTTGATACCTCTATGTTGACATCGATGACATTATTGGGGTAGTGGAAAAGAGTAGCAATACCGACGAACAAGTCAAGGTTGTGATGGGCATCACTACTGAAAGATGTGTCAGTGCCGAGGTGACAGATGTCAGTGCTATTATTGAGGTCGACAATGAGAACCCAGTTGAAGAATGAAGGGCTCTGGTCTTTCTTTCTGTTTTTTTTTTTTTTACAATATAACTTGTATTGTCATTTTATCAATGAAATTGCTTCAGTTCTTCACCTTTCAGTCTGTTTTTGTTTTTGCTCTATAGTACTGTATTTGTGATACTTAGCTCTTTTAAGCTTTAAGAAATTTAGTCTTCGAGACCTGCAATACTTTGTAATTTTTAATTACGAGATTTATAGGTTTTACCATTATATTAGGCTCTGACATATAGATCCCTTAAGTATTTAATTTTTAATATTTTGTAGCATTAACTGAAAATTTATTATTTTGTAACATTTTATTTTTCAAATTTTCATATACAATATGAATCTTATTTGATAAATCTTGATTTGTAGAATTTAAATTTATAAATTTTATTAAAAATAAATTTTTAATTTGTAAGTTATTAAATTTTAAAATTTGAAGAAAAACTTCACTATTTTGTAAAATTTTAAGTACTAGACAAGAAAATTTTATACATTGAAGGATGTTTTAGTCAAAAAAAAAAAATTGAGAGACCTCTAAATAATTTTTTTTAGGTTTGAACATATAAATAATATTGTTTTTTAATTTTTATATTATTTGGTATCTTCGACCGAAAGACCCTAATAGAAATTGAATGATTTTTTTAAGAAATGGAAATTAATTTATCTTTTGCGCTGTTGATTGGTTTAAAGGATTCATCAAATTCTAATAAAAGTTCAGTGTGATAAAACAAAGTAAATGGGTCCCACTAATGTATGACTAGTCAGCTCCCACCAACTCACTCTTCTGATTTGGATGATACATATTTTATAAACAATCATCCCATATCTTACACCATATGTTTATATTTTATAAATATGAATCTCAAATCTTATATCTCAAATTATATGATATAGTAATATTAGTAATGTATTAAGTTATATAATTAATATGTTATAATAAAATTTTATCATATTATCGTCTTATTATTTAGTGTAGATATTTGAAATATAATTTTTGAAAGTGTAAAATTATTCTTTTGCAAATCACTCTTTTTTTCTTTCCAATTGTTACTCGCAACTCACAGGGAGCGGCTTCAATTATTCTCCCGCATTATCATTCAAGTGTTAGGGCAATTCTAAGATGGTGATTCATTTTTTGACCCAAAAAACTCTTTTGGAAGCTGCTATAATGTTTATGCATACATTAATGACTCTTAGTATTATACATCATTCCAACAGTAGTATCCATAGGAGTATTTATTTAATATTTTAATATATTTTTTTTTACTTTTATCTCTCTTCCCACCCATTTATCTCTTTTTTTCTTTTTCAACTAACTTTTAAATCCTTTTTCTATAGTATCTATATCTACTTTCATTTTCTCAATGTTTATGATTGGATCCAAAATGGGTGCTTTTTTGGAGCATAAATAATGTATTAATAGGAGTCATATTTGTAGTTAAAAGGGGATGACACTCCGTCCTAAAGCCACTTTTGGAATTGCTCTTACGAATAGCGCTCCAATACGTAGACCCGCAAACAGATCAAATATACCTTGACGGATTACTTTGTGATTAATTCAACTTTAAATTTATCGTTATTCAATTTGATAATCAAATCCAATGAATGAAATTTAACCCAAAAAAAAAATCAAATAATATAAATTTATTTAACTTTGAGAATCTATTATCCATCCATGAAAATCTATTTTATATATATATATATATAACATATTATATCATTTATATTATATATTATAAATGTATCAAATTAAATTTTTAATATAGGATCATGAAAATTCATATCCAATATGTTTAAGAAATATTTTTATCGGATTTGAATTGTATCGAATCACAAATTAAAACAGTACAATTGATGTTCACTAAAACAGGTCGAATTCAGATTAAACTCTGATTCATTGACAGTTGTACTATGTATGTATATACAAATAAGATATGGGAGGTGTTAGTAACTCACTAAGAATGGTAATAGGTACGGACTTGAGGTGGGGTGCTCTTTTCCGAACCCCGATCTCGCCCCATTTTATCTAGAGGTTCACCTCGATCCTATTTATAATCATCGCTCCCCGCCCCACCCCCGACCCATTTCTGTATAGAGATTCACCCCGATCCTATTTATAATCATCGATCCCGTCCCACCTCAAATCTCAAACTTTGTTTTTCAAAATAAGTTTTTTTTTTTTTTTGTAGGTAAATTAAAAATATATTGTCAAAACAACTATTATAAGAAAAAATAATATTAGTGTGATATGATAAATCTTAAAATAAATTTTATATAGTATGATTTATTAATAAAACTAGTATACACAGAAATTTAAAAAAATTAATATATAAACAAGATGAGTTCGGGATGGAGTGACCATCCCAGACCCCACTCCGACTTCGATGAAATTTTAAAAACCTCACCTTGATTTCACTTCGATCTTATTTATGAACATCACGTACCTATCTCATTAAGGACAAGATGGGACAGACAAATTTCCATGACCAATACCCATAATTATTAGAATCAGATCGAATCGGCTGGTTCAATCGGTTGAACTGAGAACTGGGCATTAAACCGGTCCAATTTGATTAAAATATCGGTTTTGTTAAAGAACCAAAAAAAATTGGTCGAACCGGCTGGTTTTTAAAAAAATCGAGTGAACCAGCCGATTTTTAAAAAAAATGGTTGAACCACCTTTTATCTTTTTATCACTTGCAACTTTTTTTCTCACAAAGTTTCTTATATTTGATAATTAAATGATGAAATTCAGTATAAAATAAGATATTATTGCATATGTTTTTTGTTATATATTCAAATATATTAAACTTATACATTAAAATAATTTTAATGATTATGTTTATATTTTATTATTTATCACTAGATAATAAAAAATATATATTTTTCTTATTATTTTCTTAATTTTTGGTATATTTATTAATATAAATAATATATTAATTATAAAATTAGTTGAATCAGTAAACCGTGAACTGAGCTTTTCATCAATTCATCATCTGATCCAATTCTGATTACCCTTACAAAAAAAAGTGTTGAACTTGTACACAAAGACTTGAGATGCGGCAAACTACACGTGTGGATAGTGGATAGTGGATAGAATTGCGGGCCTAGGGAGGATGGTGGGAAAATTTCTTCATTGGTAACATATTGATAGAATTTTTTACCCGATCTGGGTCTTTTTAAAATTTATTGTTTCAATCCAAGCATGTTTTAATTTATTTTTCAGACTCATGCTATTTTTAAAATGTACAAGTCTTAAACGCTTTTAGAAAATTTTTTTGCCAAAAATTTGTTATTCTTAGACGTTTTTAGAAGTCTTCTTAATCTTATACGCCTTTAATTAACTTGATAATTTAGAATTAGATAAAGACTTACAAGTCTTAAACACTTTTTAAAAGCTTGTAAGTCTTAAACACAAGTCTTTTAAAGACTTGTAAGTCTTACACTCTTTTTAAAAGCTTATAAATCTTATACTCTTTTTAAAGGCTTAGATATGTAAGTATATTAAATAAAGTTATTTAAGAAATTATATATCTTTTATATTTTTGGTTATTTAATTTTTATATTTATATTAAATAAAAATTATATCTATTTAAAATTATCACTTCATTATTTTTAAACTTCAAATAACTTAAAAACCACTAAATAACATGTCAAAATCACATTACTTAAAATAAATATTAAAAGCACAGGATAGCTAGTTGTTTTTGTTATGAGCTTTTAATAATTGCTAGAGGAAGTACAGGATAAAGATAAAGTAAATTAAATAGGACCATAATGTTCCTAATCTTTTTAATCTTTATTTTAAGTAATGTAGTTTTGATATGTTATTTAGTAGTTTTTAGGTTATTTGACGTTTAAAAATAATGAAGTGGTAATTTTAAATACATATTATTTTTATTTAATATAAATATAAAAATTAAATAGGTTTGATGGTTTGATGGATTAATTTTTTTAAAAATGTATTTAGTTTTAATTATTTTTTCCTTGGTAAAATAGTCATTTTAATCTTTATTTTAAGTAATGTGGTTTTGACATGTTATTTAGTGGTTTTTAAGTTATTTGAAGTTTAAAAATAATGAAGTGATAATTTTAAATACATATTATTTTTATTTAATATAAATGTAATAATTAAATAACCAAATATATAAAAGATATATACTTTCTTAAATAACTTTATTTAATATACTTATATATCTAAGTTTTTAAAAGGAATGTAAAATTTATAAGTCTTTAAAAGGAATCTAAGATTTACAAGCCTTTAAAAGTCATCTAAAATTTACAAGCCTTTAAAAAGCGTCTAAAACTTATAAACTTTTATCTAATCTTAAATTATCAAGTTAATTAAAAACATATAAGATTAAGAAACTTTTTAAAAACATTTAAAATTAACAAGTTTTTGGTAAAAAAAAAATTTAAAAATGTTTAAGATTTATACGTTTTTAAAAAAAATATGAGTCGAAATAATAAGTTAAAATTAGATTAGATCAATAATTTAAAAAAAAATCTTGAGTCAAGTCAAAAATTTTAGATTGATATGACATATGTTTGTTAGCTCAAGTATATTATATAATAGGTATATGTATTTTCTCTTTACGCTACACGCTGTATATCTGCACATCATTATCAGAAACGCATCTACTGAGCCATGATTGATCACCATGATCATTGGGGGCCCACAGCTTTCTATATTTAGTTGTTATCTTTATTTTGCAGGGCTTCCTTGTGCAATTTATATGCTCTACCTACTGTACTGCTCATTAGCTGGGTCCTTCTTGTTTAGTCTCATCATTTTAGGTGTGATCAATACCTTCACCAAACGCCACCTCCCCCCCCCCCCCCCCCCCCCCTCCTCCCTATCTGCCAACCACCATCCTCTGCTTATAACCACATAGCATATAGTCTCCATTTCAAGAAGAAGAATTTCACCCATAATATTGTTTTCTTATGAAATGTGGATTATCCCGTATACATAATAGTTATACAGCATATAGCTATTAATGAGTATATTCATTTTAAAAATTTTGAGTTGCATTAAACTTTTTTCTCCTCGTAACCCAGTCCACCATCCCACAGTGGCAAACACAAGGGGCTAACCCCAACAAAACTCTTAAAAATTTAAATTTTTATTCCTAATTTATATTAAATTTTTTGAAAAAAATTTAAGAACGACCCTCAAGATTTTTAATATTTTTATAACCGTCCTTATATTTTAAGGATTCAAATTTTGTTACTGCCAATCGCAACCTTCACTCAGCTTGTAAATCATAACTTTCTATTATAATTATTTTACAAAAGTATAGGTTCGGTGAAAGGATGGCGCAAGAGTAAGTCACCTCATACAAAGAAGAAGATATTGTAGAAGATCTGAGAGACATTGTTAAGCCTATATTTGAACCATCTTTTATGGTGTGAAGAGATTAAGGAAAGCCTTCATTGGTAGGTCTCAAACTTCATTAAAAAGGTTTACTTTTTCTTAACAATTCAAGGCTACGTAATGTGTTTTGTGATGCAAGTAAAGGAGAAGGATTCAAATTACCTATGCATTCAAGTAAAGAAATATAACAATCAGAAAAAGAAAAAAAGAAAAAAAGGCAGATAATGTATATTCGGACACTTTATGATCTGTATGGGGGCAGGGAAAAAGAAAAGAAAAGGAAAAAACTTTATGATACGTAGGAAGGGCCCACCACATGGACATATATGATTCTACGCTGAATTGAAGGAGTACACGCTACTTGTTCTTTTTCGTTTTCTTTTTTGGCGGCGGGTTTTGTATATTTGTAAACACGAGGGAGAGATTCAAAAAGCATATTACTTAATGGTTGTGAGTGTTTTTTTTCCTTCTCTCAAACATAAAAGAAGTAATTTTCTGTTTTTTTTTTCTTAAAATAAATTTTATATAATTAGAAAAATAAATTTAAAAAAAATATTGTTTTACAAATTTGATCAAATATTTTTTTAATATAGTTTTTTTTTAATGTAAATACAAAAATAAGGTGTAAAAATTATAAAAGTTTCTGTATAAATAATATATGTAACGTGCGTATACATAAATTAACTAATAAAACCTATCGAGAAGCATACCCGATTGTCTCTTAATTTGCTCAATCCTTCTATGTCTGCAATAAAATAGGGAAGGGCTTCTATTTTGCTTTTGTTTTATATTGATAAGTCTAAAAGCGTCCATACTTAATCGTAAAATTCATATCACTGTTTTGTGTGATTACACTAGTTAAAATACAAGGTCTTGCTTAAACAATCGGTTAAGAAGACAAAATTTGATAAGACAAAGTTAGATAGAATAGGATTTAATTCTGTAAATTATGAATATTTTATTTCAGTGTTTGGAACTGATTTGAATAAAAGATCTGAATATGTTATTATATTACATTCATATATTTAGATGTCTATCGGATATAAGATTAGGTCTTCAAATATTATTTTTATGAAAGTCATTTATTTTTTTTTTTAAATATATGAATATGAGAAATTTAAAATTAAAATTTTAATCATAAATCAATTACAAAATCTAATAACTATAATCACAATATTTTAAAATATAATTATACAAACATTATTCAAAATATAACAGTTTCTCTCTTTCAAAATGACCCAAAAAAATTATGATCCATATATATATATATATATATATATAAGTCAATTTATTAATATAAAAAATATATTAAAAAATCTAGAACATATAAAAAAATTAAACAATGCAAAAAAAAATTTTGATTTTTTAACTTGACATTTTGACGTCTTCGTCTTTCTATATTATAGTTTTGTAATTCATTTTTCTGATGTGGCATTATATCTTTATTTCAATAGGATAACTCTAATACCATCATTCCTTTAGTATAAGTTATATCTCACTTATGTGAGATATAAATAGTTGATAGGATAAAGATATACAATCCAATGAAAGATACTACACATGGAATATGATAATTTTTATCTTATTTATTTCTCTTATCCCACCATCCAAACATGTCCTAATTTTAATGTAGCCCATGATTACTATCAATAAATTGAACTCATTCCGTCTGCTCTTTTTCAAGCATTCCAATTAATTTAATTTTTTACAAACATGAAATATAAATGTAAAAAATCTTACAATGTCCCAAACAAACTTTAATAACATCACATTTGAATTCTATATTTGGTTAGAAAAATAAGTTATTTTTTTATATGTTTATTAAATTAATATTTTTAACATTGTCTCCCTTTCTTTTACTAATCAAATGGAGTTTTAATGTAATAAAAAATATTAAAAAATCTCGGAACCTAATGTAGTTTAAAATTGATGTCACGTGAGAATGAGAACTAGTAATTAGGATTAATTATTTGATTGATTCTTCTTGAAAGGCATGATTTCAAGAATAATTACACTGATGATATTGAATACTTATAAAGATATTTTCTGTAATTTCTGATATTATATTAATTTTTTATGTCAAAATTGTTGGAAGGCGGATGTTAATGAAAAACATGAATTTATTATTTTACTTTTATGAATGAATACACTAACCACTAATGTAATATTTGACAATTATAAGAACTTTTTTTATAATTTCTAAAAAGTTAGAGATATATGAAGATATTTTAATCATATAAAAAATTTCTTTGAAACCCTAAAATAGTTAATTTTAGATTTTATATGAAAGAGAAATTTGTATATTATCGGTATAATAAAAAAAAATTAGTATAATTTTAAGAAACCCATGAAAAATCTTTATTATTATCGAGATAACTCACATCAACTAGTACTATTTTGATAGCTAATTAAATAACTCGAGATACGTCAATTTAATTTTCTATTCTTGAAATATCAATGAATGAATGAATTTGACAATTCTTAGTCCATGCAATGCAGTGCATGAAGACAGTTTATTAAAGTTTTATTGACAAGATGATAGGTTCCAAACGCACTTTTTGTTCCTTTACTTTTAAAAAGTATAAAAAAGAAAAAGAAAAATAGTAACAACAAAAGCACCATGCCGACACACTCAGTGGGACAATGGCAGAAAAAGATTGAAGCCAAACTATAAATAAAAAAAAAAAAAAAAGACAAAAGTGATCGATTCAGCCCAACTCGACTCGACCCGATTCCTGAAGAAAAAAAGTTATTTTTCAAATTAGTTTAAACTTATGATAGGTCGGGATAGATTCCTATCGAGGCATCTATTTAATTATTAAATTTTTATTTATTTATTTATTATTAAATTAATTATAATTAACACATTACAAATAAGATAATATATGTATTAAAATAATAGATATAAATGTTAATAGGGATTGATCTCAACGGACCATTACATTGTCATCCCTGTATGTAGTGGGATTGAGTGTCTTACATCAAATTTTACTGAAAAGATGAGGAATTCTGACTTTGTGAGGCAATTATGTTCAGTTCTACATCGAATTGTATTGAAAATAAGAATCTTCTAGATGAAACTCGACATGTGATAATTGATATCAAAGGCCAATCCTAAATTACTGCAAAGTGGGCTTAAAGATGCTACATAAATACTGTAGCAAAGTGACCCGACCCGGGACAAATGAGTACATGTAATGATCAACTCCATGATTTTATTTTACTGTGTTCTGGGCTCTTTAGAAATTCTAAAATCAAATGACAATTTTTTTAAAGTAAAGTTTTTTACTTTTTTTTTTAATAAGTGAGATTAACACTTATTTTATCATAATAAAGACATGAATTCTATTATCTGGGAGTGTAACCAAATAATAAAGACGTTGAGAATAAAATTTAAGTATTTCGAATTTAAATTTCTTCTGCGTCAATCATTGACAATTAGAACTTAAAATAGTATTATAGGAATGGAGACTTAATCTGGTGCACGTAAGTTGATACAGAATACCCCTTAACCGATTCATCAACAACAACAAAAAAAAAAACCATGAATTCTTATGTGCTATGTACCACAGTAGACTTATACTTTTTTTTTAATGCCCATATGTTTATTTGGAATACACCAATTAGTTTAGTTAGTAAAATTTAGTGTAATTTATTAGTTAATTTTAAATAATTAAGATAAAATTTTTTTGAGTTAGAGTTAGATAATTTGTGAATAAGAAAAGAGTTATCCTACATTACTTTATACAAACAATATTTAAATATTAATTATCACAAAAAATATAAATTTAAATATTACATACAAATGAGTTATCCTGTATGTTACTTTGTACATCTCATTGGGTATCTTTGAATTTGTCTTTCTAATACAGTTTGTACGGCTTGTTCGTGTAAGACTTTTCAAGAAAAATGATTACATCCACCAAAAGTTTCATTGGCTGACTAATTCAATTCAATTGAATTTTCATTTATTTTTTACATAACATTTTAAAGCAATAATTTATCATCATAAATAAATTTATTCAACAATAATAATAATTGCTATGTTAAATGGTATTTAAAATTATGAATACAATTATCTCAATAAAACTTAAAAATGATCATGCAAGCAGATATGCAGTGAAGTTTCCTTATTCTTGTGTTACATTCTAAGTTTTTTTTTTCCCCTTGAGGATGTTCCAGAATTTAAATCTTTTGATATAGACTAATTTCATTAAAGGGTGTATGAAACAATTTCACATCTCATACACCAGTTAGTCAGGAGTCGAAAGCATTACTTTTGAATTTACAATACGCCTTTCATTCACTCCCCTACTACACTCCTTAGGGTACATTCTATTCAAGTTAATAAATTTTAACCTTGCCAATTAATCTCTAACATTATGTTTGGATAAAGAGGAAGGGATGGAGAGAAAATGATAACATTAGTTATGAGAAAGAGAAGAGGAAAAGGAAGTAGAGGAGAGTGTAATCGTTCTTTCATACTTGAATAACAAATAAGAGAAATGAGAGTATAATCTTCTCATCTTGCTTAAAAACGACAAAAGAAAAAATAGAAAAAAATATTTTTTTTTTACTATTATACCTTGAGATAAAAGTGTCTTTTTTTATATAATTTAAATATTAAAATTAGTATTATAAAAAATTTATTAAAACCTGTCTCGTTTCCGTTAATAGGTTATGTTTAGTTAATATAAAAGGAAAGGAAATGAAAATAGTTTTTTTTAATACTTTTTCTCATGCTTAAATAATATTAGAAACTAAGATTTTTCAAAAATGGGGAGACTAAAGGCGAAAAAAGGAAATAACATGTAACGTTCAATATTCCTTTATTTCTTCTAATATCTTCTTTTTCAACTATATATTTTTAAGGGTGAATTATACTGCCTTCTTTCAAAATTTTAACAATTATATTGATCTCTTTTAAAATTTTTGAAATTAAATTAATCTTTTTTATTTTTACAGACAAACTATAAATACCCTCTCTAGTCAATTTTTTTAAACTGATAAAACTGCTATTTTTATTTTTTTTCATTTTTCAATTTTGACCAATTTCTTAAAAACTTTTTTAAAGATTTTTATTTTATTTTATATAAAAATAAATTTAAGGTAAATAACTTATTTTTATTTTATGTAAAAACAAACTTAAGTTTTTAGTCAATATTTATATGAAAATAAAAAAAAAATCAAGAAAATGGTCAAAATTAAAAAAATGTAAAAACAAAATATAATAGGGATAATTTTGTCATTTTGAAGAAAAAAAACGACTGTAAGGAGTTATTTGTAAGTTGTCAAGTAAAATAGGAGAGGTTAATGTAATTTCAAAAAATTTCTTGATATAATTGTTAGAAACTTAAGAAGATATTAGTATAATTTATCTAATTTTTAATAATAATTAACCATTCAATACAAGAAAATAATTCCTCTATATTGTCCTTTTTTTTCTTCACTAAATATAAAATTTTTGGATATATAACACACAGAATTCCTAGTAAACTCTCGAATCAGGAAGAGCCTTTACATAAGTTCCAGTCTTATGATCACCGGCCAATCCACATAATGAGTGTTTGTGCATCGTATAACAACAATCTCACTAATGTCTGAATTTATGACTAATCTCACAACTCTAAATATTATATGAAGATGGATTTTATTTTCATAATCATTAATCATTAATCATTAATCATCTTTATACAATCATTAGAAGAAAACGATAAAAAAGAAGAACATAATTAGTATTCGATATGAATCAACCATGGCATCACATTTAAAAGTTTAAAAATGGCAACATTCTGAATTTTAACTCTCCTATGTCCTCTACATTTTGGTATGATGATGATTCATGAGTGGTTCAAAACAAAGACTGTTGTAAAATTTTTATGGCAACAGAAAACAATTGAGCACTAAGTACACATGAAAATAAAGTGTTTTTTGTCAGTAGTACATTGGAAATTACTCAAAACATAAGAAGAAGGCTTCCCTGAAACTTCCCCTTCTATATCATCTGTACTTTGTTGCTTCTCTCTTTCCTTTCACATTCTTCTTTTTAGTGATCCTTTTTGCACTGGTGTTTTAACAGTATCACTACAATTATTCACCAGCTAGCCACGGCCTTACAGGTGGGCCTGTATGGTTTTAATTAAGAGAGAGAGAAAGAGATTTTTTGAGAGAGAGAGAAAGTGGATATCTGTAAAATGTAAAGTATATATGAACTGATATGATGGAATCCTTGGATAATAGCCACAAGCGTATACGCAATCTACAGTACTATTATACTATTGCATAAGCATGACTATCACCCCCACAATATGATCTACAGTACTATTATACTATTGCATAAGCATGACTATCACCCCCACAAGTCCATATTGTAAATTCAGCCACCCTCCATTTTTCCCTAGTGGCTGTCAAATTCGACCAAATCAAATTACTTTTGCAAGATATATATATATATATATATATATGTATATATTAGTGTTTTTTGAAATATTCTTTGTGAATTTTTTTCAATAAAATATTAGTTTGTTCGCTTTGTTTATTCTCTTATTTTTTTGGTTCAATAATTGGTATCAGAGTGATTTTTAGGTCCTACAGTTGATATCAAAGCTAGTTACGATCTTGGAGTAATTTATCAGTCTTGTTTCGATCTTGGGAAGCTGCAGAAAACCAAAGTTTGGTCTCGTTCTCGAATTATTGTAGAAAATTGTAATTCTCATGTTACTTAAGATTGCGATCTTGAGTGGTTTGTTGAAGAGCTGTTCGATTGAAATTTGACCGTTGTTTGGATAAAAAAAAAAAAAAAAGATTTTGCGGTGGTAAAAATACTTGTGAAGCAAAAAAGAAAATTCTAGTTTAATCGATAAGGAGACCAACTTGATCAGATTGGAAAGGAAAAAAAAAAAAAAAAAAGGAGACGTCGAGATCAATTTTTGGACAAACTCAGGTACATGATTTAAATAAATTGTTGATTTAAAATTATGGAGAAAGTTTTGGTTAATGGACAAAAGTTTGAGATTTTAAGAGTATGTGGTCAGAATATTGATGAGTGGTTACATCGTGTTACACTCTATCTTAATGCTTGCAATGTGTTTAATGTATTGGATACTGCATTGAAACGTTCATCAAAGGAACTTTATGAGAAGAAAGTTAAATAGTTCTATCAGATAATAAGGAAGACAATATATTGAGTACATTGGAATAATTTTGTTTACACACAAAATTATCCACCACCACATAAGTTTTGGTTTTATTTTATTTCGACATATCAAAATAAACCACTGAACGGTTATGAATCTCCCATAGACAAATATTGGGTGGTTGATTTTGAAAGAGATAAGTTTGATGAAAATAAAGAGATTGATGGTTCAAAATTGTTTTCAGAATTCATTCCAATTTGGGATGATGGATATAAAGTGTTGAATTTAGATTCATATGATATTGACTGCTTCGTCAATATTTCTAAGGAAAAAAATATTAGTTGTGAGGAAATAAATATTTTAGAATTTGAAGAAGATAAAAATATTTGTATGGTTGAAAGTTTGACTTTGGTTCATAGTGATGAAAATTTGAATTTATTAGAAATTGCTTTTGGTGAATTGAGATATGTTGAAGAATTATTTCAGCCTACTCAGTTTGAGAATTTAATTGTTGAGAAAAAAGAAAAGTTTGCATATTGTGGTATTGATGCAGTTGAAGATTTTGAAAATTTTGGCTTTACTATTTTGTTTGATTTGCCAAGTATTTTGGAATCAAAATATAATGAGATTGAAGAACGTTCCAATCCAGAGTTTGTTGATTTTATTGGTATTGAAAATTTTATTATTCAAGGTCATGTTGATTTTGTGAAGATGAAACTTTTAGAGTTTCAAGAATTTTTGAGAATTGAGAAATCTAGGTTGTCTGAAGTTTGTGATTTCCTCCACGTTGATAAATTCTTGTCGTACTACAATATTCGTTTGGATCTTAATAATTTTATTGGTGCAGATTTTGTTCAAAAAGGAGATTTTGGTATTCTAAAATATTGGCAGACTTTGCATCATTATGATGATGAAATTATTGGCACGGATAATTGTTTTACTGATTTTGATTTTGAATGGATGAGCATGGATTTGTTCTTTGATCGTGCTGAACAAGTTGAGAAGTTGTATGTCAAGTATAAAATTCGACCACATCTGCGTGTGAAGATGAAAACAAATGATTGTTTCAGATTACTGTCGCAAAAGCTTCTTACAGCAACAGAAATTGCTTTGAAGATTCTTGCTCATGAAGGTGTTGGTGAAGCTACGTTGGCGAGCTTGGTTTAAGTGAGGCATTGTTGGCTAATTAAACCAAGCTCATAAATTTTAGGAAGTTTCTTAATTGGTTTATTAAGTCTTAATAATATTTGGAAACTTTTTAGATAATTTTAGTTGTAGTTGGATTAATATTCTAATGAGAGTTAGCTTTCTAATTATAGTTAAATAAGATATACTAGTTTGTAAAAGATTAGATGTCCTGATCAATATAAGACTTAGAGTCAATGTTATATATATGGGTCTTTGTCATATGGAGTTGTGAGTCACAAAAATAATAGAGTGGTGGCCAAGAGAATTAGAAAGCTATGTAATGGCCATGAGAGATTGTCGAAATAATAATAATGTGTGAGTTTTTTTTAATAAAATATTAGTTTGTTCGCTTTGTTTATTCTCTTATTTTTTTGATTCAATAATTAATATCAGAATAATTTTTAGGTAGTATATTCTTGCTTGTGTTTGCGGTTCATAATCATCATTAAAGAGCTTGTTAAGTTCTTAAAATAGCCTTACCTTTGTTTTAGGCTGCATATCATTTGATTGTGTCGGCTAATAAATTCTAAATAACCAACCCCACAGCCACTTGGTGTACAGCTTGCGTCCCACCCAACCACCATTGTTCCTTTTCTTTAATTGGAAAAAGTAGGTATAAGTGACTTTCTTTAATTTCTTTTCTTTTCTGTTTTTTTTTTTTGTTTTTCATAGGGATATAGTAATAGAACATTTTCTTTGTAGAAATTCATCTTTTTTTTTAAAGATAATCCCCCCGTCTCTATCTCTCTCTCAATTAATTATTTTTAGGGTTAATTTTATTTTAATAACTTAAAATTTGATTTTAAATAAAATCATCGATTATCAATTGTAATAATTCAATCCTTTAATTTTTAATTTCATTATAATCGAGATCAAGTATAAACGGTTTTTAACGGTGATTCCAAATTCTTAACAACAGTCGTTTACGCATTAAAATTATAAGACTTTATTTGAAATCCATATAAAATTATATGATCTTATCTAAAACTCGTATACAATTACAAGGTACTATTTTAAAACCCATATGAAATTACAAAGTATTAAAATGTAATCAATTTAAGATGATTGTTTGTAATTGGACTCAATTGAAATGAAATTAAAAATTGAGGGACTGAATTGTTACAATCGATAATAAATGATCTTATTTGAAATTAGGACAAAATTTTAGGATACTAAAGTGTAATTAATCCTTATTTTTATTCATGTCTCAGTTCACTACTTGAAATTATTCTAAAGCTATGTTTGGTACGTTAGAATGACATGATCATACTATGAAATGACATAGAAAATGATATTAAATGAAATAGGGATTACTCATCTAGGATAAAGAAATGTTTATAATTATTTTTATAAAATACACATTTTACGGAATAGGTATTCTAATCAAACCAAATAAGAATAAATAATAAAAAATTTAGAATAAATATTTTTGAAATACTCATTTTATCGTAATAAACATGACATAAGTCCCTTAAAGTAATAAAAAACACTTGGAAAATTTTCGAACTTGTGCTTGGTGAAACAACTCATATAATCATGGAAGATTAGAAGTTTACAATTGCAAAATAAAGAAATAAAGCTAGAGGATATGACCAAATGTCCTTTAGATTATTGGTTAGATTATGAAAGCACTCGAGACCTTTGACAATGAAATTTTTATTAGAATTTCTAGGACTTCTCAATGAAAATAATCTTGACTTGAAATTTCTTGACAGAAATGTACAAATATAAATTGATAAAATTCTTACCATATACCAGCAAAGCATGGAGATTGACACATTGGTTGAGAGGTGAAGATGCAGTAAATTATCATACAAAAATAAATGCAAAAAAGATGGGAAATATTATTGAAACACTACAAAAAATGTCTAAACACTACTATAAGCTCGACCTAGCTTATATAAAAAACAATGTCTTTTAACTATTAATTAGTCTAATAACTAGAGATAAAATGATTAAGATAAATAAAACTCAATTTTTAAATTATTTAAAAAACTCAAAATTTTCATTAGCATTACCCTTGCTCTTTTGACTATTAAGAATATGAAAAAACTCTTGTTATTATGATATTTGAAGAAAGTTAAATGTATACATTCTATCTTGCAAATGGAGATGTTGGTAACATTAAACAAAATAATAAAATTAAAAATAAAAAGTAGAAGAAGTTATTTACATGAAAAATTAAGTGACAGAAGAAATTTTGAACCACAAGATTCTTATCCACCCAAATTATTGCTCTTTTCTACTTGAAACTGAAATTCCTTTCTCCTTTTCTAGTAATTTCAAAAGATTAAACTGCATTCCATTTATCAAGTGCATTTGATTTAATGGGATGGGATTTGATGATTGATACATTGTAGTACAAAGTGTAAGAAGCTTTAGATTATTTTATTTATTTTATATAACTTTAACCTTTTATAATAAAAGAATAAAAAGTAGAGAAAACAAGTTGGGGCCATGAATAATTTCCTAGTTATTAAATCAATATGGCATCTTACTTGTATGATTGCCAATTTGCCATGGCAATGCTCTGGCTCCACCAAACTACATTTTCTGCTGCCAGCTATAGTTTTTTTGTCCTTGTGTTGAACCTTTAGTCAGCTGCAAACATTGGTCGTTACTACCAACAATATCACCTACCTCTGTCTCTCCCTCCCTCTCCATATATATAAACACGCATTGTTGCACTATACTTATAAAATAATTATGACATTGCTGTTCTTGTTATTAATTTTTTTATTAGTGGTGCTATTTTTAAATGTTTTTAACAAAAAAAATAAAATCTAGCTACCTAATCCATCGACCAACTACTACGACTATGATGATGATGATGATGATAATAATGATAATAATACTGATTGTGATCATGATTATGATAATAATAATAATAGTGAGATAAGAAGGTATTAATGTTGGCAGATTAAGTGTCAATCAAAAATAGGTGCATGAGAGAAGCTACATGATACCTAGATGATGTGATGCTGAGATAATCACCATCTGACTAGGTTACAATACTTTCCCATGACGTGTTTCTTCTAAGTTGATAACTATTTAAACTTTAATTTGACAAATATATATATATATATATATATGATAAATTATAGAGTAAATTCGTCGTAAGTCTTTCTAAAAGTGAAGAATAATTAAATTTTATTTTTTAAATTTGAGACTCATTTTTAATGAATTGATACTAAATAATTTTATATATGATAATAATAATCTTAATATAATTTAACTCACACGTACAATCTTCGTCCCCAATTATTTCTAAACACATTTTTTTCCGATATCTCATCTCCCTCTCTCGATCTCCCTCTTCCCCTACAACTCTCCATTGTCTCAACTCCCTCTCGAACAACACCACCATCTCACCGCGCTGCGCGCCCTCACTGTGTGCCACCAACACCGCCGCCAGCCACAAGAGTAACTTCATCTCCACCGTACACTGCCACTGATCAGCCTAAATGCCAAATCGCAAATTGGGGAAATTTTGCAGTGACTTTTGATCGATGCGCTATCATCTACTACCCAACGGCCACCAAGTTCTCTACTCCTATAACGTTCCAGTTGCCAGATTCGTCCCGATGAACATAAAATTTTCCGAATGCAATCCTGTGTTTGATTCAAAGCATCATATTGTGATGTATGATACTAATCTCTCATAGTTTTTAGACTTTTCATGGACTTCTAACTTAATGACCCTTATGTCAATTTTTTTTAAGGTTTTTGAAAATTACAAAGACTTTTTTTAAAATTTTTGAAATGATACTAATCTCTCATATTTTTATAGACAAACTACAAAGATCTTTCTTCTAGCCTTATTTTTTTCAAAATGACAAAAGTATCCCTTTCATTTTTAATTTTTTTTTTTTACATTTTTAAAATTGTGACCAATTTTTTTCAACTTTTTTTCATTTTCAAATAAATATTAATTAAAATCTTATTTGACTAAAAAATATAAGTTATTTATCTTAAATTTATTTATTTTTATATAAAATGAGAAATTTCTTTTAAAAAATTTAGAAAAATATGGTCAAAATTAAACAAAATGCAAAAAAAAAAAAAATGAAATGGGCACTTTTGTCATTTTGAAAAGAAAAAAAAAAGGTTGAAGGGGAGGTCTTTGTTACTAAAATGTCCCTCCTTTAACTGAATTACGTTAAAATCAAGAAACTCATTCAAGAAAATTTTACAAACTTTAAAATTCAATAACTTATAAAATATATATCCGTTTTAATCAAATTTATATATTTGTACCTAAAAATTGAGATATATCGACCTATATCCATATTGAATATGAAATTTTGAAGAAGAAAAAGTGCTCAAAAATAGTAAAATTTTGAAACAAGAAATTGTAAAATTTTACAGTTTCATAAAGTTTGAGAAAATTCTAAATTGTTATTAATTTTATTGAGTTTTTGAGCCACATGTTGGATGGTCAAAAAATCTTTTCAAGGTAGTAGACATTTAAAAATATATATATATATATATAAAGTATGGTAATTAAAAACTCTCTAGTTATAAAAACTATAAAATTTTATAATTTCATAAAAATCACGCAAATAGCCACCTAGAACAGATAGGGAACATTCAGACTACTTGTAAATTAAATATTCAAAATTAACCCCATAAATACTCCACACCACTACCGTGTTCTTGGGACATCATCGCAAAAATTTATTTTTACAACCAACCAAATTGATTCAGCTCCTATAGTTAAAAAAATCCATGGCAGAAATAAAAAAAAAAAAAAAAACAATCACCAAACAAAAGCCTCCACAAATACAACAAGCCTCAACTCTCCAAAACCAAGTCGTCGGAATGTCCCTTTACATAAGCCAATTTTATGCCTCATAGTCGAATCGGTACATTTATAATCAAATCATTAGAACCATTTAGACTCATTGGCAAGGGTTTCCAATCAATCCATGATTCCCAACCTTCACCATCATCGACATCATTTTTCAGCTATGATTGTGCTCTTTGTTAATATTGGCCAGAAGCTATTTACCAAAATCAAGTCGAGTGACGATGACTATGAAAATGACAACGAAGGTAGATCGCTATTGTGCGATGCGATGAATGTTTGTGGTTTTGTTGTGACAATTGTTAAATTATGTTTGATGATAGTTACATGGACAGAGAGTTTTAGTAAGAGAGAAAGAAGAGGCAAGGTGGTCTATGATGATAGTGAACCTGTGATGTCGTGGTGGTGGTTTTGATCGGTGAGCTTTTGACCAAGCTTTGATGAGGTGAAGTCACTGAAAAACAATATGGAATCTTTGTGATGATGGAAGCATTGAGACCATGGAAGAGAGAGATCGAGACAGAAGGAAGGGAGAGTTGGGAAAAAATTAGTTTAAAAAATAGTTGGGGAAGAAGGTTATGTGCGTGGGGTTAAATTATAGAGGATATTATTATCATATATCAAAATTATTTAGTGTCAGTTCATCAAAAATGTATCTCAACTTAAAAAACAAATGTTAATTGTCCTTCACTTTAAAAATGAAAATTGTTTGGACTCTACAATAATAAAACATCTTTTGGAGGGACCTAAGTCCAATTAACTCTAAATTTATTTTGGTCTTCACTCAAATTTGAAGTCCAAAATGACTCATTAAATAACCTAAGATATAGTAACTATCCATGAAAAGAGAAACTCATTAAACCTTTTGGTAAAGGAAATGAAATGACAAGGGGAAGATATGAGTGGATTCGATATATGGAACAATTATTCAAAAAGTTATCATAAAATATATGATGTGTTGTTGTATTTAAGAATAATTACATTGATTTTTCTAGAGTTATCTGAAAATTACAAGGACTTTTTCTGTCTTCTCTAAAATTATGTTGATCTCCTCTCTTAGGAAAGTCAAGAAACGAAAGTTAACGGTGGAGGTGAAATAACTAGCTAAGTTAATGTTACTATTTGACTAAGATATTTTATTCATTGGTTAACAAAAAAAAAAATTTCTAAAGCAACCTTATATTAAAATGATGCGGCAAACCCATTCCAATTTCTTCATTACATTCTTTAGGCTTATGGATATAGTGTGTCATGACCTGGAACCCACCCTCTAGGGATCTGGCATCGCAACCCCGATTCGACCCAATTGCCGAACCAAAATTTTCCTTTTTAACCGTAACTGAACATTTATATGTGAGTATTAGTTATATGCATTTGACAGTTAAATGAGCAGCGGAAGACTAAATAAAATTTTTGCATTTATAATACTAGAGTTCTTTAAATTTACAGATCCAAAAATTCTAAATACAACTACCCCGAAGACGTAGGGTGATGGGAGAACACAGGACAAGTACTATACTTCACTATCAAAATATCCTTGTAGTATATGTATCTGCAGCAACTCTACGCTTGTTCGGGATCTCAATCCATATTTTCAAAATGTAGCGTCATTTCCTGAAAAAGTCAAATTATCTGTATGAGCTAACAAAACTCAGTAAGTAAATTTATTTGCACTACTAGGGGTCAAAGTCAATATAAGAAAGTCCATTACCCAAGATAACAAGGTTATGCCAATATGATAGCCAATCAAGAAAATGCGATGTCACAATAACAAGTCACAAAATGTGAATCAACTGAACTGACCCCTCAGGTCTAAGGCACATGCTAGTCAGAGATGCAGTTTTACTTATGAATCTGTCACCTTTCCCTTTATCAGGCAATGTGGGATGCGCACGTCGCCCCTCCTCCCTCGGTATCTACTGTCCACAGCAAGGAGTGCCGCCACATCATGCCATACTCTTGGCTAGGGTTCGGCTTTCTTTTTTCCTCAATATATAAATGTATAATAATCACATGGTTAAGATATAGAATTTAATTTAACAATATTCATAACCTGGAATAAACATCGAAATGTGGAATCAATAATATCTAAAATGTATAAAGGAATACAAGTCTGGCAGTAACAAGAAACACTATGTGACATGGTTAGAATTTTACCACATGCAGAGATCGAATTTTGCTTACCTCTTAATTGTATCTCTATAACTCATATCACCCTTTCTCATCTTTTCAAAATTCCTATTTAATCAGGAAATACATCTCAGTTCAATGCTATATATATGTATAGCCTATACTTTAACCCATTTCATGTTTCCATATCAAAAGTATTTCTTTTGATAAAATGGACTCCACTATTGAGTTTAGAACATCGAAGAAAGTCGGTTTAGCCTTTTATGGACTTCCATTCGGACTTCTGTACTAAAAATAGTAAAATGGTCGTTTAACACTTTTATGTGTCTTTATTTTCGGGACCTATTTCCATAATTTGGACTCCACTGTTGAGTCCAGAAGGTCCAAAATAAATAAATTTGACTATTTATTTGACTAATTTGGACATTGAGATTATTTTCTTTAATTAAATTAATTTAATCATTTAAAATAATAATATATATTATTTTAGGTGAATATGAACACATGTGCCATGATGGCATAGTGTCTCCCACTTCGGACTTAAGTCCCCACCCTTATATGCATCTCAGGCTCGACTCTTGGGGGTTACTACCCCTCCATTTTTCTCTATTTAGTTATAGTTCAAACAGCGGACAATTTCCCTAATTTAGAATAGGATATCTTATTCTAATTAGGGTTTACCAATTAACCTCCTAAATCCTATAACCAAACAGGTTAAATTAGGTTTTAATTTAAAAATTAGAACTCACCTAAACGACGTAGTTTCATACTAAAATAGATCAGAACGACGCAGTATCGCATCCACTATTTATCATCTTCTCCAGTGGGATTCCGTCATCCCCTCCGGCGATGGAAACACTTTTCCGATGACTTTTTGACCTAAAACTGATGAGATTCTTTTCCATTTTTCATGGGGATTTCAACCCCACTGTAATACCCCGACCCAAAATGGCACGAATATCGAGGCAGTCGGGTCGGGCAACATTATATCAATTGTACTTGGAGCTGTTTAATCCTATATTTTATGAATATCAAAATACAAATATATGTGTATTAAATGGATGTATATTATGTATTTATACATTATTATAATATAGGATATATGTATATATATATTGTATATAAAATGAAATATCAAAACCTACTCCACCTAACCTATACCTATAGGTATGGAGAGGGGTATGGGAGAAATCAGAAAATCATGGAGGAAAGCATGGTCAGCCATGCTTTGTTGAGTGTGCTTGGGGCAAGAAATATAGATATATATTATATAAAAGTGTAGATAGATATTCTCGTGTGGAAGTGAGAAAATCAGAGGGGAGAAAAACACCAAGGAGTCTGAGTGTGTTAGGAAGAAGCTCAGGGAGCTCTCGGTGGATTCAGAAGGAGGGACGGAAGGGGAATTGGCTTACCAACCTGAGAAACCGAAAAAAATACGGTAAGTAGTTTTGTTTCTGTTTCAAAAGTTATAGCATGTCTTGGATTGATTCTAAACATAGGGTCTTAGAAAGTATAACATGAGGTCTCAAACGCAACAAGAATCATTAAAAATCATGAAGAATTAAGGGAGAAAACAGTGATTACAGGTGTGAGAGAATAATCGGTTCTTTTATATTTCATGCATAAAAACTCGATTTAAATGACCTAGAACTCACCCCATAAGGTGCAGGAGATTATTAGAAAAAGATTTGAATTAAAACCATGAGAAAATCATAAAGAAAACCCAGCTCACCGGAAACTGGGTACAGTGATCGGAAAACTGAAAATGGGTTTTGAAAAACCGTGGCAACCGAGGTCCAAAGCTAGTTTAAATTAATTATTAAAACGTTAGGATACTTTTGGTACAAAAACTGTAAATTTTGGGCTTCAAAATGGTGTAAAACCGTGGGTTGGCCGAGATTCCGGTGACCGGAATTGACAGGGACGATCGGAGAAGACCACCGAAAAAACGGGGGGCCATGTCGGGTCAAGATGGGACCGGATCCGGGTCTGGGTCGGGTCGGGACCCGACCGGATCCAACAGGCGATGAAACTACGCCGTTTCATTAAAGAGTTTTAAAAATATTAAATTAGGGCTGACGTCATCATGACGTCAGCATGACCCATTAAACCGGTTCTCTGGAGAGGACTGAACCGGTTGGTTCGGTGTGGTCTGAGACCGGTCTAGGGTTTCATTGAGTGAACCCTCTGGTCCAATGTTTTAATTAAAAATAAATAAACCGAAACTTATGATAATTGTGGTTTGACCCCAACTATTCACCCTGTTCCAAATTTGACCCAGACTTTGGAGAATTATTTCAAATGCACCCCTGATAAATAATAAAATAATAAAATAAATTATTTAAATAATTTATTAAATAGGTAAAATTACCATTTTACCCCTGAGTCACAAATAAGTCAAATGAAGTCCGAACGGGGCGAATGAATAGTCAAACTTTATTATCTCGGGCATTCCGGATCTAATGGTGGGACCCGTTTTACGAGACGAGACTCCGAACATTAAAATACAATGAGAACAAGTCTTAAAATGACCAAAATACCCCTGTGTCCTGACAAGGCAAGTTATATGGGTATTCTTACTATCTCGGACCCACTGAATCCAACGGTGAGGTCAAAATTATAAAAAGAGGTTCCGCGAATAAAAGTACCTATAAAGTACAAAAGACGGTTTTGCCCTTTTTAATCCGGACGTCCGATTTAAGATCTGTAAAAGCCTAAACTTATTTTATTCGACGTTCCGAATACAATGACGACATCTAAATCAGTAATAGAGATACCGATAGCCAAGATTAGCAAATTTGAATATCGAGTATGGTTCGATTACAGTTATAGACTGAGTTATTTTCAATTGACAGGCACGTCAAAAGAGAAGGGGAAGGAGACTTTAATTAGTTGAACTACTGAGAATCATTTTTGAAGTAAGTAATTCTGACGCTTTAATATGGGTTATTCCCAGCCAGTCACGTTATTGTTCATATGCTGCCAATTTGTACTCCATTACTACCTGATGCACTTGATTTGAGCCAATCGACTTGTAGATATCAGTTTACCTGATTTTGGATTTGACTTGCTTGCTTACATCACTTTGAGATTGATCATTGATATTTGAATATTATTACACTATCGTACCATGACCTAGTCTTGAGATACATTCTACTGATTCCATACACTTTGTGTTTTGTTGTTTGTGATATCAAATGGTTGGTACGATTGTACATCTTGTGTGGGATTTTGTTGGTCATGATATTTGGTATGTACTCGGGGTTGTGCTCAGTCACAATGACCCATCCATTCACAGATTGCGTGGGGGAAAAGACCCATTAGGGTCTGTTGTGTCCTACGGGACCTATATTGAAAAGAGCTCTATAGCTTTTCAGAGAGCCCGAGGAACCGTGGCGGATCTGAGCGTGCGTTTTAGTGGGGTATGCCGGGCCCCGGGTAATTCACGTATATCTGGGTTACTTGAACTCGATATTGACTTATTATTGTTTCCGTTGTATGATCATATTTTTATACCCTGTGAAATGATCATATTGTTGCAAGCATGGTATATCTTTGATTGGCTAATGTATTGTTGTGGCAGCAATCCATCATGATAGGCCAGATCCCAATTTCATTTGGCTTTGTTATTGACTTTTGTGTTATATTGTGGGATATGCCTTTTGGACCCTCGGGTCGATACCTTGCACATTTTTGGTGACTGGCTACGCCTTCATTATTGCCCATATTGGCTATCTGTTATTCTTTGTTCTATCATTTCATCGGACAAACCCGAACCCACATTAAAGCCAGGAAATTACTTATTGGGCTATTAGCTCACCCCTTCTCCCTTAAATTTTTCAGGACAACAAGAATTCGGGGAACCCTCAGGCGCTCCAGGGATTTAGACGCTGCTAGTTACTGGTAGCTGTTTGGGCGAGTTTTGTATTAAGTTAAATATTGTCAGGTCTTAATACTCCCATGTCACCACGGTCCTGTTTGTTGGTTTTGTTTTTGAAGGATCTGTATTTAACACTTATAATTTTTGGACATGCATCAAATGGTGAACTAACTATGCTACTAGATATTTTAATGATTAAGAAATGCTTTTGTTAAAACTTACCCAGCATTTCAGATCCTTTTGGACGGGGAACGGCCCACGGGCCGCAGACCCGGGTCACGGACCCCTAATCCGCATAGGATGGGTTCTGGGTCGTGACACCCACTTTCAGTTTTCTAATTTTCTAAGTCAATACTCACGAATATGGAGTAACAATAGGTCTCCGGTGAGCATTCGCTTTTTTGGCTGACAGTTTTTTCTCAATTTCGTGCCATTTCCTTCATTGAATTGGCCTTCCTTTCTTTCTACTTTCATTTTGCACTCCAAGGGAACAAATTCCCATTGTTTGTTTTAAGTTTAATACATGAAATCACAAAAGACCGATTATCCCTCTAAACTTGTAACTGCATTTATCTACCTCATTTGTGAACCAAATCCATTCATTCTTTTTGCCAAATAATTCCTACAACATGCTCTTTAAGTCCTTACAATTAAACTAAGGTTTCATGCTTGTAAATCTTAAAAATAGATTTAAACCTTACTCACCTAGGTTGAGCTTTTAGCTCGCAAGATCCTATATTTTCCCTCTCTGTTTCTTCCTTGCTTCACTTCTGCAATTCAAAACCTAATCCTCACTCTCAATTTCACTCTTTTCTTTTCTGAATCTCTCAACAACTCACCACCCTTTTTATAGCCAAAATCAACCGCCACCCTTTTCTCTCTCTTCCTCCCTTCCTTGACTTTCTTTCTTGATATTTTTCTTGTTCTGAATTTCTTAACCTCAAGCCTTAATTGCCTCATTGATCTTTTGTACTTTATATATATATAATATACAAACACATACAGCTCACACACACTGCACTCATCACAAACTACCGACAACCTTGTTGTCTCCCCCTTTCTCTTATTTGCATACACATATGCATGTATATATATATATATATATAAAGCTGTTTGTATATATATATACTACAACGCATCACACACTATACACACTACACACACTACACACACTTACTAGGTGTTGGCGACATCCTATTGCTACTTCTTTGTTTGTATATATATATATATATAATTAATTTTGATTATATATATAATTATTTGTATGTGTATATATATATATATATACTTATTTTTATACATATATGTATATATATGTATGCCCATATATACATATTGTATACATACTTTTACACATATACAAACATGTACGTGTCTGCGTACATGTTTCTCTATACAGTCCATTTTCTCGTACGAGTGCTCCTTGGGCACTCGAGATTGCCTATAAATCACTATCGTATACCAACATTAACTGTGTTTTCAAATACTGTATAGTTACTTAATCTGTGAACTGTAAAATTTACTTTGAACTGCGTATTTAATTCCGTACACTAACCGCTATTTTTGGTATTATTACGATAGCTTGGTTACATTTGATATTATATTTACTGGCTCGGTATTATTATTTGATCCTTTTTGGGAATTTTTGGAATTAATACTATTTATTTAGGTCGGGTATTACATTCTACCCCCTTTAAATTGAGTTTTGTCTTCAAAACTCGAACGTTCACAATATTGGAAACACTATTCTCTTTTCAATGAGTCTCTTGGATTTATTATTGACATTTAAAGTTTCTCCTATCATCATAGGTCTTCACTCTCATTTTATCATAGTTTTTATTCGTACTTTCTCTTGCTATCATAATTATCCTCGTAGTACTCAAAAATCATATATCATCTCATTGCATGGTTTCTCTAAATGATTTATTACAAGTTCAGCTTTTACGATCATTTAGATTATAGTGATCCTTAAAAGTTATTTGGAATTGTTTATGATTTACCCTTATCTAACGTGATAGAGTGTTAATTACAATCGGGTCACATATCATCTTAGATTAACAAGATTTATTTAATTTCTTTCTAATATTTATTCATCATGTGTCAGCCTCTTTGAGCTTTGGCCCGCATGGCCTTAAGATACATTGTTCAAAGCAATGCGCAACCGTACAATGGACTCTCATACCATCTGTACGCAGCCGTACAATGGACTTTGATACCATATGTAACAACCCACATCCACTCAGCACAATATTGTCTGTTTTGGGCCTTCGCTGGCATGCCTTTTAAAATACATTGTATTAGTCAGAGCATTAACTGTTGCCCTCGTTCTTTATGGTTTTTCATAATTCACTGATCAATTCATATTTTAATAATCAAGGATTATCAATTTCAATTACCGTTATGATTCCTTATGTATAACTACTATCTCCCATTCGAGCCTTGTTTATTTATCTGTACCATTTATCAAATCTCCTTTAGTATTTTCAGTGTCAAAATTTTAAGAATTCTCGTCATTTCCTTTAAGTATATTATTATTCATTAAAGGTCACTATTTACCTGATCATCTTAGTTGTTCAAGAATTATAAATTTTCATTTAGCATACAATCTTTTTCTTCCAAGATTATTAAACTTATTACATAAACTCGTTATCGTCTTCTAACGGTCATTAATTACTTAATCGTTTAAATCATCAAATTCTTTCTTAGATCGGCTAATAACTGTATATTTATGATTTGTATCTTATATGTTTTATGTTTATCATTTATCAATAATGATTTCCCGATGTATAGCATTTATAGATAATAAATCTCTCAAGGGTATTGAAATAGTTAACATGTAACTTAGGGATTATGTTTCTAAATTCAACTTAATAGAAATACGGATGATATATAATGGAATGTGTGTAGCTAGTATTTAACTACCTATGAGCAGTTTGTAAACAACTTAAAAATATCTGCGACTACTGGTACAGTAATCTAATCGTCTCTCGGAGTCAGCGAGAAAACCTGCTCCGAGTGTTGCTGTTCATTTTGCTGCATGATATTCCTGGTCTGTGATTTAGCCACATGGGCTGGTGGGGTAGTGATGGTAGGTGTGATACTTATTGTAGACTGATTATTCTAGGGTCATTCCCTTGCAACGTGCCCTGGCTGACCACAAGAGTAGCAGCTCTTAGGGCATTGCCCTTTATGGATCCTTTGGCAGTTGGGACATTTGATTACGCCCCTATTATGTAGTTTGGCCCTATTTTGGCTGGTCTTCGCTTTCCTCGATCCTTCCCCAGGTCGAGAGAATAAGGGTCCTTGCCCCTTATTTTTGTCATTTTTGGACCTTTGATTATGAGGTAATGCCTCGACAACTTTCGTAACAAGGCGTTCTAGACTCTTTAATCGTTCCATGGCCTGATCCATGGTCTGATCCATAGCTATAGAAGTACTTCTGGTATTTTCCATTTACTATAAAATACCAACGATCAGAATAATAGTAATTGTAATAAGATTCTAACCATATATGTTAGTTTCTATCTGTAGACCGACTTTAGACTTAACAGTATAAGTACTCTTAGTCCTATCTCCCATGAGTCCATAAAAACACTAAAGCTCTTTTACTTAGTGGTTTTCAAACCTAGAGCTCTGATACCACTTCTGTCACGACCTGGAACCCACCCTCTATGAATCTGGCATTACAACCCCGATCAGACCCAATTACCGAACCAGATTTTTCCTTTTTAACTTTAACTGAACATTTATATGTGAGTATTAGTTACATGCATTTGACAGTTAAATAAACAGCGGAAAACTAAATAAAATTTTTGCATTTATAATATTAGAGTTCTTTAAATTTACAGATTCAAAAACTCTAAATACAACTACCCCCAAGACGTGGGGTGATGAGAGAACACAGGACAAGTACTATACTTCACTATCAAAATATCCTTACAGTATATATATTTGCAGCAACTCTACGCCTGTTCGAGATCAATCCCTACTTTCAAAATGTGGCATCCTTTCTTGAAAATGTCAAATTATATGTATGAGCTAACAAAACTCAGTAAATAAATTCGTTTGCTCTGCCAGGGGTCAAAGTCAATATAAGAAAGTCCATAACCCAAGATAACAAGGTTATGCGAATATGATAGCCAATCAAGAAAATGAGATGTCACAATAACAAGTCACAAAATATGAATCAACTGAACTGACCCCTCGGGTCTAACGCACATGCTAGTCAGAGATGCAGTTTTACTTATGAATCTTTCACCTTTCCTTTCATCATGCAATATGGGATGCGCACGTCACCCCTCCCCCCTTGGCATCTACTATCCTCGGTAGAGAGTGCCGCCACATTATGCCACACTCTTGGTTGGGTCCGACTTTCTTTTTCCCCTAATATATAGATGTATAATAATCACATGGTTAAGATATATAATTTAATTTAACAATATCCACAAGCTGGAATAAACATCGAAATGTAGAATCAACAATATCTGAAATGTATAAAGGAATACAAGTCTGGTAGTAACAAGAAACACTATGTGACATGGCTAGAACTTTACCACATGCAGAGATCAAATTTTACTTACCTCTTAACTGTATCTCTATAACTCAGATCACTCTTTCTCCTCTTTTCCAAATTCTTATTTAATCAAGAAATACATCTCAGTTCAATGCTATATATATGTATAGCCTATACTTTAACCCATTTCATGTTTTGATATTATAAGTATTTATTTTGGTAAAATGGACTCTACTATTGAGTCCAGAACGTCGAAGAAAGTCGATTTAAGTTTTTACAGACTTCCATTCGGACTTCTGTACTTAAAAGGGCAAAATGGTCATTTTACACTTTTACGTGTCTTTATTTTTCAGGACCTATTTTCATAATTTAAATTCCACCGTTGAGTCCGGAAGGTCTAAAATAAATAAATTTGACTAATTTGGACATCGGAATTATTTCCTTTAATTAAATTAATTTAATCATTTAAAATAATAATATATATTATTTTAGGTGAATATGAACACATGTGCCATGATGGCACAGTGGCTCCCACTTGGGACTTAAGTCCCTACCCTTGTTTGACTCCTGGGGGTTACTGCCCCTCCATTTTTCTCTATTTAGTTACAGTTCAAACAACGGACAATCGCCCTAACTTAGAATAGGATATCTTATTCTAATTAGGGTTTACCAATTAACCTCCTAAATCCTGTAACCAAACAGGTTAAATTACGTTTTAATTTAAAAATCAGAACTCACCTAAACGACGTAGTTTCATACTAAAATAGACCAGAACAAAGCAGTATCGCGTCTACTGTTCATCGTCTTCTCTAATAGGATTCCGTCATCCGCTCCAGCGATGGCAACACTTTTCCGGCGACTTTCCAACCTAAAACCAATGATGTTCTTTTCCATTTTTCATGGAGATTTTAACTCCACTTTCAGTTTTCTAATTTTCCAAGCCAATACTCATGAATATGGAGTAACAGTAGGTCTCTAGTGAGCATTCGCTTTTCCGGCCAACTGTTTTTTCTCAATTTCGTGCCATTTCCTTCATTGAATTGGCCTTCCTTTCTTCCTATTTTCATTCTGCACCCCAAGAGAAGAAATTCCCATGATTTGTTTTAAGTTTAATACATGAAATCACAAAAGACCGATTATTCCTCTAAACTTGTAACTGCATTTATCTACCTCATTTCAGAACCAAATCCGTTCATTCTTTTTGCAAAATAATTCCTACAACATGCTCATTAAGTTACTAGATTTAAACTAAGGTTTCATGCATGTAAATCTTAAAAACAGATTTAAACCTTACTTACCTAGGTTGAACTTTTGGCTCACAGGATCCTCTCTTTTCCCTCTCTGTTTCTTCCTTGCTCACTTCTACACTTTAGAACCTAATCCTCACTCTCAATTTCTCTCTTTTCTTTTTTGAATCTCTCAACAACTCACCACCCTTTTTATAGCCAAAATCAACCGCCACCTTTTTCTCTCTCTTCCTCCTTTCTTTGACTTTCTTTCTTGATATTTTCCTTGTTCTGAATTTCTTAACCTCAAGCCTTAATTGCCTCATTGATCTTTTGTACTTTATATATATATATATATATATAATATACAAACACATACCATTACACACACAACTCACACACACTGCACTCATCATAAATTGCCGACAACCTTGTTGTCTCCCCCTTTCCCTCATTTGCATACACATATACATGTGTATATATATAAAGTTGTTTGTATATATATATATATATATATATATATATATATATATATATATATACGCACACATATATATATACACATGCTACAACACATCACACACACTACACACATTTACTAGGTGTTGCCGACATCCTCTTGCTGCTTCTTTGTTTATGTGTGTGTGTATATATATATATATATAATTAATCAGAATATATATAATTAATTCTGATTATATATATATATATATAATTATTTGTTTCTGTATATATATAATTAATCAGAATATATATAATTAATTCTGATTATATATATATAATTATTTATTTCTATATATATATATATACTTGTTTTTATACGTATATGTATATACATGTATACCCATATATACACATGTATACATATTGTATACATACTCCTACACATATACATACTTGTACGCGTTTGAGTACACATTTCTCCATACAATCCATTTTCTCGTACGGGTGTTCCCTAGGCACTCGAGATTGCCTATAAATCACTATCGTATACCGACATTAACTGTGTATTCAAATATTATATAGTTACTCAATCCGTGAACCGTATAATTTGCCTCAAACTGCGTACTCAATTCCATATACATACATGTACGCGTCTGCATACACGTTTCTTTATATAGTCTATTTTTTCATACGGGTGTTCCTTGGCACTCAAGATTGCCTATAAATCACTATCGTATACCGACATTAATTGTGTATTTAAATACTGTATTGTTACTCAATCTGTGAACCTACAATTTGCCTTGAACTGCATACTCAATTTCGTACACTAACTGCTATTTTTGGTATTATTATGATAGCTTGGTTACATTTGATATTATATTTACTGGCTCGGTCTATCTTGGTATTATTATTTGATCCTTTTTGAAATTTTTTGGAAGTAATCCGATTTATTTGGGTCGGGGTGTTACATAGTGATAGTGAAAGAGTGAGATGAAAGTATAAAAATATGCATTCAAGCTAGAGAAGAGAAGACTATTGATCAAGAACTCGAGATTGCTCAAGTTGATGACCGAAGGAACATGTTGGATTGTTCAAGTGGAGACGTAAGTTGTTTCAAAATTTTGAATTAGGGTTTCGTTTGGGGTTGGGATTTTAATATTTTACTTTAGTTCAAGATTTAACTATTTTGAGTTTGGATTTTCGAATGGGTGGATTTATGGTTAGGATTGTAAATTTCTTTTGCCGTTAGGGTTTAAGATTAGGTTTGCGAATGTCCTTTTATTATCGGCGAGGATTAAAATTATGTGTCTCAAATGGTTTTGAAAGGATTTTGATTTCTAGTGAGAGTGTCAATGTTGTGTTTGCATTAGGTTTTTCAAATGGATGTTGAATTTGACCTTCATCGTAGGGTTTTCTATGAACACTCCACACTCTAATACTTGTAAATTCTAAGTTTTTTTAAAGATTTTATGATAAATTGACTTTTTCATTTTTCCAGTTTAAATGGTTTCTTTCGTTGTAGTGATTCTAAGTTTTTTTTGAATAAGTTTAATCATCCTCATATCCAAAACACTATAATCATTGGTATTTTCATCATCCAATATTTGGATATTTTAAATATACAGTCAAACTTCTTATAATTAATAGGCATGAGAGATTGATAATTTATTAATTATTATATTTTCTTATACTTTTATTAACTAATAAATGTTCATTACATGTAAATAATTTTTGGTACAGTAAAAGACTTTATGTGAAACTTTTTAAAGGCGTTTTAGTTTTTTTTTTATAAAAGAATACATATAATGTTCAACTTAAGGTATAAAAAAATTCTTATATTATTTTCAAGTAAATAAGTTATATTTTCCGATGTCATAATTTTTCTCACTTATAATATTTTTTACTTCAATTATGTCAAATTAATAAATATCATTATTAAAACATGTCATAGGTGGGACATATATAATTACATATATAATTTTTTTATCCTTCTAATAATTAATGTTATAAATAATTTTTTTTTGAAAAAATATTAATTATTAAGTAATAAATCAAGTTGATTCCTTAAAAATATATTAATTATTAAAAATTATTAACTTATTGAATATTAATTATAAAAGTATTAATTGCATTACTCTTACTGAAATGGCCCTAAAGGAATGTCTAGATGGGAATGTTAGACCTAGAGGGGGTGAATAGGTTTGAGTATTAGTTTTAAAATTTATCTATGCAGATTACTAACTCATACACAGTGATTAAGATTTCTCTTTGATTAAGTGCATATTAGGGTTTCAGTGTGTGCAATTTCAATATCTATTATACATACAATATTAATGAAGTTAATAAAAGAAATGCACACATATTTTTGTTGACGAGTAAACCATCACAAATCAATTGTATCTATGCTGGAAAACTAGGGGGATCTTACCTAGATGATATGAATCCACTAGAAGAAATTAGAAATATTACACACTCATAAAAGTAAACCCTAATGTAGTACCTCAAGTCATGTTCACTTGTCTATTGTCTCCTCCGTTTCATATCCACAAGCATTCTTCGTGTGTATGTTGCTTTGAATCCACGAACGACCTCCTAAGCACAATTGTGAATGCCTATGTAATCTCAAACTTTTTCGATTGCAAAACTCTTGAACTCCAGAAGATTGCACTCCTCCAAAATATGATGGAAATGAAATTTGGGTTCTTGATCACTAAGGCTTGTGATATGAGTAATTAATGATGCACTTAGATGAATGCTTTTTGGAAAATGTAGAAAATCTTAAAAATAAAGTTGCCCAAAAAGCTTGCACAAAAACTTGCAAAAAGAGTTTATATATGCGTAGGTCAAAATAAAATCGCACAGGAAATATTTTTGAAAATTTTCTTAAAATCTCGTGCGGTCGTTCGAATGAACTAATTTCATAACTCGTCAATTGACCCTACTGCTATGGTCATTCGAACAAGAAATCTAATGAGATCCCACAAATGGATTTTTGGGAAGCTACTAGAATAGTCGTTCAAACGAACTATCTCACGACATCCCATATATAAAGCCACTTTGAGAAGCCTCTAAAATAGTTGTTCGAATGAACTATCCCATGACATCCCACGAGACAGCATATGGATCTCTTCTATCTTGTTCATTCAAATAACGCTAAGGCTTGTTTGAACGAACAAGACATAATAGCTTGGCTCATAGAAACTTAACCTATAAATTGACCCACTATGTTTTAAAACATTTTTAAACATAAAAACTTGAGTTAATTATACTACACCACATTACACCAAACATACCATTTATGAAAATACATGCAGTACGTGTGCACAAAGCCTCGATCAATGAAACCAAATCATTATCTTACTTACCATAGCAACTACTGCAATTACCAAAGAAACTCTACATAGCTCTGAATGCAAGATGATCACAAGTCTTGAGTACTTTGACCGTCATTGAATTAGACATATTACAACTCTATAGATTTGTCTACACGGATTAGCTAATACAACTTATGACTAGAAGTCTTAACAAATTCTTACTTTGACGGTCTGTGGCAAAACTATTAGTACAAATAGACAAAAAAATGTAAACCCCCAAGAATTCAAAAGAAAATATTTACAAATTTTGACCTATCGTTCATGACTTACGAACACTGCTCTTGATTTTATGAAACTTTATCACATGTTAACCTTGCATAGAAAAAACACTAAATCATACCATGTGAAACGTGTCAAATGATAAACAAAATAAATCAATACTAACACAAGGATGCAAGCGAAAAATGGACAGAAAAAAAGCATGCAATTATATCACATAAAATAATGATAAATCTTGATCACAAGGTAAGAAAGTGTATAGATCCCTCTAACTTCTCCCAATATCATGCATGAAGACCACCACTCCCCCTTATTCAGTACCCTCAAAATTTCTCTCCCTTTTTGTCATGGTATGACAAAGGTAGAAATAAAACATGGAATATAGTAATGTGTGACATCAACATAACACATGCATATATCAAAGAAATGAAAGAGAATACAATCCACATACATGTATCAAGGATGAAAAATTCATTCATGTATAAATAGAATCCATCATAAGAAAACAGATGTTTGATACAATCATCCAAACAAAAATAGTCTGTCTAACAAAAAGATACAATTGTGTTCTTACTACAAGATCACTCTCTTACATCACTCAGCGGGATGACCCCCATGACCGGCATCGGACTGCAGATCCTCCATCGGATCAGCCGGAGGGTCATCATCCTCATCTGTGGAGTACAAACCATCTATATCTACTGCAAGTTGCTGCTGCTGATCCCATAGGCACTCCAACCAGTGGATCCTTATGGAATCATCTCGAATGCCCACCCATTATGACACAAGGAAAGTTTTGACAATTCACAAAAATTACCATTTTACAATAAAATTAGTTTTTATTATGATAGGAGATTTTGGTAACTTATCATATTTCGTTAACGACATTTATCCGGTATAATTGAAAGGGAAATAGTGTAATTTCAGAAATTTTAGAGATACTATTTGTAATTGTCAAATATTAGAGAGGGGAGAAATGTAATTATTCTTTTTTATTTTTCCAATTTTCATTAAAAAAAAATTCACAAATAAAAGAAAATATGAAGACATCTAAATTTTGTGGAGCAAAATCGCATGATAAGCATTTTTGTAGCACATATTATCCAATGATATATTGAAGATGGAGAAGCAGGAGTGAAAAAGACCCACCTCCTCCCATACCTTAACTCTTACGTGGCATATAGAAAATGGCCACTTTAGCCTTCATGCATTATTTCTTCATGTATGGAGCTAAATAAAAGGATAGTGATTGGAAAAGGACTGTATATCTCTATGTGCCAGCAATGCCATATCAATTAAGTATGCAGGTCCATTACCTACATTCTTTAGGGGCCCCTAGCTTAAAAATGTCCCCATTCTTTCTATCATAAATTAAAGTACCTTTTCTTTATGTAGTAATTCTTATGCTTGGTGGGTCACGTGAGATAAATCAAGATAACATAAAGTTAAATTGACTTAATAACTACTATTCAAAAAAGAGGTAATTAAATTCTTTTAATCATGACATGGTGGAAATTAAAATGCATTACTCTCTCTTGTGCGTTCATCTTTTTCTTGATTGCCAGACTTCTAAACTTTGTCTATGTTGGATTCTCTACTTTTGTTTTTTAATTGTAGATTCTTCATCTAATAAAATGTTGGAATAGACAAATTTACACATTTTTTGTTAATTTTTAACTTATTTTTAAACTTTATGTTCTCAATATTTCTAAACAAGGTACAGTTTTTGTAAAATTGTATATATATTGAGCAAGACGAAGCACACATCTGTCGTGTTTCGACCTGAGTAGTTCTTGAAGATGTAGTGCTCCCTTCAAAACTTGATGTTGTTTTAAAAAAAAATTGGTATTTTGTTATTTTTTTCATTGTGTTTATTACTCATCATCAAATCCTATTTAGAAAGTGAGGTTTTGAAAAAGACAAAAAATAAGTAAATTATATTATTTTTTTGAATTTTATGACAATTACACTAATTTTTCTTGCGATTTCTGAAATTACACTGACATTTTCTATTTTATCTGATAATATATAGATACCTCTCTTTAGTCAATTTTTTCTTCAAAGAGACGAAACTGTTCATTTTATTTATTTATTTTTATATTTTTTCAATTTGACTAATTTTTTCTAACATTTTTTAAAGACTTTTTTATTATTTTATTTAAAAATAAATTTAAGGTAAATAACTTATTGTTATTTTATATAAAAATAAATTTAAGGTTTTTATCAATATTTATTTGAAAAATAAAAAAAAAATTGGTCAAAATTTTAAAAATTGAAAAAAAAAATGAAGGGTAGTTTTGTTATTTTGAAGAAAAATTTGACTTGAGAGGGTATTTATATATTATCAGATAAAACAAAAATGGTCAGTGTAATTTCATAAATCTCATGAGAGGCCAGTCAGTGTAATCGGCATAAATATCATGAAAAATGAGTATAATTTACCCTAAAAAAATATTATTTCTCCAATAACTTTATAGTCTTTTATTCTGAAAATCTTACTAGCTAAGCTAACTCTAGTGATCGAGTCTATATGACCAAATTTATAGTTCAGTTTTTCTTCATTAATTTTTTTATCCACTAATTTTCAATTCATTTAGTATTTTATTACACTAACATGGAAAATGGAATAATATCAAAACTTACCCCTTGGTGAGTATTTATCGAGGGCGAAAAAATCAAAGTGGTCACACCATATGATTATCTTACTCTTTTTATTTTTTTTCAAAAATATGAATGAATTATAAAAATCTAATCAAAATTCAATGGTTGAGACTAATTTAATAATTTTTATTTGCATAATTATTTAAATGATTAAGGGTAGGCCTCGACATAAGATAGTCCATTGTGACTTAAAGATGACAGTTAGAGTTGGAAAACAGTCCTGCAACCATATTTTCATCTTTTTTTTTAATTATTATTGATAATGTTGTACAATTTTTGTAAGATATAATGATTTAAATTAATTGTAAAATGGACCCCACACACTCCCTAGTCGATGCATTTTTCTTTCTTTCTTTCCCTCAGAGAAAAAAATAACAATGTGCATAAAATTTCATATTTTGTGCTGTACCTAAAAATTGATGAGATTTTAATTTTAAATAAAAGATAATTTTATTATTAAAATACAAAAAAAAAAAAAAAATCCATTGCTCTAAGAAAGTTATAGTGTTGTTTCAATGGTAGTGACAGTGATTGCAATACGGCAGCAACAGAATAGCAACCTAAACCATCATAAATTATCTTAATGATACTTTTTTTAAGTTATAAATTTCCTTTTTAAATCAAACTTTAAAAGCAATTTCATGATTTTGGACTACCAATATTTGGTTATTGATGGGATTAGACTTAATACTATGCGTTAGGTTTGGGGTTTATGTCTTATGTGACATATATTTTTATTAATTTCTATTTGTTTGTCGATTTACGGGTGTCGATTTACGGCAGCAAGAGAATAGCAACCTAAACCATCATAAATTATCTTAATGATATTTTTTTAAGTTATAAATTTCCTTTTTAAATCAAATTTTAAATGCAACTTCATGATTTTGGACTACCAATATTTGGTTATTGATGGTATTAGACTTAATACTATGCGTTAGGTTTGGGATTTATGTCTTGTGTGACATATTTTTATTAATTTCTGTTTGTTTGTGTAATAACCTGAAAAAATTTTTTTTAAATAAAATTTTCAAGTTATTATTATTATTATAGATGAATGTAAGTATGTAATGTGTATAATGTAAACATGGATGTGTATATATATATATATATATATAAATTAAATTGTTTGGTATGTATATGTGTGTACATATGAGTGTGTATTTAAATATGTAAATATATATATATGTATATATATATATGTATAAAACAGTGTGTGTGTGTGTGTGCCGTGTGTGTGCATGTATTGAGTGTTGCACACTCAAAGGGGCATGGGTTGAGGTTGTGTGTGTGAGTGGAATTCAGGGCATGGGAGGTGCAGGTCTGGTCAGATGGTTAGGTTGGTCTTAGAGAGAGAGAGAGAGAGAGAGAAGGGTGTGTATGTGTGTCATATATACATTGTATGCACGGCTAAGTGGGAAAGGAAAGTAAAGAGAGGAAGAGAGGAAGGAGAAACTGAGAGAAAGAGAGAGAACAAGGAGCTTGAATCAGAGGTGAAGCAGGAGAGAGAAAGAGAGGTCGGCTAGAGAGAGAAACAACAGAAAAACCGTGAGTAATCTCCTTCTGTTTCAATTTTTTTTAGCATTTTAATTGATTCAAATTGTAGGATCTTAGAGAGCGTGATGTAGGGTTTATAATGCAAAAAGAATGGAAGGAAATGGATGAGAAACAAGATAGAAAACCCTAGTTGCAGGTTTCGGCCATGGAGGTGGAACCTTGTCATTTTATGTGTAGAGCCCTAATTAAATGGTCCTAAAATAGTCCCCTCGAGTGCAGAAATGCAGTAGGATAAAAATGGGAGGAAACCCGTGACCAAACAGTGACAAAAATGAAAGGGAAAGAGTTGGCCGGAGAGTTGACCGAGGGTTTGACCCTCTATTTCGAGAAGATGGGGAAGGTTTTGGGAAAAATGGAGGTTGGGGATGAGATCTACGTGAAGAGGGGGAGAGAATCACATTTTTAAACATTGAAAAACTCGCCGGAAATCGGTCGCCGGCACCGGAGAAGGCGCCGGAATTCCTACCGCTGCTTCGTCGGGAAGTCGGGGGAGGAGGTGGGGGTGACCGGGTCGGGTACCGGGTCCGGGTCGGGTCCGGTTCGGGCGGGTGTGGACCGCCCCTGCCACGTGTCGCGTGGGTGTTTTAAAGTAAAATGAGATTTGGCCCGTTTGGTTGCAAGGATAAGAAATTAAGAAATTGAAATTAAATTGAAACAGGGATATCCTATCCCTGTTCTCGGATTAGCCCCTGTTTGGTTGACCTGATGGAGAATAGTAAATTAAACTAATTTCAATTTGAACCTTAAACCTTTTGAAAATTGAACCTTGACCCAGAACTTTCAGAAATTACAAATTGACCCCCCAACTGTTGGAAATTACACTTTGACCCACCTGATTAAATTATTAATAAAATATTAATTAAATTAATTAATTAATTAATTAATTATTTAATTTAATTAATTAAATATTCAAAAATATCCCGGAGTCCAAATAGGGCAAGTCATTAGTGTATTTTGACTATCTCGACCATTATAAGACCAATGGTGAGGTCCGTTTTATGAGACGGGGTCCCGAAAAATAAAAGAACCGTAGAAACCCTTAAAATTACCAAAATGTCCCTGAATTAAAGTACAGTCAAACGAACTCCGAATTAGGTAAACAAATAGTGAAACTTTATTATCTCGAACATTCCGGACTCAACCGTGGAGTCCAATTTGTGAAAAGAGGTCACGAAATGTAAGGACCAGTGTAAAGTGCAAAATGACTGTTTTGCCCTTTTTAACCCAGGTGCCCGAATTGAATTCTACGAAAGCCTAAACTTAGTTTCTTCGACGTCCCGGACTCAATAGTGGAGTCTAAATTAGCAAAATAGAAACTTATGAATTAAAGACATAAAATTTGACGAATATAATAAATCCAAATGACAATGAACTGAATTACCTGTTATGCTTATAGGAACGCGAAAGGGCAAGGAGAAGGTGCTCTGACCTTCAGTATTTTCACAGTGATCCTACCATACCTCGAGTGCACTTCTTGAGTTGAGACCGATTTACAGGTACGATATATTGTGCTAAGTAAGAAATAGAATTGAGATTAGGAATACTTGATTTGCTGCCTTGATTGTTCACTTGTTGCTTGAATGTTACATGCTTATGTGTTCCATGCTATCTTGCTGATGTTGGGTGATGATGTGGGAGATGGTTACGAGTATATTGAATGTGTTAGTGTAGTGTGTGAACTACATGCTTGGAGAACTGTCGACATTATGAAGTATGTAATTGAAAGCATGTTTTATGTATAAATGAGATGCATCATTGAGATTGCATTATGACATGATGAGATCGGAGCATATTGGCATAGTGTGATTCCTTGGACATGGCGTGGGTAAGCACTTGGTGCTTTGCATTATAAGGGTGCAGATCCTGTGGTGAAAAACCCAAAATCGGCCATTAGGTACTTACGAGCCTGACGGATTCCGGACCGTGAAGCGAGACATAAGTGGTGGTACTCATGCCAGCGGAGAATGACCGTATCATGAGACATGGGTGGCATAGAGTTGCATGGGTGTGTCACGCATATTGCTCATATACTGTATACTGTTTATATACTGTCATCATGATATCGAATGCCATATAGAAATGACTGTACACTTGCACATGCCACGACCTTAGTTTTATTTCTTGCATTAGCATTATATTGTACCAGCATGTTGAGCTGACCCCTTTAGCGGGGGCAAATATTTCAGATGATGTCCCAGCTGTACGAGACATAGAGACGGTCTGATTGAGGATTATGTTGGGCCCAAGGGGCGCTTTTGACATTGTGTAAGGGCATAAGCCTGAGACTGTATTTTATTTTGTATGTTGTGAACCAATGGACCAGACCTTATATATGTATCAGAACAATGTACGGAATGTATGAGAATGTCATTATTATCTTTCATTTCTTTATTATTTTATTTCTTTTTGTCTCGTTACTCACGCCTCGGGTTCGCTAGGAATTTGGGGCGTGACAAGTTTAGTCCATTTACGGGTGTGATTGAATAACATAATCTCTTTTGTTTTTATATAAATGAAGTCTTTACTAATAATTCGGTTGAAGGTTCTAAATCTATTACGGTGGAATTGTATAATGGGAGGGGGTGTGAGTTTATTAGTCGTGAATTATTAATGAATGGGTAGAATTATTTACCATAATTCTATCCGTTAAACAAACAGGGATGTTTTTGTATAACATAATTGGAAAACTTAGCATGTGTTTTTGTCTTCTTTTTTTTTTTTTTTTATAAAATATGACAAGAAATGAACACTTGGAATGTTAGAATTTATAGCTACAAAATTTGGAGAACTCAAGTTGTTACGTGACGTACTTTGTGATCTCATGGTAGGGTTTATGAACGGGCAGAGAATAAGGGTCGTCATTGCGTTTTTACCTATGATAAAAAGTTTGTAGGATACTTCGAGTGATCCTAGGCCTCCTTAGATTGGTTTAATTCGAAGAAAACTACGACTCCAAGTCAACCACAGGTTGAGAATAATAATCCTGTGATAATTTTATTCATGGTCTCAAGCTATTAAATAGCCGAACGACTTTTGATGGAATAAGCAACAACCTCTTCTTAGGGAAATAAAAATTACACTTGCCTAATTCTAGCACAAATTTATTGAAAGGAAATAACACAAGGAAATATCATTGATTCTAATTGTTAAAGCATCAATCACTCTCATCCCATGATCCTTGGTCCTTGATACAAGTCTTATTCAAATGGTGCAAGTATTCACTCTACACACAATTAGCGTAAGTTCGATTCGACCTTTCCACATCATTGTATATATAAAAAAAAAAACTCTACAAGATTTGGAACCTTTTTCATCCATAAGCAGATTTTCAAATTGGTGATAAGTCATAAGGGATTCAAAAATTATGATTAAGAGGATAAAAGTGTATGTATAGAACTTTGGGAGAAATTTGTATTAAAATACAACAAAATTTGGAAGGCCAATTCCTATTTTTAAAATGAATTTAAAAAAATTATTAAAATATAAAAATTGAGTTTTTCAAATTTTTGGGGAGACATGCCCCCCAAGCCACTCCCAACTCCTTCAATACATATAAGAAGTACCAATCTCATTTTCTTGCCATTCTTTCTATTTATTATTAGAAGGAAAGAATCTCATTTATATTTTGAGTAAAACCACATAGATTCTAGCAAACTAATAACTTAGGATAAGCCATTAATGCAATGAACATATGCTTACAAATATTTCCATTTCAATGCCTTTTTATTGAAACTGGCCTCATTAATTCTATTTATTGCCAGAAGTTAATAGAATCAATCAATTAAATTTTTGTAGCAAAATCACATAAATCCATTATGTCCTCAACTTAGAAAATAAAAAATTAATTCAAATGTGACAATTTAAAATTTAAAATTTAAAATTAATTATTAATTTAATATAATATTATAGCATACAAAAATTTCAAGTTTAAACTTTAACGTCACTTTCATGATTATAATTGTCACACGTTTTAATTCATTTTTGATGTGATTCCAACCACGTGTGAGAGACGTGTTGAAAGGGAAGGGACAGTCATACGAGAATCATATTAACTTTTAAATTCAAATAATAGTCAAGTCATTGGAGCCACAGGATGTACCCAAAATGAGAAGGAAAACAAATATAGAATAAAAAAACTTGAGTGAAGTATGATGAAGTGCTTTGTTTGGAGGAGATTCACCAAATGTGAAAACACTTTTTCTATCATTATTTTTATTTTTTTATTTTTAAAAATAAAATTTTAAAACGTAATTTAAGGAGCTCAAATTTTTGAAAAAACACTAATATCTCTTCATAAATTATTTAGTTGGAGTTTGTAGTTATTTTGTTAAAAATAGAAAAGTGCATTTTAAAAAAGTAATCCAAAAACTATTTTTTAAAATATGGGTTTGGATAGTGATCTAGATATGATTTTTTAAAAATAATTTTAAAATGTGTTTCAGAATTTTGTAATTAATTTTTTAAAAATTGTAAAAATGCATTTGGTTATGCTAATCAGAATTCAGTTTTTGAATTAAAAACTGTGAAAATGCGTTTGGATAAAATAAAAATAAAAATTAAGTTATTAAATTCTTCAAAAATTAAAATTTAAAGAGAAAATAAAATTTATTTAATAAATTATTTTAAAATACAAAAAATATTTATAATTATCAATGTTAAAAATTTTAAATATAAAAAAATATAATTATCAAATAATTTTTTTATAATTTATTTATTTATTTTACTGAACATTCAAACAAGAATAATGATCTCTTTTTTTTCTTTTTCTTTTTTCTCTATGCAATCGAATTCATAATTTTTTTTTTGTTTTTTTCTTTTCTTTTTCTTCTGAACTTCCTACGAAATGTAAAATAGTTGTTAGGTCATTCCATTCTCACTCCCCTTGGTTTTTCCTCACCCGACAGCTAGAACAAACCCTTCGTCTTCCTCAGGTAACAAGCCTCGCACCATCGTCGCCGACGAGGTCGCCCAGACAGCCGGTGTACTATGTCCAGAGCTTGTCGCGTGACTCCTACAATGGGAAGAAGACCACGACGTCGTTCCACTCCTTGCCGGTGCTAAGCCCGACGGGCTCACCACCCCACTTTCACTCCTCCGTGGGCCGCCACTCCCGGGAGTCCTCCTCCAACCGGTTTTCAGGATCTCTCAAGCCCGAATCTCGCAAGATCTCACCCAACGACGGATCTGCTGGACGACACAACCGGAAGGGCCAGAAGCCTTGGAAGGAATGCGATGTCATCAAAGAAGAAGGGCTTCTCGAAGATGAAGGGTCCTGCAAAGGCTGCTCTCACCGCTGCTATTTTCTTGCTTTTGTTCTTGGTTTCTTTGTTCTCTTCTCTGTCTTTTTCTCTGAACTTCGTGTTTAGATCAAGAGCTTACGTTCTGGGTAAATTGGTTAAGCCCAAGTTCTAAAAGAAGATTCAAAATAGATTTTGGGAGTTATATTGGGAGTAAAATTCAGAGTTGGTATCCAAACAATTTTTTTTATTTTTGAGAATAAGTAAAACATGTTTTGAGTTGGTATCCAAACAGGCGCTATAATTTCGTTTATTTACGTTTTTAAAGATATATTTTTAATTTCAAAATATGAGATACGTATTTGGTAAGTTATTCATTTTAATTTTTTTAATTTTTATTATTTAAATTATCATATCCAAATATATTTTTACAATTTTTAAAAATTAATTACAAAATTTTTTAAAAAATTATATCTGAATTACTATCCAAGTACAGATCTTTAGCAAATGCATTTTTATACAATTTTAAAAATACAAAAATAAAAAAATAATTTTAAAAATTTGATTAAATAGCCAACACATCTACTAAAACATTTTTTATAAATGCAAACCCAAAAATAGGTAAAAAAAAGCAACCCCCAAAATAATTAAATTTTCTTTTTTTGAATGATTGATTAAATGGTATTTTGAGCCAGTTTACGCACATTAACTAAGTCATTTTTTCGTGGTAATCAAGTTCACCTTTTAAACTCTTAACAACTGTCTTTTCTCATGACAGGACAGATTCATTCTTTAAATTCTAACTATTAAAAATAGATTCATAAAAGATTTAAACTTGAGACGTTTGAATTTAATTTTAACATTTTTATTGTTCGACAACATTCTCAAGGATCAAAATAATAAATTATTGTACATCCAAACAATGTACTCCTCTTAATTAGTAGTAAATAGTCCTGCTAAAATATGCCCCCTTAAAAAATGTATTATTATTATTGTAGATTCTTACAATGTACTCCTCATGACTAGTAGTAAATACTCATACCAGGTTAAAAATGAAAATATTAGAAGTAATTAATTGAAGAGCTGCCCACAAAATTTGGATTTATTTCCGATTGATGTATACCTCTTAACAGCTACATCACTACTGGACTAATGGCTCCTACCTTGCTCCAACCGAAACTCTCTCCCCACGCGCTTTTATACTGTGAAACTCAATCCTCCCTCATCATTGGAACGTACATTGCACGCATATTCACAGAAACTGCTATGAGTAACATCTCTCACTCTCTAGGTCTTACCCTCATTTTCCATCTGATTAAATTATATACTGTGTGTATATTTATATATAATACATATATGTATATACTGTATGTGTGTCTTATTCGCTTCCCTGTGCTTTACCTGCTGTTGAAGCGTCGTCACTCACTTCTTAGAGAGAGAGAAAAAAAACCCTACAAATCTGTGCTATTGTGCGCAGCAATTCCGTTCTCAGTCCCACCGTTCTATACCCCTCCTGCCTATTGGCGCATCTTAGCTGAACCCTTGAACCCTAAATGCGTCTCTCTCTCTCTTAGAGTGGTTGGTATTTCTTATTGTTCTGCTACATTTGGCTTTTTTGTACCTACTTTTCTCTCTCATACGTTACGTTTCCGCTTCCTACAACTGATCCGTTTGTTTTTGTTTCCGTCGAAAATTGTTTTTAGAAAGCAAAAACAAAAATTGGGTTGGTGGATAGTGGAGTTGCGTTTTGAGAGCATTTAGGAAGCTTCAGATCTGAAGAAGCAGGGGTTTGGTTTGGTGGTTACAAGAGATGGAGACACAGAAATGTCGCTTATCATTTTTATTCTTATTATTTATGGGCTCTTCTTTTTTGACTTAAAAACCCTACAGCAACTCTCTCTATCTCTCTCCTTCTTTTAGCTTTGAAAGCTTTCCATTTCGAGAACTGTAGTTGATATTTTTACCCTGTTGGAGGTGGTAGTGGCAAAGGGTCTTTGGGGTCAACCTTTTTCTTGAGGGGTTTAACTATAGACATCCATAACAATGCTGGCTATGGGAAGCCCTTCCGGTGTCCGTACGAGCACTAGTTGCAATGCTTTACTTAGAGAACTTCAGGTCTTGCTCTTTATCCTGTTTTCTTTCTTTCTTTTGAACATCTTTTCTTATTGGTTTTATCGTTGTTTTAAAAGAAAAAGAAGTGTTTTTGAGCGTTTTGTATGTGTATTGGGTTCTTCTCATCTAAATTTTGGTGAAAGCTTCTAAAAATGTGTTCATTTCGAATGTTCCTGGGTCTTTTTTTGTGGGTTTTGAAGAGAATTTGCGCATGGTTGGGGTTGAATATAAGTGGGATTTTCTAACATGAGAAGAATTGTGCTTAGCGGTGGTCTGAATTGAAGTGGGTGTTTCTGGTTTTGTCAATTCAACTAGAAGTTTGTTTCTTCGTGGGGTTGGAAGAAACAAAGGTACTTGTTTTGGTGTGGGGTTTCAATTTATGTGGCTGTTTCCGGATTTTGTTAAGATTTTTAAGTGTCTTGGTTTTTCATTTTCCTGTTTCTTTTGTGGGGTGTGAGTTCTTTTGGCAAAGGCTTTATTGAGTTGAACTGAATTGGGTTTGAAGAAGAATAATGTTTGGTGGGGGTTGAATTCAAGTGAATTTGTCTAGTCTTGTAAAATTGTAGCAAAATTTTCGTATGTATGTGGGATTTGAAGAGAAACACTGCTTAGTGAGGGTTTGAATGGAGAAAGCCCTTGTTTTGTTGATGTTATGAGAAATGGAAGTTCTTGTTTTGTTGATGTTATTAGAAGTTGTTGATTATGTTATGTTTATCTTTATTTTTATTATTTTTTCTGGAATATGAAGAAACAAAATATTATTTTGGGGTCAAAATAATATTCAAGTTATTTTCTAAATTTTATGACAAATTTGTTCTTTACCCATCTGATTGTGAGTTTTTAGTTGATCTCTATCATGACAGGGAATAAAATAGAGGCCCATGTATTACAGTTATTTTTTTTTAATGTTGTTATTATGATGAGAGCAGCAAATATGGAATGATATTGGCGAGAGTGAAGTGGATAGAGATCGAATGTTGTTAGAGCTGGAGAGAGAGTGCTTAGAAGTTTACCAGAGAAAGGTCGATGAGGCTGCCAATGCTAAAGCACGACTTCACCAGTCTGTTGCCACCAAGGAAGCGGAGCTTGCGACACTTTTGGCTGCTATTGGGGAACTTAATCTTCATTCACCGGTAAAAAAAAAAGAAAAGCATCTTTTGGAACTGAAACTATCATTACTGATCCTGTTCCTCCTGTTTTCTTCTTGTAATAATTCTTCTTACCTTTTTTAGATAAGTAATGAGATTATTCTTCTTACCTTTGTTTTGTGTTTTCTTTTCTTTTTGTAGTTTATTTTTTGCCATTCACTTTTTTCTGCTTCCAAACTTTAAACAATTAGTTGAGATGCTGACTAATCTCAAATGTTATATTGTGCCAAGATTACTTTTACCTTTTAAATACTTTGATCTGCTTTTGCACATGCTGGATGTATAGTTTATTCTGTTAGTGTGTTTATTAATCATCATTTTGATTGGTAAAATCTATTTTTTATACAGGGATGGCCTATGACTGTAGTATTTTAAATTTTTGTCCTAATTTGGAGATTAATGTTATTATGATAATACGGAAAAAATGATAATAATATAATAATGTCTCAATATGTTCAAGGAAAAAAGGAAGATTTTACATATACTGGTTTGGTGTTATTACTAGCACTTCATTCAGAATTGAGGTCCTCATTCTTTGGTTTATGGATGTGCAGTGGAAGAAAGACTAGATTTTCCCTTGTCTGTAGTCTCTCTCTCTCTTTCTGTTTTTTTTTTTGGTGGATAAGTACCATTGGCTGTAATCAGTCGTATATAAGGTACTCGGCTACTAGCAAATACAATGGAAAAACACTAGTGTATCTTAGTGTAAATGAGAAATAGAGAATTTATATGATTCGTTGGTTGCCTTCCTCAACCTTACGTTAATGATGAATGGAATAATATTATAAAGATAAGTCAAAACCTTTTAGGGTCAGCTTATGAAGGGCATAAATATTATCAGTTTGATATTATATTAGCATTTAGACAAATGATGAATTTCTAAAGAAGACTACGCCAACCATGGGTTTATCAGTTTAACTTACACATCAAATTTCCTATTATGTCCATTTCGGATATTAGGCTTTGCTAGGGATACCCTGAAGTTAATTGCTAATCATTACTTGCCTTCACGAAGGGAGGCCCCCAAGTACATAAATTTTATCAGTTTGGTATTTTATTAGCATTTAGACAAATGGACAATTTGCAAAGAAGACTATGCCAACCATGGGTTCAACTTAGACATCAAATTCCCTATTATGTCCATTTCAGATATTAAGGCTTTGCTTGGGACACCCTGAAGTTAATTACTAATCATTACTTGCCTTCACGAGGTGTTGAGAGGGGTAGATTGGATACCGATCTGACATTTGGCATTATTTACACAAAATTCCTGTTTTCATTTTGAATTGGCATTGTCATGCTTGGTGGCACGACTATTTTACTACTGCACTAAGCAAAATAATTTATTGTAAACCGAAGAGTTATTTTACCGTGGCACAGGGTTTACTGTCAACCAAACACATCATAGTTGCGAAGAAGATCAATTCTTCTCTACATGGCCCCACCATTGAGATCATTATCATCTCTCTCTCTCTCTCTCTCTCTCTCTCTCTCTCATGTGGGCAAATGCACAGAGTACCCTATTCATTCTAGAAAGACTAAAAATGCTTATCCTATAGAGTGTTGAAATAGATTTGCATTCATTTTATTAAATACATCTTAGCGGGCTGGGAAAACTTATGTAATAACTTCACTTATAGTATGGCTCCAGTATTGAGACTGACAAATGGAAAATGAGATTGTCGATTTACATTTGACTGAGTCACTTTAGGTTGGTATGCAAGTTTCTGTTCACTTGCTTTTAACAAAATAACTAGGTGAAGTTATTCAAAATAGCTGACATAATCAAGATAGATTGCCAGCTCATGTTCAAAGTTTGGTTTTTTTTTTTTATCGGTACCAAATTTGTTATATATTCAATGCATTTTTAATTGGAGTGATTGACAATGAGGTGACGCCTAGTAGTGAACCGATGATGTTCAACCCTCTCATGCATGTCTTCAAAATTGATATTAATCACCTTCCAAGTTCAATGCCATTTTTTGTGATCTTAAAGCATAGTAAGTACCTCAGGCAAGTAATTTAGGTCATTCACTGTACAAGAATGATTTATCCACAAGCTTGTTATTATTATTTTTTGTTAAAGTGTCAAGAAGCTTGTTATAAAAAAATTTACTATGAACCTAGTGAGTGAGAGTGAGAGCGCCCATTCAGAAAGGAAAAAAAAAGAGTACGATTGAGAGTATCCAGACATTTAAAAAATAAGTATTTATGTAGTTTCGAAAAGTGAGTTATATATTCTATGAAGTTAAAAGCTGGCATAAAGTTGTTTGCAGCCTCATCGTTGGGCAGGGCTTACCTGACTGTAAGGTCAGGTACTGTTTGAGCCTCCACAATGGCAAACTTTCAACTTTTTGATCACAGAAAGCTAATTAATGCACATAGCATGTTAAATTCGGGTCTTAAATAGTTAAACTTGCTGATTTTTACAGATTCCTTGCAATACATATCCTCCCTAGGGGTGTTGGGTTTCCTAAGTAGCCACCGGCAGGATTACATTTGAGCTTTAATATGAAAATTTTAAATCCTCTTGTACTTTGTTGTTGCTTGTAGTTTTCTTTTTTCTAATAAGTGTTTTCATTTTTTGGTAATAAGATTCTTACCGAGTTAATAATCTTCATTTAATGTGTTAGTTTCTTAATTCTTATTATCCAGTAGATGCTGTTTATATGGGCAGGTTGTGTTATAAATTTGGATGCACAAATCCTTACAATGACAATGAAGTTGTTGACAGTTTCGGATTAAATATTCCCCATTTTTGATAGTGAGATAAACTAAAATTGAAGTAACTCCCATGCGTAGCCATGGACAAGGACGAGACTTACTATTGGGGGCTTTTCTGATTGTGCTGTTGACTGTCAGGAAAAGTAAAGATGAAGTAAACTAATGAATGAAGCAAAATAGGGAACGGGGGAACAATGAAATCAAGAAGGATTGACATTCTAATAAATTGTGTAGCCATTGGTCAGACTAACTGATATAAGAAGTATGTTCATATGCATTGTCCTTCAAAGAATTCATCTGCAAATATTATAATTAGTTTACTTGTTTGATAGCTTCATTATGTATGGGAATGAGTGGTATTATATATGGTTGATAGAAGTTATGATGATACACTTCTTGCATATGAGTTTGTTGCTTGTCAATTAATTGTCTGGCTACAAAAGGAAATTGATTTTGGTACATGCATACTCAAAAACATTTGTGCATCTATTACGTATTGTCTCAAATGTGATGCTTATGGTTATTTGTTAATTTGTATATTTTTTGGCTGCGAACAATATGCTGAGGATACCAACACAAATGAACTAGGGTTGTCCATTTTCATTAAACATTGGATCTTCATGTCATTTAAATTTTTTAACGGTCCAGCCCATGTAGTTCATTTGATATCACTTGTTAACATATAAATGTGAAATTATCAGATCCAGTCTGAGAAGAAAGCAACATCATTGAAAGAGCAACTTGCATTGGTCACACCACTGGTGGAAGACTTAAAAGTAAAGAAAGAGGATCGACTTAAGCAATTTGCAGATATTAAAGCACAAATTGAAAAGATCAATGTCGAGATTTTCGGACACAGTCAGCTCGTGAATGCAGTGGGTTCCTTAAATCTGGAGGAACAAGACTTGTCAATGAGAAAGCTTACTGAATACCAAACACATCTTCGCACTATTCAAAAGGAAAAGGTACGCATGCAGTCGTTTTCTTTTCAGCTTATGTGTTGAGCATGCTGTTTTCATGCCACCTTTAGCTGACTATCTGTGAACAATGAGGATATGCCTCATTGTTAGAAGAAGTCAGATAAGTTATCTGGCAAGTGGAGACTACTCATATTCTTATCGAAAAGAGACGAAAAAAAGTTGAGACTGCTTATATTATGATATATTCGAAATTTTATGAGTGAGCAGATGACATACTTCCCAAGACATTTCATTTCAAGCATTCCATTTTCACATGCAAGTCATCCTTTTCTGAAAGTTAGGAAATCATTATGTGTAACAGGTATACACTTCTAACCAAAGATTTGACCATGTTGCATTAGCAAAGCAAGAGTTAGGTTAAACTCTACACTTGCGGACATCTTCCGAAAAAGCCACTGATAGCAGGCATTAAGTGGAACTGAAACTGAAATTTTGTATTCTATGCTTTACACAGTGTGAGCAATTTTTGTGAGCAATTTTGTCCCCTTTGGCATTGTTTATAATGGAAACCTGTAGTGCAGTTCTGGAAGATTACTGCTCCATTGTCACTGAAATATTGTGATCCTATATTTTCTTACATCTTAACAACTTTCTATTATAGAAGAAATGTTTTAACATGCTTATACTGAGGAATGTGGCAATGTAATTGCCCCGAATAATGTTATTCAGTTTTTTTAACGTAGTGTTGCATTTCCTGTATTTGCAGTCTGAACGCCTCCATAAAGTTTTGGAGTATGTGAATGAGGTGCATTCCTTATGTGGTGTGCTTGGGTTGGATTTTGGCAAGACTGTGAGTGATGTACATCCAAGCTTGCATGGGACAAGCCTGGAACAGACAACAAACATCAGTGATATCACATTGGAAGGTCTAGAACAGGCCATACTAAGATTGAAAACGGAAAGAAAAATTCGATTTCAGAAGGTTTGCAATTATCCCATAATTATATGTTGGTTTTCTTTCACCACCAGCTGTTAGCTTGAGTGGTATGTCCTGCCACTCCTAAAGGGAGAGGTGCAGGGTTCAAGTCCCAGTTGGGGACACGAGTGTGTGTATTGCCTATCCAAAAAAAAATGTTGGTTTTCCTTCATTATCTAAAGTAAACCTATCCTGAAATGCAGCTAAAGGATATTGGTGCGTCATTATTTGAACTTTGGAATTTGATGGACTCAACAAATGAAGAGAGAAATAACTTTTCAAGGGTTACGTCGATTCTTGGATTATCAGAATTGGAAATTGTGGAACCAGGTGCTCTTTCGATGGAGATTCTTAAACAGGTTTGATATCTCCCTCATTTTTTTTTGGTACTACTTGAAAAATAATTTCTTAATAGTCGTTTCTTTCTAATAGGCATCAGCTGAAGTGGAGAGGCTTACTAAACTGAAAGCAAGCAGAATGAAAGAGTTGGTTATGAAAAGGAGATCAGAGTTGGAGGATATATGCTGTAAGATCCATATTGAACCTGATCCCAGCACGGCTGCTGAGAAATCTAATGCAATGATTGATTCTGGTATAATGTCTTGTTTTCAAGCCATAAAATGTCCACTTTTAACATTTTTTTTTAACTTGCTTTATAAAGTAATGCATACAATTCTTTCTATTGATCAGGTCTTGTGGATCCCAGCGAACTTCTGGCAAACATTGAAGCCCAAATAAACAAAGTGAAAGCTGAAGCTTTGAGCCGAAAAGAAATCATGGATAGGATAGAACGATGGCTTTCTGCCTGTGATGAGGAAAATTGGCTTGAAGATTACAATCAAGTAAGCTAGAAATGAATGTAGTTATAGAGTCTAGTAGCTTTGATAAAAATGAGGGGGACTCAGTAGCATGAAATTGTGTGATTTCTTTTCTGTTCTTCTCGTATTTAAAGTCATCCAGATTTTGTGTTTAACACAGCTCATGAAAGTAAAGTATTTTTTTATGTGAATTGATCAGAATTTAATATTTATATGTCCACTTTTTAAAGTGAGAACTTCTAGATCCTGTTCTACTTCTAAGAGCTCTTAACTGATTTTCAGGATCAGAATCGGTACAGTGCTGGAAGAGGTGTTCACATAAACCTAAAACGTGCAGAAAGAGCTCGCATTACTGTAAATAAAATTCCAGGTATTCCATTCTGGCCTTTCATCTTTTGTCTGAGCTGGCATTAATTTTTTGGAGCTCATGAGCTACACTTTTCAGCAATTGTCGACAATTTGATAAATAAGACGCTAGCATGGGAAAATGAGAAAAGGAAGTTGTTTCTTTATGACGGGGTGAGTTTTCTGCAGCATGAGATTTCTAGATCATGCTCTTTTCTGATGGTGCCGTTGGTTGAGTAAACTTGTTTTCAATGTTTTCTGTAGGTTCGTCTGGTGTCAATTCTGGAGGATTACAAACTGTCCAGACATCAGAAAGATGAGGAAAAGAAGAGATACAGGGTAAATTCAGTTTAAGTTGTTTTCTATTTAATTGTTTTTTTCAAAAATAATTTAATTGACTTTTGATAGAATCAAATAATCTCAATTATGTAAATTCAATTGACAATAAGTTTACATGTATTATGAAAATACACTGGTTTCATTTTATTCTCTGTGTGTTCAAATGGTCCCTTGTTAAGAACTTCCATTTCATCTGTTTGGGAATTGTCTGCTGTTGTGTTTACCATTCCTTTGCACAGGACCAAAAGAAGCACCAAGATCTGCTCCTTACGGAGAAGGAAGCCATGTACGGGTCTAAACCTAGTCCGAGAAGAACCAACAGCTTTAGGAAGACGAATGGGTTTCACACAAATGGAAATGGATCCATGACTCCCACTCCTCGCCGGAACTCAATTGGTGGTGCAACTCCTGAGCTTCTAACGCCTCGTTCCTATTCTGGGCGCCAAAATGTGTATTTCAAGGAAATGAGAAGGCTGTCTACTGTGCCACTGAACTTTGTGGCCATAACCAAAGAAGATACCATATCATTTTCATCTGTTTGTGGTTCTGAGCCAGGGTCCCCTCTTCAAGGCTGAACTAGAAATGGTATGTCTTACATTATTTTACCTTTTCTATCTGTTGTGCCATTTAACTTTGAAAAATTTGTTGGTATTTGGACATCATAAGAAAATGAGTCATTCCTTTCAAAGTCATAAATCCAATCTTTTTAATGGAATCACTCGAAAAATTTAATTGTCAGCTAACTTATCCAAAAAAAAAGGTCATCATCAGCCTAGTCGGTTAAAAAGACTAAACAGAGTTACATGGTTCATATTCACTGGAGCCAGTACTCTTGTTGAATGGCAGCCAGCATAGTTATTCAACAGAAGTTTAAAGGAATTGATTCCTGCTTCACTAGAGGCTATAATAGTCAACCTGCTATGAGTGAATTTGCCATGGTAGACACATAAGAAGCACGGATATAGACACAGGATATGAATACGATATGACATGGACATGGTATTTTTCAAAAAGGTAAAAAACGTATATATCGGGAACACGTTGAATATATTTTTGTATTTTTTATATGACCTTATAATAAAAGCATAATATTTTTTTCAATCAAAATTAGTATAAAAATACACAAATCAAGGCAATATAATTGATATATCAAAATAATAAAGTCATTGAATAAAAATTTAAAAACTTTTTTATTTAATTATCAACATTCGTGATTCAAGTTCCAAGCCAACGTTTTTAACTACTATATATATATATTATGTGTGTATAAAGAGGAAAAAAAGGGGGGGAATTTAGGAAAATTCCAAGAAAAAAAATAGATAATATCCAAAAAAATGGGTTCAAAACGTGTCCTCCAATTTCTCTGGGAAGTGTCCGTAATGTGTTCAGAATGTCTGTTATCTGACACTTATACTTGAGACAACAGAGTGTCCGTGTTACATAGGTAGACACATTTTATTTGGATATAGAAGTTGAGCATACAGGGTTCTTCAATGGACTAGGATTTGGGGATTTGGTAGGTCTGTCGCCAGACTTACTTGCACGGCACAAATGTACAATAGAGTCCATGTGGCATAATATGACTGGTGTCCAAATTATTGGAGTGCTGTTTCAACCAAATATTTGAGAATTTTACTGTCATTGAAATTTGTATTTTAATCATCTTGTGCAGGAACAAACAACCTTTTGATTTCAACAACTGAATGCAGCGGAGATCTTGTGAATATAAAAGGGAATGTACACTAGTGTATGATTGTGAATTGTTAGAAAGTACTTGGACAATGGTAACTGACATTTGAGGACTTGCATTTGGATGTTTGTCATACAAGAAGAATATCGGGTGCTGGAAGCAGTTAATTTAAAGGGTTATAGTGGATATGCTAGTTTAAGTTCCAAGCCTTGTCTGTTGAAATAGGGACTACTGACCGTTTGTTGTGGATTCTGCTGTGTGTTTTAATTTTTGTATGTATATATTTGTGTGTATTTCATTGTGGTGATGATGCTATGCTTTGTAATTTGTATATAGGGAACCTGTTTTGTTTTTGTAATTCAGATCATAGGATCCTTGAATGCTACAGTGGTAGGATGAAGGATTTAAGTCATCTCTCATGTTTGATAATTAGTGTTATCTCACTGCCTTGGCCCCCCCTTACAGCTGAATGCTTAATTGTATGCTAACTGGATGCAGTAAAAATTAGATTCTTTATTGGAATCTTTAAAAGACCCCCTCCCCTCCCTTCAAAAAAAAAAAATTAAAAATTAAAATTGTAATTTCTTATTTTGAATTTATTCTATTTGGATTAAATATGATGTTTATGGAAATGGAATTAGTCCATTATGTTTTAAATAAGATGCAAGTTCATTACGTTTCATTTAGTGATTTTTTTATTTTTTTTAAAAAAGAAGTTTCTATTTGGAGCAACTTTGCATTCTAATTTTATGTTTATATATTTGTAAAAGCTGTGTAATAAATGTGTTTTTGACTACATGCTCAAGCTATTAAAATTTGGTTTTTTAACAAAAGTTCAATCGCTAAAAGGGAGCTTAGTGCTGCATTTTTATTTTCAGAAACACTTCTGCACATTTTGGAAAGAACTCCCGAACATTAGCTTGGAGAAAGAAAAAAAAAAAAAAAAAAGTCATTTGGTCAGTGAATTTAGTGGAAGGAAAAGTGGGGGAAGAAGAGGCGATTGTTATTATTTTTCTTTTTTATTTTTATTAGAAATTGAAATTCTTTTAAACTAGTCCAAAAATAGGAAAAGGAAATGGTTATATCAAATTATAATTTTTGTTTACTTTATGGATATTTTCTTTTCTTCACTATTTCTCTAACTAACTAATTAATAGGCAATTTGGGCGGGCTTATCTGAGCCCGCTCGAGTCCAACCCAATTTTTTTATGGGCTTGCATTGTGTCTTTTATCACTTAGGATGGGCCTAGCTTGAAGTTCTGTTGTAGTTCGGGTTAAGTTTGGATTGAACCCTCAGCAACTCGATTTCAATTTGGGCCAGACAAATTATTATATCTATCTATCTATATATATATATATTGTATTTCAATTACAGACGTTGGATTAATAGAATTAATCTTGATCGTTGATTCTTCTCTGAACAGTAGACCTAGCTGCTTCTCTCGCATCTACCCCCATCGTTTCCCAGTTCTCTCCTCCAAGGCAACTGGTTGAACCTGAAATAGGCCCAGAACTTGAATCTATTAAATATTAAGAATACCTCTTGAGATTTAATCATAATTCACAAAGCCCCCTTATTTACTTGCATATCAAAACTTTCACCAAATGCTCATTACGAGCCACAATCTCTCATGTAGGACATACATGACACTTGTTAAATTACATATATATATATATATATATATATATATATATGTTCTTGAGTTATTATAGGATTATTTAGTTTTCAAATTTAAGTCTATTTCAAACTAGTTAGTTTATATAAATATTTTTTATTTTTTATTCTAAATAAGACTCTTTATTTTATTAGAATTGGGATAAGAATAGGAGTTATGTTTTATTGTCAAAATAGTAATATTCTAACTCTATAATTATGATATAATACTCTTTATAGTTATGATTTTTTATTAATAATATTTAATTTCAGATTTTAGAGAACTCTTTCGAAGTCAAGGAATTCGTTGTGTTCGATTCTTTTTACATTTTCATTCTACGTTAGTTGGTATTAGAACGATGATTTGCCTGACTGGATGACAATTAGTAGAGATGAAGTTAGAACTCTTTATGACGATATTTGTAGGAGACAATCTATAATTCGTTTGGAGTATCGGATACAAGATAATTGCGAAGACATAGGTATTGTACTAACGATAGAGCTCGCCGTTAGTCTATTCGTGGACAAGTTTCTATTTGAAAAGTTATGCGTGTTAAATCTAAACAAACATATACCAACTTAATTGACAGAAGTAAAAAAAAATGCAGCAGTACGTTTCGGCAATAAAAAACAAATCCCAATGATCTTAATTATAATGAAGAAAGAAGGAATTTAATGAAAATAATTTTTAATTAACATTAACACTAACGCATGAACAGGGAATGACTTTCTTCCCATGGCTCATGAGACAATTTAATTTTCTCATGCGGTAGGATTTTGGAGGCCATTACACACTCGCACACAGCTCACAGTGCCCCCCCCCCCCCCCCAACACACACACACACACACACATATATATATATATATATATAGATTATATAAAATCTAATCCTAATGCAATTAGGACTTCTAATCCTATTCAAACTAATAATACTACTCATAAAGACTCCTAGTCCCACTAACAATAAATTACCCAACTCTTATCTAAAACATATCAAATACTACTAGGAATCAACATTAAAAGTCCTACTAAAACTATATTGACTTGGTTTAATTGGCTCACAATGCACAATCACAAAAGACTTTATCACTTTGATGGTAATTTTTATTTTGAAGACTTTCATGATTGGATATTTGATTTGTATGATTGTCTTAATGATATGAGATTTTTAGAAGAAAGAAAGTATTTTTGGACAAAAGATAAACTTATTGAATTAGCGAAAATATGATGGTGTAATTTATAAAGGTATAAACAATTGCAAAGAAAAGATATATTTATAGCCAAGAATGATGTGACTACAGATAGATTTTTGTCAAAGAATTATTTACAGATTTCGGAAGATCAATACAAGCCAATATGGGATTCTACTAGAGAATCATAATATATTGTTCAAAGAAGAAACTCCAAAATCTATTCTTCACACCAAGGAAAAAGTACAAGTAAAATTTGAAATTGTTTAAATAATTTTGACTGATAAAGTTGTAAATATTGAATCCTGGGAGGATTCAGCTCACCTGTAGTCATGTTTCCATTACTACACGGAATTCGTTGGCAACGATGCAAACCTTATCCTCTTATTCTAATGAAGCTTTTTTAACCGATAAGGTTGTAGATATTGAATCGTTGAAAAAAGTTAATGCCTTTGTAGAAGACCTTATTATCATAGGAGATGCAGATCAAGTTATTATATCCATTGAAGATGATCACAATGAGTTAATAGAAAATAAAATTGAATTTATTTCTATTGATATTGCAAAAATAGTTGGTGGGGAGAATAAAGAAACAAAATTGATTGAAACTCTTATTGTGAAAGAAGAAAAAAATAATTTAGATTCAGTTGATCAAAGTGTGGATATAGTGTCGCCAATAGATGATACAAGTTCTTTTCTAGAAGAGAAGGAACAAGAAATTCACGTGGAGATAGCTAATGTTACAAATAAGAGTGAACTTGAAGTACCGAATGATGATTACCAAACTTACAAGAAGATTGAAATTGTAGCTGACCAAGAAGATGATTTTTCTTGTTTTATTATTGGAGCATTATTGTTATCAAAAGAAGAGCCAAAAATTACAAACTTCATTGAAGAGGTAAAAAGAGAAATCTTTGAATCTTTGATTGTTCCTGAAAATATTCAACATGGTTCTGGACGAGTTCAAGATCGCGTACATCTAGCTCAAGAACGAGTTCTTTTCAAGTGGGGAGTCTCATATATGACATATATGGTACCTGCTAAATTATGGATGTATGTTTTAGAGTTATTGTATGATTCTTTAGTTTTCAAATTTGAGTCTGTCCCACATTGATTATTTAAGATAAATATATATTATTTTTATTATTATTTTATTCTGAATATTATTCTATTAGGATTAGGATAAGAATAAAAGTTGTGGTTTCCTAGTGAAAATAGTAATATTCTAACTCTATAAATATAATAGGCCTTTATAGTTAATTTTTTTATCAATAATATTTAATTTCAAACTTTAGAGAATTTATTCTCTTATATGGATGAGTAATTGTTACGTCTTGGAATCCACCTTTAGCGGATTTCTGGACCGACATTGTGACCTATACAGAACATACAAAATCAAATGAATTGTACTTTGCCAATAATTTTTTTTTCCTTTTAAATAAATGTGGAAGTTATACATATACAACTCATCTGATAGAAAACACAACTTCATAATCCATTATCAAGATGTTCTCAAAGTATAATTTCTATAATCAAATCAATATTTACAACATAAATCGGGTAACATTTCCATTAACTCTATCATAGTGTCTATCTAAAGTACATCTCTTATTGAATTAAATTATATTATTAACTCGGAGTTGTACACAAGCAAAAATCATCCACGTGCATGCCACTAGCTCCTTTCTGTCACCATCTTTACTTTATTAATTGTATCAGCTGAATTTTTTTTTTATAATTTTGTGGTGAGCTAATTGAAGCTTATTAAGTAAATTCTTCACTCTGTTATGGGTTAAGAATGGATATATGAACAAAGTGGCAAACACAAGATTTTAAGTCTAAAATGGGGTAGACCATCAGGTTAAAGTGCGCAAATCCACAAAAGGTTCTCAATTGCAAATATGATCGACTAACAAAGTCAACAAATTGTCGAATCAACAAAATACAAATTTAGCTACCAAATTTAGATATAGGAAACCAACCAAATCAAAATGATGTGCACAAGGGCGAATGCTAAAATTATAGCAAAGTTGGCTGACCATGAGAAGTGTAGATCAAACACTTAGCTTAAAAAATATCAACAAATAAGATATAGAATTAATCATAAGTTGGTCATCGAGAATTACTAAGCTCTACAAGAAAATTGAAACATAAGATCCCATCAATACAATGGGCCTGGCTACCTCTATATGATGCATATCCAGGTACACTACTTCTCATATTTGAGTTATTCTGAATAGCATCAAGAGCTCTTATAAAAATATAATAACACATATCATTCTCTTTAGGGACAACAACTATAATGTTAGGTATCATTCCCTGATATCGAACAGAAGGCCATCGACATTTATAGAGAAATTCAGGGCATTATGTTTAACTCAATCCCGATTACACATAAAAGGTGTTGGCTTAATGGGGGCCAGTGATCACCTTAAGGACTCTATTGAGACTACACCAACATTATCCTCTCATGTAGTTATAACTGAAGCACAAATCCAGGAAAAACCATTTCAAACATCACAAAAAGATGATCATCAGTCAAGTCAAATATCAGTTGAAGAGGATTGATACAAATCATGTAATTTGAATTTCAAATTAATGTAATATGTATTTGAATTTCAAACTATATTTGAATTTTAAATATAATGTAATCTATATTTGAATTTCAAATGTAATGTAATCTCTACATCAATCATTATAAAAACAAGCAAAGCTCCCACATCAATTCAAGGGAAGGGAATTACATTCAACATATTTTTTGGTATCAGAGCCCATAGACTCACGTCCAACTATGGCAAACTCTCTCTCTTCTTCTACTGTTGATTCATCCACTACCCCTCGATCCTTCCCAACTCTTACACCATCAAATCATCTTCAATTCAAACTCACCAATGACAACTATCTCTCTTAGAAAACCATCATTCTACCCTATATAATTGGAAATAACACCCTATATCATGTTGATGGTAGTACAACCCACCCTTCAAAAACTATTCCCTCTTTCTTCTCTTGTCTTACCTTGATTTCCAACCTTGAATATGACTATTGGGTTGAACGTGATCAACTTTTGTTAAGTATTTTAGTCTCCACTATTTCTGAACCACTCTTACCCCATGTCGTTGGTTTAACCTCTTCTCGTGAGGTTTGGCAGACTTTGGAGAAGATGATTTCTTCCTAATCCCATGGATGTATCATGCAGACCCGTTATCAGCTTGCTACTTTGTAGACAAGCAATCTCTCGATTCCAAATTATTTTTTGAAGCCAAAAACTATGCTGATCTTCTTTCCTTGATTGGTCAATCTCTCGGTGAATCTGAAATTATCTTCTACATTCTGGCTGGCCTTCCCTCAGAATATGATTCACTAGTGACCTTTGTCAATACTCGGTTAGAATCCTTTTCTCTTGATGAACACTTAGGATATCTTCTTACCTATGAATTACGTCTTGAGCAATAAGCTGCGTCTCATGACTTGGGTCTTCCTATTGCAAAATTTGCCTTTTGGTCCTTTCCCTCTGCAAACTGTGGTTGTGATTCTCATGACCAACCTTCACGTGGATTTTCATCTTCTCTTAGTGGTCATATGCATGGAAAGGGAAACTCTTCACGTGGGTGACATACTAGTGTTCCAAACACTACTTTTTCTAGTCACACAACAAGCCTTTCACCTGTCGTTTGTTAATTTTTTCTTAAAGGAAGACACACTGCCCAATCTTGTTGGCACAAGTTTAACCAAAATTTTCAAGTCTCATAAGCTCAACCGGTCCAAACTTATGTTGCAGCTCCCCATTTGTGGACCTAGAATGGTATCCTGATACATGGGCCAATAATTATATAATCTCTGATCTGAGTAGTCTTAATATACATGCTGAGAATTATACTGGACAAGAACAAGTTCAAGTTGACAATGGTTAAGGTTTACGCATTCATCATATTGGTTCTTCTATCCTGCGTTCTTATTCTAAATTTTTTTTCCTAAATAGTGTTCTTCATGTCCCCCACATTAGTAAAAATTTATTGTCAGTTTCTCAATTTTCAAAAGATAATTATGTCTTCTTTAAATTTCACCCATCTTTTTTCTGTGTCAAGGATCTATTCTCGGGAGTCACCCTTCTCAGTGGCAAGAGCAAAAATGGTATGTATCCCTTACATCCTCTTTAGCAGCTAACCAAGAATCGTGTTACTTATTTCGATAAACGTGTTTCCTTGATCAGTGGCATTCCAGACTTGGTCATCCTGCCTTACGTCTCGTTCAAAAAATTGTTTCTAGAAATAATTTAGCAATTGTTAACAATAAGTCTCAATTGGTCTATAATGCTTGTCAACTTGGCAAGAGCCATAGACTACTCTTTCATTTGTCTCGCTCTAAGTCTCAATTTCCATTGGATCTTATTTTTACTAATGTTTGAGGTCCTATCCCTCAAATTTCAATAAATGAAAATTGTTATTATGTGTGTTTAATAGATGCTTTTTTAAAATTTATTTGGTTGTTTCCTATCTCTTCAAAATCGGATGTGATAATGTTTTTCTCAAATTTCATGCTTATGTTGATCACAATTTTGAGAGAAAGATTAAATGCATTCAATTGGACTAGGGCAGTGAGTACCGTAAATTGCATAATTTCTTTTAGTCTTTTGGCATATCTCCTCATCTTACTTGTTCACATAATGAAAACTGGTCTCACACTTCTTGCTTCTACTTATGTTCCTCAGTCTTTTTGGGATGGGGCTTTCCAAACTACCTCATATCTTATAAATAAGCTTCCCTCTCCTATCACAAATCACAAATCACAAATCACAAATCACAAATTACCTCTTAAACTTCTCTATAATCAGTTACTTGATTATAATTTTCTCAAAACTTTTGGGTGTATTTCTTAGCCACATCTTCATCCATAGAATAATCATAAACTTGATTATTGTTCAAAACATATGTCCTTTTTGGCTATAGCCTCCATCATAAAGGCTATAAATGTTTAGATATCTCTACAAATCGTGTCTATATTGCACATCATGTTGTTTTTGATGAGACTTATTTCCCTTTTATTGCTACTTCATTGTCCATCTCACAGGTAAATCAAACTCTTTTAATTTTTCTTTACCTCATTTACCTTTGTCACATGTCCTCTCTCATTTACCGTCAACAGCCATCTTCTAATGTCATGTTATCATCACCATTTCTTACACATTCTCGTGATTCCTCAAGTTCAAGGGAACAACCCTTACCTTTCACAACTTCCATCAACCCATGTGAATCATCAAATTTTATATCTTCTACATTTTTATGTAAACCATCATTTGCTGCAACCTTTCACATGACAGTCACTTTTCTAGTACAACAGTCAACATCATAGCACCCTATGCAAAGTCGTGGCCGTAATAATATTGTCAAACCAAAGCAATTATTTCCCTAGTCTTGTGAAGTATTCTCTACCTAAAGCACTGCTAGCTGCCACAGATTCCTGTGCCACTAAACCTACATCCTTTACTAGTGTCTCCAAACATGTTGAATGGCGTCAAGCTAGGAATGAAAAGTCCACAGCTCTTATGTATAATAGAACTTGGTCTCTTATTCTACCCAAATCTCACATGAATCTTGTAGGTTGCAAATGGGTATTTCGAATTAAAAGAAAAGTTGACGGGTCTATTGAGTAGCTACAAAGCCCATTTTGTTGCCAAAGGCTTTCATCAACAACATGGAATAGATTATGGTGAGACTTTCAGTCAAGTAGTCAAGCCCGTTACAATTTGTACAGTACTTTCCATTGCCATCTCTTGCAATTGGGATATACGTCAACTTGACGTTAAAAATGCCTTTTTACATGGTATTATTGATAAACATGTCTACATGACTCAACCCCCTGGATTTGTGCATCCCTCATTTCCTAATCATGTTTTTCATTTACGCAAAGCTCTTTATGGTCTTAAATAGGCTTTGTGGGCATGGTATTCCCATTTGAGTTCTCGTCTACTTGAATTTGGCTTCACTGGCTGTAAATATGATACATCTTTGTTTATCTACCGAACTAACAATGAACTCATTTTATTTCTTATATTTGTTGATGACATTATAGTCACTGGCCTCAGCTCCTCATCCATTTCTCGATTGATAAAAAATCTCCAAGGTGACTTTGCTCTTAAGAAACTTGGCTTACTGCACTTCTTCTTGGGGGTAGAAGCTATCAAGGATAAACATGGGCTTTATGTCTCACAACGATGATATATCTCTAATTTGCTTCAAAACACAAACATGCATCAATCCAAACTTGTCTCTTCTCTTATGGCTTCAAACACTACACTAAGTCAATTTATGGGGGAATCATTCTCAGACCCCACTCTTTACTGCAGTGTAGTGGGTTCCTTGCAGTAACTTTCTTTAACTCGTCCTAATGTTGCCTTTATAGTGAATAAATTCTATCAATATATGACTTGTCTTACTATAGCCCATTAGAGTGCAGTCAAATGAATTTTAAGGTATTTGAAGCATACTATTTATTAATGTATTCTTCTATAGTGTGACACTTCCTTTCATATTCAAGCATTCTCTGACACTAATTGGGCCAGTTGCCTTGATGATCATCGTTCTACAAGTGGGTATTGCATTTTCTTGGTTGTAATTTAATTTCCTGAAGCTCAAGAAAACAACACACTGTCTCTCAATCTAGTACCAAATTAGAATATCAGGCCATTGTTTATACTTCCACTGAGCTACTTTGGCTTCAATCGTTAATACAGGAATTAGGGGTCATGTCCAAGGCAACTCATATTCTATGGTGTGATAATATTGGTGCTACGTATCTAACTACAAATTTATTTTTTCATGCCCGTACTAAGCACATAGAGATTGATTACCATTTTGTACATGATCTTGTCGTATCTCATTCTCTATCTGTGTGCTTTATTTCTTGTAAGGATCAAGTGGCAGATACCGTTACCAAACCTCTTCCAACAACTAAGTTCATTTATTCTAGACCCAATTTCAATGTTCGTGAACCCCCTTGAGATTACGGGGGCATATTGAGACTACACCAACCTTATCCTCTCATGTAGTTATAACTGAAGCAAAAATCTAAGAAAAACCATTTCACACATCACAAGAAAATGATCCCCAACCAAGTCAAATATCAGTTGAAGAGGATTGATACAAATCATGTAATTTGAATTTCAAATGTAATGTAATCTCTACATCAATCATTATAAATATAAGCAAAACTCCAACATCAATTCAAGGGAAGCTAATTACATTCAAGATCTTTTTAGACTTGCTGTCACGTGTGGGCATGGCATCGGTGCTTTTCAATCCATCTCACTAGCGCTTTAAGTGGCGTAGCCCCTCATGTCCACCTATCACTTAGTGTAGGGCTATTCACTTCCATGAAGTATAAGGAAATAAAGTTGCACCCTTGCTAACAGCTATAGATTTTACCCTGATGGTAAGCGTTTGATCCTACAAGTGGTATTAGAGCAAGGTCAAAGGTTCAACTTTCCCGCGTGTTATTGGGGAGGGGGGGATGGGGGAGATTGTTAGCTTTATGAGGGCCAATGATCACCTTATGGACTTGCTATCACGTGTGGGCGTGGCATCGGTGCTTGACAACCCATCTCATTGGCATTTTAAGTGGCGCAACACCTCATGTTTACCCACCGTTTAGTGCAGGACTCTATGTTTCCATGAAGAATAAGAAAATAAAATTGTGTCATTACTAATAGCTATAACTTTTGTCCTTATGGTAAGCACTTGATCTTACAATATTTACTAGGGTAACAAATGTTTTTTGAAAAAAAAAAGTGTAATCTAAATTATAATAAAATCCACTCTCTTTTTTATTACTAAAAACATAATGTTGCTATTATGCTTACTAATGCTGCACTTTTTGGCCGATGTCAATTCCGAGCTCTGCTCCTTGAAGAACACTAAAAAAAAAGATCAGGGGGCCACTGAATTGGCTCCGGCAGTAGTCGCTCCAATGCTTAAGTCAATAAAACTGAATTGAAAGATTGTAATGTAAGCCAAAGAATGAGCATGAAAAATAAAGCGTACCTTTAGGGTTTAATTTATAAGCTGTGGCTTTCTTAAGTTGATTAGGATTTATAGCCATGGAAGTAGGGATTTGATCATCGAAGATAGCAGTTTCCATGTTGGATACCGCGCTTGAGAGATATCCGTGAGTGATAGTTTCCTTGTTGAAGGTAGTGATGAGCTCTGAACCCTGAAGGAAGCTCTGACGTCCCTGTGCTCGGACCAATGAGTTCTGAAGGATAATTACTCAAGCCTGCTCTGAATGAAAGATTCTGTTTTGTAGATTCTAGATGGTCGAGCTTTGTAGTCATACGTGTCACATAGTGACTAGTCTGTCGCTTTGTGGTATATCAGTTACTCCCCCCCAAGCCCTAGTTCGAACTCAACGCGTAACTAGGGCTACGTACTTCCGAAAATCCATGCGTCCTGTCTGTCCATTTTTCAATGTGACTGTTTGGTGCGTCATTTATTGCGCAGTCGATGGTTGAGCTTTCGAGGCTATCATTGCCTTCAACCGCCATGACTGTTCAGCTTTGTTGGGCCCATACTTTGAAATCATATATAAAGGAGGCAAAGGCTTTACATGCCTTTTTTTCTTTACTTGCTTTCACTGTATTGAAGGAATTTTTGCCATTGTTGGATTTGTGCGACTGGTGATTCCTTGAAGCTTTGAAGAGTGCTTATTGATCGAGGCTCTGGTTTAGAACAGGTTCGACTAGTCTTCCCTTTCTTTTTATTTTTACAATTAAGAATTCCATCTTCCTCATTTCCTTATTAAGCAATGTCTGCTTCTTCTTCGTCTTCTGGTACTGGTGACGACACAGGGAGCCCTTGGGAGACCACTGTGTCGTCTCATGTAAAAAATGTAGGTAGTCATTCCGCCAGTAGTACCAAAAATAGGTCTGTAGGATCCTCTTACAGTTCTGAGACGACTGTGTCGTCTCATGTAAAAAATGTAGGTAGTCATTCCGCCAGTAGTATCGAAAATAGGTCTGTAGGATCCCCTTACAGTTCTGAGGTTAGGGTAGTTGATGCCTTTATAGAACCTAGGAATAGGGTTGAGGAAGCTTCTGGTAGGCCTTCCCAGAGAGAAGAGGGTTAAAGTACTGTTACCTAGAGCTTGTTAGATGAGTGGAAGGTGAAGTATAACTTCCCCTCGAATGTTACATGTAGGGTACCGAGCCCCCTAGATCGCCCTTATGATATTGAAAATGGTGAGATCTGTGTTTATCTCGCTTGGTTTGAGATGGGGTTGAGGCTTTCACTCCTTGATTTAGTTAGGCAATTCTTCTGTTGGTTCGATCTTTGCTCTACCGACCTTAACCTTAATAGTTGGCGGCATCTCTTAGGATTCATAGTGCTAGGGTATCTGAACGATGTAGACGTGTCAGTCGATCTGATCTATAGTAATAAGGATACGAAGTATATGAGGTCGGAAAGCCTCTTCTATATGTCTTTTGATATGGGGTTCAGACCTCTATCCTCCGTACCCACTTCCAATGAAACTTGGAAGAAGTGGTATTTCTTTGTTGGAGGAGGATGGGAGCGTGCAGACTTCCAGGATCATATTTCAACATTCCCCCGAAGTACGGGGTTTAAGGGTGAGACCCAATTTTCTTGTGATTGTTTTGGTTCTGTTTTGTGCTTTGACTTCCGAGCTGCTTAACTAAACATCATTCTTCTATTTTCTGTGTAGATAAGAGTGCTTGGAGGAGGTCTATTTTTACTACCGACCTTCAAGACTAGTACCGTCAACTCCTCCAGACCTCTTACCGAGCTCATACCATCATCGTTACCCCAGAGAATCTAATGCCAGCTAAAGCCCGTACTGAGGAGCTTAAGAAGAAACTAATGACGAAGTGGACTTTAGAGCCATAGTCGGTGGGGAAGGCTTCTTCCCAAATTGAGCCTGAGCCTCCCCTACAAGTGAAAAGGAGGAGGCTGATCTCAAGTTCTCCTGACCATGCTCATTCTGAGGGCTGAGAGGGAGGCTCCCCTTCCCTATCACGATGGTTCCTCCCGTCCTTGTCAGTCAAACAAGCAAGGGGAAACCATCCAAAGCTTCTGATGATACCGGCTACCAAGCTGCTAAGAGGGCCCTGAAGCAGTTTTGGGAGAAAGGCCCTTAGAAGTTCATGTCACAGAAGTCGGAGAAGTTACTAGCAGAGCTTGCCTCCATCCAGATCAAGGTAACTTCTTATTTCTCCTATTTTCTCCCTCATTTTCTTTTATTATTACTGACTTTCCTATTTTGTATCCTATAGTGCATGCACACCTTTGCAGCTCTGACAGATACTTCTCCAAATTTAGAAGAAATTGACACACTTCAAACTGAATTGGACGAGGTTAGGCTGCAGCTTGGTACGGCCGAGTCTGTAGCTCATGCTGCCGAGGAAAAGCTGAAGGAGGCCAATAATTCCTTGGCTGTTCTGGAGTCTGAGAGGGATCTTCACATAAGGGAGGCAGAAAGACTTTGGAGGGAGATGCACGATCTTCGGTACCTCTATGATCAGAAGCTACAGGATGCAGTTGATCATGCCAAGAACAAGACCGACGCGGAGATGAGGGAAGAAGTTGAAAAAATGGGTGATGAGCTGATCCAATTTGGTTTTGACAACTTCCGATCCAAGTTTCTTGCTAAGTTTTCGGATTTTAAGTTGTCATCGATTGTGAGTCCTGGAGCTGCTCCTTCTGATGCTGTTGTTCCAAGAAAAGATGCCGAAGCCACCCCTCTTAAACTTCCCTTTGCAGAGGGGCCTGCCCCTACTAACCAAGCCTAGGATTTCTTTTATGTAACTTTTTATTTTTTGAATTCTGATGTAAACAAACATTTTTATTAATGGAACTGTCTTTTCTTCAAATCTTTCAATGTTTTTGCCCCCTTTGATCTATAACACTTGTGAATTTTGAGCGGATGTCAAACTGATTATGGCTGCACATATAATATATGAATGGGCTCCAGCCCTTTAAACTTGAAATCAAAGTTTTTCAAGAGCTTTTGCCTTTCAGATCAGTCCTAAGAATCAATCTTCTAAATAAAGGAAACTTGTAATAATCTAAGTAAATCTGAATCCGAAATTGGAGGCATCTGGATTAGAACTTGTACTAAATGACTTACTCAGTAGGCTTTTGTGAAAGCAAACTGTCCGAGGCTTTAATTGTTAGGCAAAGTAACTTGTGATAATAGTTGGACTGATCATTTCTGGAGAGTAATTGAACAAATTTTCGATAATCAGACCTTCAAGATCAGAACTTACTAATAAGAACTTAAGAAGATTCATAACAGTTGGCCAGAATTGGTATCTGACTAAAAGATGTTTGTAACCACATAGCTGAACAGCTGGATCAAATCTTTCGTTTTCAGTTTAGGAAGTAACCAAGCAGGTTATTGAGACGGACCATACCTAAAGGGCTTGTACTGGGTACAATGCTTTTAGGGGTCAATAAGACGGACCAGACTTGGGGATCTGTGCATTAGGAGGGACCAGACCTAAAGATCTGTATATTAAGATGGACCAAACCCAAGGGTCTGTACATTGAGATGGACCAAACCCATACATTAAGATGGGAACACTTTAAAGAAAAAAGGCTTTATTGATAATACTTTTGTAAGTGTTCTATGTTCCAAGGTCTGGGAACAGGCTTCCCAACTATGTCTTCTAGCCAATAAGTAGTAGGTCTAACAATCTTCGTTACTCTATAAAGGGCCCTCCCAGTTAGGTGAGAACTTTCCCATAGTAGGATCCTTAGTGTTTGGAAACACCCTTCTCTGGATGAGATCTCCAATTCGAAAGCTGATGGGTTTTAGCCCCAATTTGGAAGTGTTGACCATCCTGTGCTGATATGCTTCCATCCTGATCTTGGCTTGATCCATTTTTTCCTCAAGTAAGTCTAAATTTTCTGCAAGCTGCTAATGATTGGCTTCTTGGTTGAAAGTTTCAGTCCTCAGGGTAGGCATACCGATCTCAACAAGGATCACTATCTCGGTACCATAGGCAAGCGAAAAGGGAGTTTCAGAAGTTGGCGTTCTTCTAGTTGTTCTGTAAGCCCAGAGTACTCTAGGGAATTCTTCAACCCATTTTCTCTTGACTTCTTCCAACCTCTTCTTAAGTGCATCAAAGATTGTTCGGTTGGTGACCTCTGCTTGCCCGTTGGCTTGGGAATGGCCAGGAGAGGAAAAATGTTGATTGATATGTAGGTCTTGGCAGAATTTCCTAAAAGCTTTACTAACAAATTATGTACCGTTGTTTGAGACGATCACGCGCGGTATGCCGAACCTCAGACTATATTCTTCCAGGTGAAACTCTTGACTTCTTTCTTAGTAATGTGTGTTAGAGGCTCTGCTTCTACCCATTTAGAGAAATAGTCTATGGCCACGAGAAGGTATTTCCTGTTAGGTGCGGCCTTAGGTAATGGGCCTATGATATCCATCCCCCATTGAACAAAGGGCCATGGGCTGACAATAGGAATGAGCTCATGGTGGGACTGGTGTTGGTAGGGAGTGAACCTTTGACATTTTTTGCACTTCTAGACGTACTGCTTAGCCTGCCTCAGTATTTCAGGCTAGTAGTAGCCCTGTGTTAGAGCTCAGTAGGCTATGGTTTTGCCCCCATTATGATTTCCACAAATTCTTTCGTGTATTTCTGCCAGGAGATACTGAGATTCTTCTGGATTTAAACACCGTAACAAGGGTTGAGAATAAGATCTTCTGTAAAGTTTCCCGCTCAGGATCAGGTACCGAGCTAATCTTATTCGAATCCTTCTAGCCTGGTTCTTGTCTTTTGGGAGGAGCCCTCCTTCCAGGTATTAGAGGATGGGAGTCATCTAGTTTGAGGTTGCTCAGTAGCTTGGATGACTTGGACCTCCTCTATGCTTGGTCTTGTTTGATGGGAGATCTTTAGCGTGGAATCTCCTTCTGACTTCAGATGAGATGCCATGCTTGCTAAAGCATCAGCTCTACAGTTCTGGCCTCTTTCTATTTTTTGAATAGAGAATGTTTGGAAAGAGCGTTTCAACGATTTAACAAGTTCTGAATACCGAAGCATCCTGTCATCTTTGATGGCAAACTCTCCCAGAACTTGGCTTACTACCAATTGGGAATCAGAGAAGACTTCGAGGTTCTGAGCCTCGTATTACAGTGCTAACTTCATCCCGATGATAAGGGCTTCATATTCTGCTTCATTGTTGGAGGCTCTGAACCCTAGGCTGATTTTCTTTTCTACTGTAAGCCCGTCGGGGGATTGTAGTACCAAACCTACACCAGAACCATGGTTTGTGGATGACCCGTCAGTGTAAAGCTACCATGTTCCCAAGCTTTCACAGAACTGTGCCTTGTCTTGCAGTGCTGGGTGAACTCAGTAACAAAATCGGCCAAGGCTTGCCCTTTGATAGAGATCCGTGGAACATAGGATATGTCAAATTCCCCTAACTCCACTGACCATTTGACTAACTTCCCTGAGGCCTCAAGTTTCCTCAGAACTAACTTCAGGGGGTAAGTAGTTGGGATTTAAATGGGATGCGCTTGGAAGTAAGGACGGAGCTTCTGGGCAGATATTATCAGTGCATAGGCTAGCTTTTGAATCTCAGGATATCTTTTCTCTGTGTCTAATAATGTCCTGCTGACATAAAATATGGGCTTCTGGACCCCCCTATGCTGTCTAGCCAATACAGAATTGACAGTATTTTTGCAGACTGCAAGATAGAGAAGTAGCTTCTCTCCATGGACTGGCTTTGATAAGAGTTAAGGCGAAGCTAGGTATTCCTTCAGCTCTTAAAAGGTTTTTTCACACTCTTCTGTCTATTGTAGAGCTCTATTGCCCTTCAAGGCTTTAAAGAACGGTAAGCAACGATCAGTGGATTTGGAGATAAACCTGCTCAGAGCTATGATTTTGCCATTCAAAGCCTGAATGTCTTTCTTGGTCTTCGATGACTCCAGCCCAATCAAAGCCCTAATCTAATTTGGGTCAGCTTCTATGCCCTTTTGGGAAATAATGTATCCCAAGAATTTCTCCTTTGTCACTCCGAAGGTGCACTTTGAGGGATTTAGCTTCATCTTGTGTTGCTTCAGGATGTCAAATGTCTGAGCTAAGTGCTGGAGATGGCTACCTTTTTGCAGGCTCTTGACCAACATGTTATCAATGTACACTTCAATGGTACTGCCAATCAAAGGATCGAACATCTTGTTGACCAGTCGTTGATATGTTGCCCCTAACATTCTTTAAGCCAAACGGCATCACTCTATAGCAATAGAGACCTCGCTCAGTTATGAATGCTGTCTTTTCCTAGTCTAAAGGGTGCATCTGAATCTGGTTATACCCAGAGTAGGCATCCATGAAACTCATGAGTTCGTGCCCTGCAGTGACATCAACTAGCTGATCTATCCTCGGCAGAGGAAAACTATCTTTGGGACAAGCTTTGTTGAGGTTTGTATAGTCAACACAGACTCTCCACTTGCCATTTTTCTTCTTGACAAAAACGGTGTTGGCTAGCCATTCAGGGCAAAATACTTCTCGTATCATCTTTGCCTCAAGCAGCCTCTGGACCTCCTCAATGATGACCTAGTGCCGTTCTGGGCGAGAGGCCTTCTTTTCTGTCTCACTAGTGGATGGTCGAGATCTACCATTAATTTGTGAGTGATGAGGTCTGGATCTATGCCCTCCATATCCTTTGTTTCCCAAGCAAACACAGAGAGGTTGTTTTTCAAGAATTTTATCATCTCATTCTGCTCAGCAGGTGTCAGGTCTGGACCTATCTGCAGATAGCGCCCTTGTGATTCCGAACTAACCAGTTCTTTAATGGGGTCCTCTATAGGCTTAGCCCTTCTATCCCTTCCTCTGGGGCTTAATGGTTCATCAATTCTGGAAGGGCAGTCTTCTGCTTTGTGGTAGTGAGAGAGGACTGGATCCACGCACTCACGAGCATGCAGTAATTGCTATTTGGAAGCCTTATCTTTAAGAGCGAGAGCATGACAATCTCTAGAGGTCGGTTGGCACCCTCTGACAGAGTAGACAGCCTGATTGTGGACATACTTCAGGCACTGGTAGAGGGTCGAGGTGACTGCTCCCATCTGGTGTAGCCAAGGTCTCCTAACTATGACGTTGTAAGGGGACTTGGCATTTAGAACCATGTATTTAGTTATAGTGGTCTTTTGTCCATCCCCCTCTCTTGTTGTAGTCGGAAGGTCGATCCTGCCTAATGGGGTACTAAGATTCCCATCGAATCTTGCCATGATTATGGCTGCAGGCTTGATGTCATTGGGGTCGATCTTCATCAGTTTGAGGGCCTCGTAGAATAGAACATTTGCAGAACTTCCTGTGCCCACCAGGACTCTTCGGATCTCAAAGTTTGAGATTTTGAGAGAGATGATGAGGGCATCATTGTGAGGACAGTGTACTCCTGTAAGGTCTTGATCCGAAAACTGGATCTCAGGTACTGGTCTCAATCTTTTCTCAACATTGGAGATTTGTAGGACGCTGGGAGTAGTTTTGGCCTCCCGAGCATATCATTTTCTTGCTCTGTTGGAAATCCCTGTTGCCGGAGTGTCTATATGGAGGACAAAGATAACCTGATTATTCTGCCCCTGAAGATCATTCCGTCCTTCCTTTTGTTCCTGTTTTTAGTCGTGCCTTTGATCCGGTCTCCTCTGCTGGGGCCTATCATCACGGGGGTTCTGCCCCCCATCCTGCATGACAAATTCCTGTAGTCGTCCTCTCCTTATAAGTTGCTCGATTTCATGTTGAAGGGCCTTGCATGTATTTGTTGTATGCCCACAGTCTTTATGGAAATCACAATACTTGCTCTGGTCCCAATAGCTGGGATCACCTCTTAGTGGCTCTAGCCACCTTATATTTTCGCGATATCGGACTTGCCGAAGTATGTGAGTCAAGGAAGCATTTAGAGGAGTGAAGGTGGTGAATCCTATTGGGGCAGTGCTAAACGGAGTTCTGGATACCATTATTTTTTCTGGGCTTCTGCCCTCTTCCTGGCTGTACTGAAGTCCCTCTTCTGATCATCCTTCCTCTGGTCATTCTTCTTCGGGTCATCCTTCTGGGCTTGCTCTTTAATCTTTTGGGAGGTATTCTTTGCTTCCTCTATATTAATGTATTTCCTGGCCCGGTCCATGAGGGTTGCCATGTTAGCAGGAGGGCTCTTTATTAGTGAATCCCTAAAACTTCTTTGTGCAAGACCAGAGGTCAAGGCGGCCACTAGGAAGCCTGGGCCACAATCTGTAATTTCAGTGAGTTCGGTGTTAAAACAAGCAATGTACTCTCTGAGGGGCTCTCTTTAGTCTGTTTTACGTTTAACAAGAACTCTGGACCCCTTCCTCAGCCTTCTGTTGGTTATGAACCTGCCAAGGAAGCGCCTTTCGAGCTCATAGAAGCTGGTGACTGAGTTCGGTAGAAGGTGATGGAACCACTTCAGAGTAGTGCCCTTGAGGCTGTTATGAAGGTGCGGCACATAAAGGCGTCAGAGGCCCCATGCAGGGCCATGGTGTGCTGGTAATGGGATAGGTGGTCCCTGGGGTCCCCAATTCCATCATAAGGGGTGAACTTTGGGACTATAAACTTTTTTGGTCTCTTCTTCCGCCATTATAGCAAGAGTGAATGGTGTGGCAATCCTTCCGAGCAGTCTTACTAGCTCACCCTACTCTGGAGGGACTTGAGCACCCCTCATAATAACAGTGCGGTCCATAGAATCTGCAACTTCCTTCGCTTTTTGTGGGCCCCTAGGTGGGATTAGTTGCTGCGAGTCCAGCCTTGCGGCTTCAGGGCCTATATGGATAGGATGATCTCAGTCCATATCTAGGAGGTTACTTCGGTTCTCCTGGACTGGAGATGCAGGAGCTACTTGAGGCTGAAACTCTTGTGATGTTGGATTTGCTCTTGAAGCCCTAGGGGTTGGAGCCCTAGTGGTGCTTCAATAGTGGATGTCTGGAACAAAAGTTGGTGCCCCCCTACCCGCGGTTGCTAATGGCTGGGGGTCTCCACCAAAGTGGGTGGTACCTTGGGGGAACAACGGTTAATTACTAGGGATCTCTTCATGGATTCCTCCATTCGGGGTTGCCACAGGAGGTTGTATCCTTTGACCAGCCATGTTGACGGATGGATTTGGTGGATTGGTTTCTTGATTGTGGGTAAGCATTGCCAGAGTTCTAGACATGGATAAAAGTTGTTCTTGTATCATCTGGTTCTGCCGTTTGACTAGGTCGAGCTCTTGCCGCACGGGATCAGTGGTTCGTCCCCTTCCTCGTCCGACAGATAGGCGAGGTTGAGGGTTTTGAGAATCTTGAGCATTCTTCCTCAGTTGAAGGTTGGGAGCCATGATCCTCCGGTGAGAGGGAGGATGAGTTTGTTCGTAAGTAAAGCACTTGGTGGAAAGAACGATTATCGTTTCCCACGGACGGTGCCAAACTGATGCTGCACTTTTTGGTCGATGTCGATTCCGAGCTCTGCCCCCTAAAGAACACTCAAAAAAAAGATCAGGGGGCCACCAGATTGGCTCCGGCGATAGCCGCTCCGATGCTTATGTTAATAAAACTGAATTGAAAGACTGTAATGTAAGCCAAAGAATGAGCATGAAAAATAAAGCGTACCTTTAGGGTTTAATTTTTAGGCGGTGGCTTTCCAAAGTTGATTAGGATTTGGAGTTATGGAAGTAGGGATTTGATCATCGGAGATAGCAGTTTCCATGTTGGATACTGTGGTTGAGAGATATCCGTGAGTGATAGTTTCCTTGTTGAAGACTGTTTCCTTATCCTCTACTCGGTAGGATGTTGAAGGTGGTGATGAGCTCTGAACCCTGAAGGAGCTCTGATGTCCCTGTGCTCGGACCAATGAGTTCTGAAGGATAATTACTCAAGCCTGCTCTGAATGGCAGAGTCTGCTATGTAGATTTTAGATGGCCGAGCTTTGTAGTCATACGTGTCACATGGAGACTAGTCTGTCACTTTGTGGTATATTATTTACTATAATATATATATATATATACACGCACACACACACACACACTTAAGCATGTGTATTTTTCTATTCTAATAATTAATACTATAAAATAATGTTTTTCATGAAGTTTTAATTATTAAATAATAGAATTATTAATTATTCATCACATAACGAGATTAGTTTTTTAAAAAATTATTAATTAATAAAGATTAGTAACTTGTTGAATATTACTTATTAGAGGGTCAGCTACATATAAGGTATATGGCCTAAGGGTGAAGTTAGAAATTTTTTATTGGGGGAATCGCATATTTAAGTTTTCACATACGAAAGGCTATGAAAATTAAGCATTTTGTATATGAAAAATGATATACCACAAATAGACATACCAATCACTTTGAGACACGTGTGCCCATCAGATTAACAAATCTCGATCCTACAGAGCTCATATACTTCGGTCATACAGAACAGCTACAAGCCTTCAGGGTGTTCTCATATGTCTATCAGTACAGAGCAGCCACCAGCCTTCGGGGCATTCTTATTTACATATCATTCAGAACCGATAAACTCAGGTCATACAGTGCAGATGAAGCATTCAGGATATTCTCATGTACATCTTCCAGACCTCCTGCTCTGGACAATATTTATTCAACAATGCATATATGGTTTCCTTAACAACCGTTAAGCGGGGAATAAGGAAACAGCCTTCAACACGGAAACTACTATCTATGATTATCTCCATCTACGATTCAATGCTCCACAAGGTAACTGCAAATCTCCGATGATCAAATCCCTATATTCGTGGCGGCAAAACCTAATCAAATTAGGAGAACCACGGCTTATATATTAAACCCTAGAGGTACGCTTTATTTTTCTTATGCTCATTCTTTGGCTTTCAATACAGTCTTTCAATTCCCTTACTTACTTAAGCATCGGAGTGGCTACCGCCGAAGCCAATCCGGTGGTCCTCTGATCATCTTTCTGAGTGTTCTACAGGTCACGGATCCCCCACGTGTTGCGAGTCAAAAAGTGCAGCATCAGTTTGGCGCCGTCTGTGGGAACGACTAATCTCTACGTGCTTTATTCGTAAACTCATCTTTTTCCCCATCGGAAAACCATGGCACCAAATCTCCGACCACGACAGAATACTCAGAGTTCGCAAAACGCTCAGCGTCAGCTGCCTGTTCCTCGCACGAGGGGACCAGCGGCCAACCCTATGCGACAGGAGATCGAAGCAATAAAACGACACAATGAACTGGTGCAGGAGCAATTGCTGGCCATCACTAGAACGCTGGCAACGCTCACGCAGAACCAAGCGGCGGCTTCTCCTAGCCCGCCGGTCAACTTCGTTGCAGGAACGCAACCCCCGGTTGTCACAGGGAATGAAGAACTTCGTGGGCAGGCCCCCACTAACCAGCCTGGGCACCCCTCAGGCGTTGCTCACACTGGCCGAGATCCACAGCCTATCAACAGTCCCTGGTTGGGGAACGTCTGCTTTTGTTCCCGACGTGCATTACCGGAGCACTACTCGAGCCCCAACTCCTAGGGTTTCGGGAGCACCACCGGCATCGCAGGAACCTTGTCATGCAGCACCAGTCCCACCGGTTCAGATTCCTCCTCCATCCGAAGGGCATACTCCACCCTTCTACCCTGAAGCTGAGGCTGTCAGGCAGGGTTCACAAGATGTCAGACTCAGAGACCCGCGAAGGGTAGAGGAGATTGTCGAGTCTATGGACCGGACAATCGGCTTAAGAGGACCTCAGAACCCTCCAGAGCAGGATGAACTGGCCAGGCTGCTCGGAAGACTAGCCACTCCATTCACTCACGCCATCATGTCCGAAGAGAGGCCTAGAAAGTTCATGGTGCTCAAATTCACTCTCTACGACGGATCTGGAGATCCAGGAGATCACCTATCTCATTATCAGCATATGATGACCCTTCACGGAGCCTCAGATGCTTTCATGTGCCGAACGTTCATCACCAGCCTGAAGGGAACAGCTCTGAAGTGGTTCCACAACCTCCCTCCGAACTCCGTTACCAGCTTCTACGAGCTCGGTAGGCAGTTCTTGGATAGGTTTATGACCAGCAGGAGGCTCAGAAGGGGGCCAGAATTCCTGCTGAATGTTAAGCAGACCAGGGAGGAATCCCTCCGGGCCTACATTGCCCGCTTCAACACCGAGCTCACTGAGATCACGGATTGCAGCCCGAAATTCCTTGTTGTAGCCCTTACTGCCGGGCTTGCCCAAGGTGGCTTCAGAGATTCCTTGACAAAGAGCCCTCTAGTCGATATGGCGGCATTGATGGATCGGTCCAAAAAATACATCAATCTGGAAGAGGCCAACCGCTCAGCCCAGAAGGGCAAGGATCAGACCCAGAGGGATAATCCGAAGCGGGAGGATCATAAGAAGGAGGATCACAGAAGAGACTCCAACAAAAAGAGGGCCAGGAGCCTAGAGAAGAGAACAGCTCCCAGAGCTGTGTACAACTCCGCACCAAGGGAGTTCACCAATTTCACGCCTTTGAACACCACTCCGAACCAGGTACTCCGGCAGATCAGAGATCGGGAGAACCTGAGGTGGCCAGAGCCAATCAAAGGAGATCCCAGCCTGCGGGACCAAAGTAAGTATTGCAATTTCCATAAAGATCATGGACATACTACTAACACTTGCAGGACCCTCCGATATGAGATAGAACAGCTCATAAAGAAGGGACGTCTTCGGGAGTTCGTCAAACAAGACGGAAGGCAGAACCCCCAAGAAGACAAACCTCAGCAGCGGCCAGATCAGAGGCCCGAACAGAGGCAAGAGCAGCGGGAAGGACGAAACGAGCCTCAGAGGCAGAACAACCATGTTATCTACGTCCTCCATGCTGATTCCCCTGTTACAGGAATGTCCAACAGGGCAAGAAAAAGATATGCTCGGGAGGCCAGAACCGCCCCAAACTTCTTGCAGGTCTCCAACGTCGAAAAAAGGCTCAAGTCAGGGCCAGAGATCCAGTTCACCGAGCAAGATCTAGCAGGGGTACACTGCCCTCACAGTGATGCCCTTGTTATCACCCTCAGAATCGCCAACTTCGAGACTAGAAGAGTCCTAGTCGACACTGGCAGCTCAGTCAACATTCTGTTCTATGAACTGCTTAAGCGGATGGGCATAGACCAGGACAGCGTCAAGCCCACCACTGCCGTAATGGCAGCTTTTGATGGCAACCTCAGCACCCCATTGGGGAGAGTTGACCTTCCTACCACTATTGGGGAAGGTGAAGGGCAGAAGACCACCATTTCTGAATACATGGTGTTGAACATGAAGTCTCATACAACGTCATCATCGGGAGACCCTGGTTACACCAGATAGGGGCAGTCACTTCGACCCTTCATCAGTGTCTGAAGTACGTCTACAATCAGAGCGTGCACTCGGTCCGGGAGATGTCAGCCAACCTCACGAGAATGTCACGCTATTGCCCTCAAGGAGACAGCTCCGAAATAGCAATTACAGTACACTCGGAACTGTGCAGATCCGGTTTTCACTCACACTCCCGAGGTGGAAGATTGCCCATCCGGCGTTGAAGAGCCCCTGAGCCCACGGGGACGTGACAGCCGAGCTAAGCCTGTTGGCTAGCCCGTCAAAATACTAGTCAGTTCAGAAGCAGAGGGGCGTTATTTGTACATCGGCCCAGACCTTACGCCCACCGAGCAGGAAAAGATAGTCAGGTTTTTGAAGAACAACCTCTCTATCTTTGCTTGGGAGACCAGGGACATGGAGGGAATAGATCCTAATCTGATAACTCACAAACTGATTGTAGATCCAGATCACCCTCCAGTCAGACAGAAGAGAAGGCCGATCGCTCCCGAACGGCATCGGATTATAGACGAAGAAGTCCAGAGGCTGCTAGGACGCCAGGATGATACGGGAAGTCTTCTATCCCGAGTGGCTAGCCAACACTGTGCTCATCAAGAAGAAGAACGGCAAGTGGAGAGTCTGTGTTGACTACACAGACCTCAACAAAGCATGCCCCAAGGACAGCTTTCCACTGCCGAGAATAGATCAACTGGTTGACGCCACTGCAGGGCATGAGCTTATGAGTTTCATGGACGCCTACTCTGGATACAACCAGATCCAGATGTACCCTCCAGATCAGGAAAAGACTGCCTTCATAACCGAGAGAGGACTCTACTGCTACAGAGTGATGCCTTTCGGTTTGAAGAATGCTGGAGCCACTTACCAACGGTTGGTGAATAAGATGTTCAGCCCACTGCTTGGCAGCACCATGGAAGTATACATCGACGACATGCTGGTAAAGAGCCTCCAGAAAGGCAGCCACCTCCAGCACTTGGCCCAGACCTTCGATATCCTCAGACAGCACAAGATGAAGCTCAACCCCTCGAAATGTACCTTCGGAGTTACGAAGGGAAAATTCTTGGGGTACATCGTTTCTCAAAGAGGTATCGAAGCAGATCCCACTCAGATCCAAGCCCTGATTGGACTGAAGTCGCCAAAGAACAGAAACGAGATTCAGGCACTGAATGGCAGAGTCGCCGCATTGAGCAGATCTATATCCAAGTCCACCGATCGCTGCCTACCTTTCTTTAAAGCTCTAAAGGGCAGCAAGGCCTTGCAATGGACAGAAGAATGCGAGCATTCCTTCCAAGAACTAAAGGAGTATCTAGCCTCTCCAGAGCTCCTGTCAAAACCAGTACAAGGAGAAAAGCTGCTCCTGTACCTTGCAGTCTCTAAGAACGCGGTCAGCTCCGCACTGGTCAGACAGGACAGAGGAGTACAGAGGCCTATATTCTACGTCAGTAGGGCACTACTTGACACGGAAAAAAGATACCCAGAAGTAGAGAAGCTGGCCTATGCCTTGGTCATATCAGCTCGGAAGCTTCGACCTTACTTCCAGGCCCATCCAATTGAGATTCCAACTGCCTATCCTCTAAAGTCAATATTGAGGAAACTTGAGGTATCGGGAAGATTGGTCAAGTGGTCTGTGGAGCTAGGGGAGTTTGACATAGCATATGTACCCCGAAACTCCATTAAAGGGCAGGCCTTAGCCGACTTTGTAGCCGAGTTCACCCCGGCACTTCAGAACGAAGCGCAAATCACCGAAACTACGGGAACCTGGCTGCTGTATATTGATGGATCGTCAACCGATCAAGGATCAGGGGTAGGACTGGTACTACAGTCCCCTGATGGACTCACATCGGAAAAAGCAGTCAGCTTGGGATTTAGAGCTTCTAATAATGAAGCCGAATATGAGGCCCTAATCTTAGGGATGAAGCTTGCCCTGGAATGCGAGGCGTAGAACCTCGATGTCTTCTCTGACTCCCAACTGCTAGTAAGTCAAGTTTTGGGAGAATTTGCAATTAAGGATGACAGGATGCTTCGGTACTCCGAACTAGTGAACCACTTAAAGCATTCCTTCCAGACTTTCACTATCCAGAAGATTGAGAGAAGTCAGAACTGTAGAGCAGATGCTCTGGCCAACATGGCCTCCCGCCTCAAGTCCGAAACAGACTCCACAGTTAAAATCTCTTTTCAGCCAGGATCCAGCATTGAGGAAGCATCAGTTGCTCAAATTGACGAACAGACCCAGAGCTGGATGACCCCGATCCTCTAGTATCTAAGATCCGGGCTCCTCCTAGAGGATAAAAACAAAGCTAGGAGAATCCGAATCAGAGCGGCTCGGTACCTAATCCTGAACAACAAACTTTACAGGAGGTCCTATTCTCAACCTCTGTTAAAGTGTTTGGCTCCAGACGAGTCGCAATATGTTTTGGCTGAAATTCACGAGGGAATTTGCGGGAATCACAATGGGGGCAGAACTATAGCCCACCGAGCTCTATCACAGGGCTACTACTGGCCCGGCATGCTGAAACAGGCTAAAGAGTATGTTCAGGAAGTGTGACAAATGCCTAGCGATTTGCCCCGTACCAACATCAGCCTCAGCACGAGCTCATCCCGATTCCTAGTCCTTGGCCCTTTGCTCAATGGGGAATGGACATTGTGGGCCCGTTACCACAAGCACCTCCAAACAGGAAGTACCTCTTGGTGGCCATCGACTACTTCTCTAAATGGGCCGAAGCCGAGCCTTTAACGCATATTACAGAAAAGGAAGTCGAAAGCTTCACCTGGAAGAACATTGTCTGCAGGTTTGGCATACCACGTGTAATTATCTCGGATAATGGGACACAATTCACTGGTAAAGGCTTCAAGGCATTCTACGAAAATCTCAACATCAGGCAGCACTTTGCCTCTCCAGGCTATCCGCAAGCAAACGGGCAAGCCGAGGTCACCAACCGAACAATCCTTGACGGGTTAAAGAAGAGGTTGGAACAGGCCAAAGGAAAATGGGCAGAAGAACTCCCTGGAGTCCTTTGGGCCTACAGAACAACCAGAAGAACTCCCACCTCTGAAACTCCCTTCTCACTAGCCTATGGAACAGAAGTAGTAATCCCGGTTGAGATCGGTATGCCAACTTTGAGGACTGAGGCCTTCGAGTAAGAATCCAATGATCAACAGCTGATGGAAAACTTGGACTTGCTCGAAGAGAGAAGGGATCAAGCCAGCATTAGGATGGAAGCTTATCAGCAAAGAATGGTCAACAATTCCAAGGTTGGACTCAAGACAGTCAACTTTCAAGTTGGAGACTTCGTCTTAAGAAGAGTCTTTCAGAACACCAAGGATCCCACCATGGGAAAGTTGTCACCAAATTGGGAAGGCCCCTACAAAGTAACGAAGGTCGTTCGACCTACCACTTACTGGCTTCAAGACATGACTGGGAAACCTGTTCCTAGGGCCATGGAACGTAGAACACTTGCGGAAGTATTATCAATGAAGATTTTTTTCTTTTACTTCCATAAAACTGTCCATCCATTAATGCACAAGTCTTATGACTTGGTCCATCTATCAATGCACAGGCCTCCAGGGCCTGGTCCATAATGTACGAGTGTTTACTCGGTCCATCTATCAATGCACAGGCCTCCAGGGCCTGGTCCATAATGTACGATTGTTTACTCGGTCCATCTATCAATGCACAGGCCTTCAGGGCCTGGTCCATATTGTACGAGTGTTTACTTGGTCCATCTATCAATGCACAGGCCTCCAGAGCCTGGTCCATAATGTACGAGTGTTTACTCGGTCCATCTATTAATGCACAGGCCTTCAGAGCCTGGTCCATCTATTAATGCACAGGCCTTCAGAGCCTGGTCCATCTATTAATGCACAAGTCTTATGACTTGGTCCATCTATTAATGCACAGGCCTTCAGAGCCTGGTCCATCTATTAATGCACAGGCCTTCAGAGCCTGGTCCATCTATTAATGCACAGGCCTTCAGAGCCTGGTCCATCTATTAATGCACAAGTCTTATGACTTGGTCCATCTATTAATGCACAGGCCTTCAGAGCCTGGTCCATCTATTAATGCACAAGTCTCATGACTTGGTCCATCTATAATGCACAGACCTTCAGAGTCTGGTCCATGCTACACGGATCTTAAATACTTGGTTAAAATATGTAGGCCTACCGAGCCTAGACTACTTTAATGCACAGGCCTTCCGAGCCTGGTCCGTCTTCAATTAGCAGATTCTGTGATCCAGTCTATCCGAAGCAGAAGTTCCGAGCATCTATCAACTAAAGTGTCCTAGATCGAAACACCTCGGATCTGACACTTATATTATTTGGCTTATCTGTCAAACAAACCAGTACTATGGTTTCAACCAAAGGTAAAGTACTTCGATTCTGGCATTTTTCTAAGTTCTTTGATTTATTTTCACAACAATCGGAAATGCATGAGAAGGTGCTTAAGTTTCAAAAGAGCACATTCACAGAAAATATCAGATCTGAGAAGAAGAAATTCAACTTTATTGATAACTCAAAAGATTTACATCAGTACAAAGACACTACTACAGAAGCTATTACAGAAGCTACGCTTGGCAACATAATGGCTCTTCTCCTGGGATGATAAAGGGGCACAAGATCCAAAACCTTCAAAACCGCCTTCATCGGCTCCATTTGAAAGGAAGGAGCCCTGAACCCCAGTCTGCATCAAGTAGTGCCCAGGCCATTTCATCATCACTATCACTGGTCCCATGACCAACGGATGATGAGGGCTCTGAGCCTCAGAAGACTTTTCATTCTCTACCTTTGTAATCGGCATAACGCCCCAGCCAATTGAAACAAGGGTTCCTGCCAAGTCACAAAGGGGAGGAGGCGGCCCCCATTCATCTCCCTCAGAGCAGTTGTCACTGCCGAGTTATAAGCGGGAGGAGGCAACCCACCTTCAATCTTCTTCTTCACACAGTCTGTTTCACCCCAGCCACTTGGAGCAAGGGTCTCTGACAGGGCGTGAGGAAGAGGAGGCAACTCACCTTCGTCTTCATCACCAACGCTCCAGGCCTCGGTTGAATTAGGGAGGGGCCACCACTAATCGGAGAAATCTCGACTAGATACCAGAGGAAACAAGAAGACTTGTGCCTCCTTCAATCCTTCCTTGGAGACTGAAAATAGGGGAGGGTTAACTTTTGGCCACAGTTTAATTATTCCCAACTCAGGAAAGGAATCATCCATCATCTCTGGACGAGTGGAAGAACTCCGGCAGCATATAAAAACCTCTCTTACAAACAATTCGGGGAGCAAAAGGGTTGAGCACAACCATATGCCCTCGTTTCCATATATATAGACACTGGAAGACCAAAGGCCACCCAGTTGAACCGTCACAACGGTTAAGCGAAGTGCTAGCTTCGAAATCCCAAACGGCGGAGGTGCAATAAATGGAGTATTAAACCACCCTCTCGGGAGAAACAAAAGGCAGGGCCATACACGTAATACACAGGCTTTTAATCTTTCCCACGTATATGACGTGACGGTTTCTCCATGTCATTAACAATTACAAGGCCACGTGTACAACAGAGGTCCATCAACTATGACGTTTCTTGATTTCTAACAGGTCTGGAGGGAGAAGATCTGATCAACCAAACTACAATCACAAAGGTATCCACTTATTATTATGTCCCCGGATTCAGAACAGTCAGCTTTGAAATACTTCAAAAAAGAAGTCTCCAATTACTGACCTAAGGCAAGTAAAGAAGTTCGGAACACAGCTACCTACAGAGGAAAATCTGATCTGGTATACACTAAACTCCAGAGCAATGCAACTTGCAACGATTATTACCATCAACTACATGTTAAGGCACTACAGAGCCACATAACTCAAAGATATGCACAAATGCTACAGAGCAATATAACCAAAGAGGCGAGCATTAACCAAAAGACTGTTCCATTAAACAAATGTATGTCTCAAGTACATTGAAAGATAACAAAATATAGATCCTAAGCCTGATCAGCAGGAACAGGATCAACGACAGGAGAAGGTTCGGCAGGTGCAGTGTCAACCACCTCAGTCGGTACAACCACTTCCGTGGGATCGGCCGGGAGGACATCAGCCACTTCGTCCTGGTTAACCTCTGAAGGTTCAGATCCAGGCGGCACAATTGAGGAAACGTCTAGGTCAGGAAACTTGGCAAGAAGCCGAGAGCGGAAGTTATTAAACCCAAACGTAATCAAACGATGGGCCATTCCTTCCAGCTTCGACCTCATCTCCTCTTCATTGTCCACCAATGCCTGCTCCACGGCTTCATCGAGCTGTCTACGGTGCTGGTACCGCAAGCCATTTAGCTCCACCTGCAACCTCCTTGCCCGCTCAACGGCAAGGTTCTTCTCCGACTCCATCACTATCAAGGAGTTCTGACACTCCTTCAACTTCTCCGCAGAATCGTGAGCCCCCGACCGAGCAGTACCCAGCTGGAGTCCCAGATCGTCCAGATTGGCCCTAAGTTGGTCAAGCTCCTCCACAGATGGAGAAACCTCCACCAAAGCAGAAAGGGTATGCAAGGTCTGCATAACACAAAGAAAATGACTCAAACACCAGTATAAACGCTTAAAGGTAAGAGAAGTATGGGCCTGACGAGCTCACCTTAACCTGAAGAGCGGTCAAGTCAGCAAGAAGCTTCCCCGATGCCTGAGGCTTAATTTTAACTGAGCCTTTGGCCCAGAAATCATTCAGAATCTTCTTGGCCCCCTGACCAGCAACATCAGGAGCCACCGATGATGATGCCTCCTTACCTGCTCGACGAGACGGGGTTGGAGGAACCACCGTGATAGGGACGGGAGCCTCTTCCTCCCTTTCAGCAGGCCCGGGAGAGGACGAAATCAGCCTCCGCTTCTTCGGAACGGGAGGAACCACTGGAGAAGAAGCCTCCCCCACCATAGGCGGTGATGGCCCGGACTCCCACTGAGCCATCACATTATCAGCAATCTCCTCAACACTACCCCTGGCAGCCATTAATTTATCAGGGTTGACAATGGAAGAATGATCCCTAATGCTGGGCTTCAAAAGCTTCTTATACTGCTTCTGAACTGCGGGAGAGAAATCTGGTCTCTTCCACGCACTCTTAACTGCAAAGCAAGCACAGAAATTGATCAGTTCAACAAATTGGCAAACAAAACGGAGTCAACGCAGCCACGAAAAAGTTCAGTCTCACCCCTTGGTCCAGTGGTTCGAGGGAATGTGGAAGGTTGACCCTCGAAGTTCTTGAATTCCCATCCTCCTTTAATAAAGAAGTACCATTTCTTCCAGGTCTTGTTGGAGGAGGGCACAGAAGTAAGGGGTCTGAACCCACTATCAAAAGACATATAATAAAGGCCTTCCGCCTTTTGAAGTTTTAGATCCATATTGCTACGGATCAGGTCAAGGGACACCTCGACATTATTCATATGCCCTAATACGATAAAGCTCAACAGATGTCTCCAACTGTTAAGGTTCAGGTCTGCAGGGTACAGATCAAACCAACAAAAGAATTGTTTTATTATATCAGGAAAGGGGAGTGTAAGACTCAGTTCAAACCAGGCCAGATAGGCACAGATTTCTCCATCTCTAACATCGCCCGGGCGATCTTGAGAATCTGGGACCCTGAAAGTAACATTTTTGGGAAGTTTGAACTTTGCCCATAACTCCTTCAACATACTTTCAATAATTACACTCTCACCCTCCTCTCTGCGACCAGACCGACCAGAGGTCTCGCCAGCCCTATTCGGGGGATCATCAAAAGCATCGACAATCCTAACCCCCGGACTAGAGGGAGGAACTACCATTCTATTTTCATCAACATTCACTAATTGCATTTGAGGATCAGTCTCAGAAGGACTTCCCAAACCAGAGTGTGATTCTAAGCCAGACATGGCGAACAAGAAGAAAGAGACGAAACAAACGAGAAGGAATGAAGAAGGGGACTAAAAGTCGAACCTGAGATCAAGAAAGGGTTATGAACACCGGAGATCCTCCAAAACTCCAAGATATGTCAAATGACGGTCTGGTACTGTAGAGATAAATGCAGAAGAAAGGTGTGAAAGACCTTTCCCTCTCTCTATATACGCATTCGAAATATGAGCCTTCCAGGACGAGCCGACACAATGGTTGAGAATAATGATGGATTCTCGAGTATCGGCTGCGCAATAAATGACACGTTAAATCGACGTCTCGAGAAGTGGGAAGGCAAAATGTATGACTCTTCACAAAACCCTCAACCCTAGTTAAATCCCTAGCTTTTAACAAGGGCTCGGGGGGGAGTAGCTGATATACCACAAACAGACATACCAATCACTTTGAGACACGTGTGCCCATCAGATTAACAAATCTCGATCCTACAGAGCTCATATACTTTGGTCATACAGAACAGCTACAAGCCTTCAAGGTGTTCTCATATGTCTATCATACAGAGCAGCCACCAGCCTTCGGGGCATTCTTATTTACATATCATTCAGAATCGATAAACTCGGTCATACAGTGCAGATGAAGCATTCAGGATATTCTCATGTACATCTTCCAGACCTCCTGCTCTGGACAATATTTATTCAACAATGCATATATGGTTTCCTTAACAACCGTTAAGCGGGGAATAAGGAAACAGCCTTCAACACGGAAACTACTATCTATGATTATCTCCATCTACGATTCAATGCTCCACAAGGTAACTGCAAATCTCCGATGATCAAATCCCTATATTCGTGGCGGCAAAACCTAATCAAATTAGGAGAACCACGGCTTATATATTAAACCCTAGAGGTATGCTTTATTTTTCTTATGCTCATTCTTTGGCTTTCAATACAGTCTTTCAATTCCCTTACTTACTTAAGCATCGGAGCGGCTACCGCCGGAGCCAATCCGGTGGTCCTCTGATCATCTTTCTGAGTGTTCTACAGGTCATGGAGCCCCCACGTGTTGCGAGTCAAAAAGTGCAGCATCAAAAAATAATTCAATAAGATAATGAGTGTTCAATGCATGAAAAAAATTGTTGGTATATATGGGTATTTCAAAACACTTGTCCCACATTGATTAGGAAGTGAGCTAATTCCTTTCCTAAGTACTATAAATAAATACCTCTCTTTAGGCTTTGACACATAATCGGAAGTAATTGAAAATTTGGTTATGGTAGTTTTTTTCTTCTCGGTCCAAGTTAGTTTCATTTTTTGAAAGAGCTTCTATGAGAGTATTGTATTCACACGTTTTGATCGCTAATTCTTATTTCCTTATCTTACTTATATTTTCTATTCTTTTAGTAAATTAATTTAATAGTCGATGTATACGTAGAATTTATAGAGGACTAGGAATTTCATACTCACATAAAAGAAAATTGACATTTTTGAGGTAATTGGCTATGCTAGTGTTGATTATGTAGGCTATCCTAATGACTTGAAGTCTATTTCAAGGTATGTGTTTATGTTGGCTAGTGTTGCCATATCACGAAAACGTATCAAGCTGACACTTACAACTTCTTCTACTATACAAGCAGAGTTTGTAAAATTTTATTTTAAGGCTACGAATTATGAATTCTATCTCCAAACCTTTGACGATCTTTTGTGAAAATTCTACAAATATGTTCTTCTCAAAGAGTAATAAAAAATCTTTTGGTTTTAAGGATACCGATATAAAATATTTAGTTGTGAGAGAAATGGTTTGAGAGTTGCAAAATTCTATTATACATATAGCCACATAGGATATGATTGTTGATCCATTAAGTAAAGGATTGCCACATAAAATTTTTAATAATTATGTTTCCCTTCGATGTTTTTAATTAATGGGAGTTATGTTTTGTTTATTAACTACAGTTAATTAGAATTCTCGAGAATATTATTTGTGCATCTTTGTTATGCTATATGCTGTGTGTGCACATGTATGCTTTGTTTAAAGACTTAAACCATATTAAGTCTTTAAGTAAGGCAGTTTTACTTATGTTTTTATGTATGAGAAAGGTTTTTACTCATATGGTATCTATAAGAGAAGTTCATTTTTACTCATATGGTATACTAGTGTTTCACCTACAAGGACAGTTATGACTTAAGACATTTAGTTTGTCGGTCTTAGGAACCCTTATTGAAGCATGTTACTCCTTTAGTAAAACAAAAGGTTGGACCAATTTGAAAATAGGCACAATGATTATAGTTTTCATGTAGTTTCAATACGCGTAGCCTAAATTGGCGTGATACTTTGACCATGTATGTTCTTATATCGCTTGCAAATGTAATGACTTGCATGATTGGGTAATTATGGTTTTATCAGATAACGGTAAAGTTTAAGATGTTGCTAATCTTAAGCATTCTATTTGTTTTTACTTGTGACCATATATAATTTTCTTTTAATATAATTTGGAGAGTTTTTTTCAAAACTAAATTGATTTTAAAATTGGTAAAATGATTTATGCATCTCAAGTAGGACAATATAAGAATTTTTATCATTATGTGGGTAAGCATAGCCCACTGGATTTTAATTTTGATAAAAAAGGACTAATTGGAATACTGATTTGAAAGAGAGTAGACCAGATAAACCTAATTAATTATTTGTGGTCAAGACTTCATTAGGCCTAGTGCACCTTAGGTATGTGTTATCACATAGGACATTGGTATGCTTTTTTTTTTTAGATACGACATTGGTATAATTTATTATATATATGTGTGACCCTATTTTGTAACAATCCTTTATGGGGTTAGGATATACATGACTAGTTTATAAATATGAGAGTTGGTCCATTTTTTTGCTCAACTAGTTGCAATCTTCCCATTAAAATTAGTAGCTTAAGGCATAGAAGAGAGTGAAAGACAAACCCTAGTGCTAGCAACATTATATAATAGGTTTCAAGTTTTAGACATTATTTATAGATTTAGGTACGCATCATATTGCCTATCATATGAATCTATGCATGCTTATGATTCTACACATGTATTATTGCAATTGAAATCTTACATTTCTCTCAACACACACATACCTAAATGGGGTTGTCAACCCCTCTATTTTGGTCCCTTCCCCCTCCCCCTCCCATCTTATACCCGTTTTTTTTTTTTTTATCTATTTACATCCAAATATACATCACATACACACTGATATGCACACACACTCAGACACCCATAACTTTTTATTTGTTTATATATACAACATAGTATATATATATATATATATATGCGCACACAAACACACACACCCCTTCTCACATAAGAGTCCCTCATTCTCAAGAATCATGAAGACCTATGCTTAGGCCGTCAATGTGCAAGTTTCACTCCCACAAGATTGCCATTGAAGCTCATAACCAAAATGCCCCACGCTTCTTCGACCAAGACCTCTCCATCTTTTGTCAATTTCTGAGAGTTAAGTCCTGCACAATAGCTAATGAAAAACTTATTTTTCAGTTTATAGTCGTTTTGAACTTATTTACCAATATAAAACCATTTTTTAAAAGATGTTTTTGAAAGTGTCTTTTGGAAATATGATTTAAAAAAAATAGTAAAAAAAAAATACTTCATGGTAGCATACAACTTCATGATGGCATACTAGGGGTGCACATAAAAATCGAGAACGATAGACCCGACTTGATCCGAATGGGTCGAGTTATATCGGTTCCAAAGAAGGTTTGGATTAGGTCGATTCTAGAACTGATTTTTTTGGGTTGGTTTTGGTTTAAAGTTTGAGTAAACTGACTCAACCTGAAAACCAAACTTTTCTTTAAAAAAAAAAAAATTTCTTAAAAATTATATATATAATACATATATAAATACTATATATGTGTATTAGAGTGTGTGTGTGTGTGTGTGTGTGTGTTTATATATATCATATATGTTTATCATATCAGGATATATTACTATAATGTAATACATACATAAAGAGTCAGCATATACTGGAATGAGCCAGTTCTTTGAAAATCCAAATGCCAAATATATTCCCAGGCTAAGTGTATTAACAAGCAAAGTAAAATGCAACAAACTGATCTTATTAAAAATCCAAACACACCTCCAAACTGTTATAAGGCCTTTGTGATCCTTGGTTTAATATATCAAAAATCTAAAGGGTCACTTTAATTTTTTTTCTCTATATAATTGTTTAATAATATAAAATGTTATAAAATTTTTAAAAAGTTTAGATATATTTATATTTTGCCAATTTATCAGTTATAAACTTACCTAGGGTTTTGGACTTTTTAATATATGTGTGTGTGTATTTGTGTATATATATATATATATCATATCAGTATATGTTTGTATATATATATATATTATATCATATCAAGATATATTATTGTAATTAGAGTAAAGGAATGGGCAAAAATCTTGACTATTTTGTTGATGTTTTGATGGAGAAAAAGATGAAAGGGAGAGAGTCATACTATATTTTTGATATTTTAAAAAAGTTTTTGGTTGTTGTATCAATCGATACAGAATAGGGAAAAAAACAAAAACAAAAAACGGACCCAACCCGAAAATGTTCAATTCTGGTTGGGTCAAGTCCATCAATTTGCGGTTCCAGTTCTCTTTTTTAAGAATCGTATAAGATTGGGTCGATTCCGGTTCTACTGCAACCCGACCCAACTCGACCCATGTGTACCCCTAAACATACAACCAATCCAAAAGTTGAAGGTAACTTGTTCGTTTCTTTAATTCAATACTACGTCGAGAATTCATTCCATAACATAGACCTTCTTGCCCATAACATATATTCCCTCCCTAATAGCATAACACAGGTACAGATCTTTCAATCATTTCTAACCTTCACAAATTAAATATAAGACATCAAATTTCATGTTACATAAAATAACATAAACAAGTTTTCAAGATTAATAATAACCTAATAATACTGAATCGTAACCAAATATTGTGCTTTTCAGGATTATAGTAAACAAATCATAAAAATAGCTGATTGAGAGGCAATGTAAACTAATAAATTAGATAACTAGTTTTTTATATAAAAAAATTGAGATTTAGATGGCAAAAAACAATAACACCCCAAAAAATATTAATTAAAAAATTGATTTATACTGAAGATATATTTTTAAAAAAGTTCAATTTTCATCTTAAAATTAGTCCATTCAACATCATTTTTTTCTTAAGTCATTCAAAATCAAATTTTTAATCCAAAAAAGACAAAAAGAAAAAATAATCCAAAAATTTCTAGGCAACATACACATATATAAAAATAAATAAATAAACCCTATGATGTTGCACTTTTCTGGTTTAAATGCTTTTCCCTTGGAATTGTCTGTCAAGAACTCAAGGTGAGAGGATCACCGAGAAGGCTCCGTGGTAGCCGCTCCAATGATAAAATTAGTAAAAGAATAAATACAATAATTCAAGAGAAGAATTGAACATGAATTGAAAGCGTACCTTATAGCCTTATATATAGGTTGTAGATCTCCCAAGCTGAGTAGGATTAGGAGCCATGAAAGTAGAGATTCAAGATATCCATAAAAAGCAGCTTCCACGTTGAATTTTGTTTCCTTACTTTGAGGTCGATAGCCTATAAAAGGTGGTGACCAACTCGGAACATCTTACCTCTGAACTCTGTATGCTGGTAGGTCGGATGAGAAAACCATCTTATGATCTATATGCTAAAGAACTTCTTATAGGCACGTGTCATGTTCTGAGTGCTATAGTCAAATTATGGTATATCAGCTACTCCATGAGCCTCAATTTTGTGGGATTTATTCAAAACTGAGGTTAGAAATTCTAAGGCGTTACGCGTGTTTTGATCATAAATACGTCATTTCCAATTTTGAGGAGCCAACCATTGATGTGACATTTATTACGTTAGCCGTCGGTTGGGGAAACAAGACTATCATTACCTCAATTATTGCGCCAGTTCAAAAGGGGCACCCTAATGACAGTTTCTATCGGGGATTTTATAAAAGAGGCTAACACATCACTTCATCCCTCTTTTATCACTTCTAAATTTTAACTTGAGACTTCACAAAAAAATGATCTTTGAGACGATTTCCAGTGTGCCAGACAGTTTATTTGATCAAGACCTCGGCCAGGTTTGGTTCCGAGTGCATTTTTCCTTGTTTCCATTTTTTTTATATTCCATCTCTGCTCCTCTACTCTTTCCTCTTCATTACTAAAAATTGTCCACTTTTGATGCCTAGTCAAGTACTGGTCACGAGTATATAGAACCATTAGGCGTTGATGATCAAGCAAAATTAAACCTAGTGGTTAGTAGTTCATCGAAGAGTTTAAGAAATAGATCTGTCGGTAGTCTAACCTCTAGTTTTGGAGTCAAAATAGTTAAAGTCCATTTAGAATCTAGGAATAGGGATGTTGGGACTCTGGCAAAACCTGTAAGAAAAAAGAGTGAGAGAGTGCCATAACCTAGAGTATGATATATGCTTTGAGAATTATTTTTGATTTTCCTAAAAATGTGTCATGTAAGGTACCAGACCCCATAGATTGCCTTTCTAATGTTCAGAGCGATGAGATTTGTAACTTGAGTGGTTTGAGGACGGAGTGCATTTTCCATTCCATCGTATCATTAGGGAATTTTTTAGGTGGTTCAACATATGCCCTGTTAATCCGAATATTAACAGCTGGAGGCAGTCGATCAATTTTATAGTTTTAGGTCATCTAAATAAGGTCAAGGTAGACCTTCTTTTAATCAAAAGCAATATGGACATAAAGTACCTAAGGTCAGAGGGCATGTATTACATGTCCTTTGACAAGAGGTTCAAGCCCCTTTCCTCTATACCCTCTTCCAATAAGACTTGGAAGAAATGGTACTTCTTTGTAAAATGAGGCTGGGAATATGAGGACTTCGAGAAAAAGGGCCACTATCTTCCAATAAGAACAGGTGTTAAGGGTGAGCCCACCTTTCCATATAGCTTATAGCTTTTCTATTTCATTTTTCTTTCATTTGACCTAATACATCTTATTCTAACATGTCGTGCAGACAAGAGCACTTGGAAGAGGTTGATTTTTATGCACGACCTTCAAGATAGATATAAGTAGTTTCTCTAAACCAAGGACCATTCCCACGAGGCTATCTTGACGCCTAAAAACCTGATGGATACTGGTCTGGTAAAGGAGAAGAATGAAAAGATGAAGAAAATGATCTATTCTGGATGGAAGCCCAGACAAAAGAAGAAGGTTAGAGAGACTTCGACTCCTATAGAAACCCCCCTTCAGAGAAGAGAAGGAGGTTGTTATCTGATTCTCCTAAGCGAATGGTCTCAGAAGAACTGGCTCACTTGCCAACTCGGGAGGCTCTTCCCCTCTCTGCCCCTACAATACAGAAATACAAAATGGGGAAATGGAAGATGGGTGTTGCCTTTCCTATGCTTAAGGACTCCAGCCCGAGTGCAAAGATTCTTAGTCCACGAGTCCAAATAAATATACCAGGTTGAAGCCCAAGAAAATAGCCAAAGACCTGATGGCTATCCACATGAGGGTAAGTCTTCCCTTTTATCTCTTTTAAAATTTTTTTAGAAGATCTTTTTGCTGACTTTCGTTCGTATCTTTTAGGTTGTTCATGGATTAGCGGCCATAATGGACAACCCTGAAGACTCAAAGAAAATTAACACTCTTTAGTCCGAGCTTGATGAGGTCAAGCTTCAACTTAAGTCTACCCAATCTATTGCTACTACTTCAGAGGAGAAGCTGAAGAAAGTGATTAATGCCCTAGCCATCAAGGAATTGGAGAAGAATGCTCTAAATACGGAGCTAGAAGGTCTAAAGAAAAAGTTCACTGACTTCGAAGCTACTACTACCCAAAAGCTTTATGACAATGTTGGAGCAGCAAAGGTGCAAACTAAAAAGGACCTAAAGGTCAAGGTTTAAGAGTAAGGGATAGCTTATTGAGCATGGGTACAGGACCTTTAGGAATAAACTCCAGAAGATGTACCCTAACTTGAATTTGACTGGTCTGAACCACATCCCGGTCTTTGTGGCAGAAATAGAGGTAATCGATATTAATGATGAGGATGTATTGGTTGCAGATCCTCTTCAAGCTGAGCTACTTGACACTACTGAGCTTGTTGAAAAGTAGCTTTATATGACTTATCTTATATTTATTTGTGTTTCTTTTTTGTCTTTTTTACTTCCTCACTCGCTGATATATAAAATTATTACTTTTTTTTTAGCCTTAAAGTTATGTGTTTGGTACATTTTCCCTTGTGATTGATGAATTTGGTTAGTCCAGAACTATAATACTTGTGACAAAAACTCAATGTTTCTGTGTGAATTCATGCAATGTAAGGACAAGAAGTTCTAAACCTATGATAACTTGAGAATTTCAAACCTATAACACTTGTATTAGATATAAGGTTTTTAGGGGTGGCAGTAAATAAATGGCCCAAACCTGTAGCACTTATAAAAGATACAAGGTTTTTAGGGGTCTGGAAGGTTGGAAACGCCAAAGTAGTATGTAAACTTTGTAAGACTTGTGGTGAAACATAAGGTTTTATGGTGGTAACGCCGCAATAAAATAAAAACCTTCAATACTTGTAATAGATACAAGGTTTTTAGGGGTCTGGTGGCAACACCGCAATAGTATACAGACTTATAACACTTGTAATGGATACAAGGTTTTTGGGGGTCTGGTGGCAATGTCGCAATAGTATACAGACCTATAACACTTATAATGGATACAAGGTTTTTAAAGATCTGGTGGCAATCCCACAATAGTATCCAGACCTGCAACACTTGTAATGCATACAAGGCTTTTAAGGGTCTGGTGGCAATACCGCAATAGTATACAGACCTGTAACACTTGTAATGGATATAAGGTTTTTAGAGGTATGTTTGTTTAACAAACATTGAAGTGAACAAAAATGTTGGAATTTTTTATTGATAATACTTGCGCAGGTGTTCAATATTCCAAAGCCTAGGTATAGGTCTCCTTGCCAGATCTTCTAACCAATAAGTTGTAGGTTTTACAATCTTGGTTACTTTGTAGGGTCCCTCCCAGTTATAAGAAAGCTTCCCCAATGTGGGATCTTTGTTCGGAAATACCCTTCGCAGGATAAGATCGCCAAGTTGAAAGTTGACAGGTTTTAATCCTTCGTTGAAATAGTTGGCCATCCTCTGTTAGTAGGCCTCTCTTTTGATTTATGCTTGTTCGCGCTTCCCTTCCAGAAGATCAAGATTTTCCTTAAGTTGTTAGTTATTGCTTTCTTGGTCAAAGAGCTCCGTCCTAAAGGTGGGCATACCAATTTTAACTAGAATGACTACCTCAGTACCATAAGCGAGTGAGAATGGCATCTTGGCAGTTAGTGTTCTTCTGGTAGTTCGGTAGGTCTAGAGGACTCGAGGGAATTCTTTTACCCATCTTTCTTTGGCTTTTTCCAAATTTCTTTTTATGGCTTCTAGGATGATCCTGTTAGTGACCTCTGTTTGCCTATTGGCCTGTAGGTGTCCTGGGAAAGAAACATGGTGGCTGGTGTTGAGATATTTACAAAACTTTCCAAACACCTTTCCATTTTACTGTGTCTCATTATCAAAGATAATTACTCTAGGGATGTTGAACCTATATACTATGTTCTTCTAGGTGAAGTTCTTGACCTCTACCACAGTGATGTTGGTTAGTGGTTCAGTCTCTGCCCATTTCAAAACGTAGTCGATAGCGACCAATATGAATCTTTTATTTTGAGGGGCTTTTGGTAATGGCCCCATGATGTCTATTCCCTACTAGGCAAAGGGTAAGGACTGGCTATGGGGATGAGCTCATATTGAAGTTGGTGTTGGTAGGAAGCAAAATGTTGACATTTATCACATTTTTTAGCATACTCTTTAGCTTGCTTCAGTATATTGGGCCAGTAGTAGCCCTGAGTGAGAGCTTAGTGGGTGATGGTTCTCCCACTATTATAGTTGGCACATATTCCCTCTTGTATTTCAATTAGAAAATAGTGAGCTTCTTTTAGAGCCAAGCATAACAAGAAGGGCTACGTATAAGATCTTCGATAAAGTTTATCTCTAAGAATCAAATACCGAGCGACCCTAATTCTGACCCTTCTAGCCTGATTTTTATCTTCAAGAAGTAGTCCTTTTGTGAGGAATTTGATAATGTGAGTCATCCAATTAAGAGATTATTCTAAAACCTTGTGACATTTCAATGTAGGACTTGGTTGATAAGAGATCTTCAAAGTAGAGTCTTTTTGGGTTTTAAATGGGCAGCCATACTGACCAGTGCATCTGCTTTAGAGTTCTGGTTCCGGTCTATCTTTTGAATGGAAAATCTGAGAAAGGATTTCTTTAGTGAGTCCACTAACTCTGAATATTTTATCATTCTATAATCTTTGGCTGAATATTCCTCCAGGACTTAACCGACCACGATTTGGGAGTCAAAAAACATATTGAGATCTAAAGCTTCACATTCCACAGCTAACTTCAACCCAAAGATAAGTGCTTCATACTTTACTTCATTGTTAGAGGCTCTGAATCTCAGGCTAACGGCCGTTTAAGTTATGATCCCATCTAAGGGGTGAAGTGTTAACCTTGCTCCATAGCCCTTGTCTATAGAAGATCCATCTGTGTAAAGTACCGATGCTGAAGTATTTATAAGGGTTCGAGCTTTTGGGTGTTGTCCTCTAGTGAATTCAACTATGAAATCTTCCAATGCTTGAGCGTTGATAACAGTTTGTGGAACATAAGATATGTAAAATTCTCCCAACTCCACTGACCATTTAACTAGTCGTCGAGAGACTTCAAGTTTGTGAATAACTAACTTTAGAGGACAAGATGTGGTTATTATAATGGGATGAGCTTGAAAATATGGCCTAAGCTTTCAAGCAGATATCACTAAGGCCAAAGCCAAAGCTAATTTTTCAATTTTGGAAAACCACGTTTTAGTGTCAAAGAGTTCCTTACTAACATAGAAAACAGGCCTCTAAACTTTTTTTTCTTCTCTAATCAAGGCAAAGCTTACTGTATTTTCAGACATGACCAAATAGAGGAGCAATTTTACTCCTAGTACTAGTTTTGAAAGAAAATTGAGAGAGAGGCTAAGTACTTTTTGAGTTGTTAAAAGGCTTCTTCACATTCAGAGGTCTATTCTAGGGCCTTACTCCTCAAATCTTTAAAGAACAGAAGGGAATGGTGTGTGGATTTAGAAATAAACCTATTCAGTGTTACTATCCTGCCATTCAGCCCCTGAATATCTTTTATGGTTCTAGGGGGTTCTAGATCAATCAAAGCCTTGATTTGGGTTGGATCTGCTTTAATTCCTCTTTGTGAGATCAAGAATCCTAAGAATTTTCCCTCTCTAATCCCAAAGGTATACTTTGATAAGTTAAGTTTCATTCTGTGTTCCTTTAGGATGCTGGATGTTCGGGATAAGTGTTGGGTTTTGAAGGGGTCTTTCATCTATTAAGTTCTATTTCCTGTCTTGGCGGACGAACTCTCTTAGTCGTCCTAGTTTTATGAGGTTTTCTATCTCCTGCTTCAAAGCTCTGCATTTCTCAGTGGCGTGTCCTTACTCTTTATGAAAATCACAATACTTGTTTCTATTCCTAGAGTCTAGGTTACTTTTCAGTTACTTTGGCCACTTTAGGTTTTCACGAGTATGGACCTGTTGGAGTATGTGAGTAAGGGAATTATTTAACAGGGTGTAAGTTTCGTACCTTCTAGAGCTAGAGTTATTCTGTGCTCTTAATGTTGCTCTTTTGTTAGGACTCCGAGTAATTTTCTTATTGTCTATGTTTTCTCTCTTCTATACTTGCTCATCCTTCTGAGCTTGTTCTTTGGCTTTTCGAAAAGCTTTGGTGTTTTCTAAATTAATATATTCTCATGCTCTCTCCATGAGTGCTGCCATATCAGCTAGAGTATTCTTAGTTAAAGAGTCCTGAAAGTACCTAGGTCTAGTCTTGAAGTGAGGGCAGCCACCAAAAAATTTGAACTATAGTCGTTCATCTCTGTGAGCTTGGTATTGAAGCAAGCTACATATTCCCTTAGTGACTTTCCTTTTGCTTGCTTAATTGTCAGCAAAAACTTTGGCCCTTTTCTTAATTTCATATTTGTCAAAAAGTGGTCAAGAAACAACCTACTGAGCTCATAAAAGTTGTTAAACTGAGTTTTGAGGGAGGTTATGAAACCACTTAAGAGCAGAACCCTTCAGACTAGTCATAAAGGTTCAGCACATAAAGGCATCGGTAGTCCCATGTAGAGCTATTGTATGCTGATAATGAGATAGGTGGTCGCCAAGGTCTTCAGACCTGTCGTAGAGAGCAAATTTTGGGACAATAAACTTCTTGAGTTGTTGTTCCATCATTATGGCAAGAATGAATGGTGTGAAGAACCTACCAAGCAATTTACTTAAATCGTCTTATTTTGGAGGGACGTGGAACCTTTTGGTCGAAATTGTCTAATTTTGAGAATCTGCTATGTTTTCTACCCTCTGAGGGGCCTTGGGTGTATTTTGTTGTGCCGTTGGTGCCTATTGTTGGTCTTGTCCCATGTTTTCGAGTCCTAGATTCATAGGGGGATTCTGTCTTGCAGCAGTAGAAGGATGTTGCTCTCCCAAGACTAGCAGACGTGGGACTTCGAGAAGTTGAAGTCCTTGATGCGCTAGATTGGCTCCAGAGTTCTTCGGGATTGGTATTCTTGTGCTGCTCTAATAATATACAGCAAAATAGAATGATGGTAGTCATTTTCCAAAAGCTGTTGATGATTGGGGATCAATCCCTATCTGAGTGGTACCATGGGGGTTTACCACCTGCGTATGGGGCAGTTCCTCGTTATAAAACCTAAACCTCGTGGTGGTGGCGGAAGGTTGAGGTTCTCCGTGAACAGCATTAATTGGGAGATGAGGATTGTTTCGTTGACTTTGAGCTAGTGAGGCCAGAGGTTGTGACATGGCTGTGAATTGTTCCTGCATCTAATCAGATGGCCATTGAATTCAATCAAGCTACTATTGTAGATGAACCAGTGTTTGTCCCTTTCTTTTCCAACAAGAGGTTGATTTTGAGAGTTTTGAGGATTCTTTTTAGGATGAAGGTTTGGAGTCATTGGTTTTTCAAGAAAACGAGCTTTGTCTCTATCATAAAATAGAGAAAACGATCATCATTCCCACAAACGATGCCAAACTAATGTTACACTTTTCTGGTCTGAATTTTTTTCCCCTTAAATTGTCTGTCAAGAACTCAAAGTTAGAAGATCATCGGGAAGGTCCGGTGGTAGCTGCTCCGATGATAAAGTTAGTAAAAAAATAAAGACAATAATTCAAGAGAGGAATTGAACATAAATTGAAAGCGTACCTTATGACCTTATTTATAAATTGTAGATTTTTTCAAATTGAGTAGGATTAGGAGTCATGAAAGTAGGGATTCGAAGATATCCATAGATAGCAGTTTCCATGTTAAACTCTATTTCCTTATTCTGACCTCGGTAGCCCATAGAAGGCGGGTGACCAGCATAGAACTCTGTGTGCTAGTAGGTCAGATAAGAAAACCATCTTATGATTTGTATACTAAAGAACTTCTTATAGGCATGTGTTATGTTTTGAGTACTATAGTCAAATTATGGTATATTACCCTACAATTCCAACAACCAAATTTTCAATCCAAAAAATTATGGTCAAAAAACTGAACGTCAAATTTGCAAACTAAAATTCGTAATAGTGAACTTCATAATATATAAAGACTCACCTATGCTTGGTACAAAAAAAATTATGGAAATCTAAATGTAACAAACCTAACAAATGCTCTGACCTAACAAAAATTGATATGTTATTTTGAGTTTTAGGTCAAAAATAGAGCTGGCCCTACTGCCCACCAATATTGATTTTTTTTCCTAAAACCTAAAATGAAGTCCTTTAATTTGTAGAACAATATATATTTTATTATCTTCTTCTAAGAAAGAAAATCCATGATTATTACTTGAGATGTTGAAGTTGTTGTAAAGGCCTTGAGGGAGACATATGATTAAGTAAGAAATCATGAAAGTCTTGGGAAAGACCACAACTCTAAAATCTTGAGAGTCTTGAGAGATTGAGGGAACCAAGTGCTTTGAGGGACAGAGGTATTTGAAGGAGTCTAAGAGGGTCAAAATAGACTGAGAGGCCTGAGAGGATGAGATCCGTTTAAGAGGGTCGAAAGTAATAAGAGAGAGAGGGCTAAAACAGATGTCAGTTATTGGTATCTCCTCTTCTTTTTTTATTTATGGAAATCCTTTTTGAAAAATACAATTTTGAAAATGAACCATACTTCTGTAAATAAGTTGAAAATAACTTATAATGGTAACTAAGTTGTAAAACTGCCATAATTCGGTAAAGAATTCCGAATTTTTTACAAAACCCACATAGTTTAGGTTTGATTTAACTAAATCAATGCCCTTTTTTTTACTATTTTTTAAATTCATGTAGTTTTTGAAATCACATTCAAAATCCTATTTCAATGACAAATTTTTAACAAAATTGCATATTCACGATGTGATTTTGAAATCGTATTTTGAAGATGCAATTTCAAACCAACAAGGATTTGGAACGACTCCCAAATCCTTATAGGTTTGGATAAGTCATCCCAAATCTTTCTTGAAATGAAATTCCATCTTCAAGATGCGATTTCAAAATCATACGATTTGGGTGAAAAATTAATAATGAAATGGCATCTTCAGAATGTTATTTCTAAAATTACATAAGTTTGGAAAATAACTGAAAAACGACATAGGTCCGGTTAAATGAAACCAAAACTACATGGTTTTGGTAAAAAATTCAAAGAATTCCAATTACTGAAGTCATGAAGCATAAAAATGGTCCATTATTTGGTTAATAGTGATGGAATGAACTCAATTCTAATTAATTAATAGTCCATTACTTCCATGTAATTTGGGGAGTAATTTGATTAAACTGTTATTGGTTTTGTGCAAAGCTACTATTTTGTTTGTTAATTATTACAACTAAAAAATCATTTTTATTGCCTAATGCAAAACATCTCCTAAAGTTTGAGGTGTCAAATACTTTTCTTTCGAGAGGGTTCCGATCTTTTAGTTTCTAAACTTTTACACTTTCTAATTTATTTTGATTATTTATAATTCACTAGAATTTGATGATTCATAAGAGTAGTATTGAATTTATTCCATTTTATCTTTTCCTTTCCACCTTCATGGTGAGCACCTCTTTCTTCTTTTAATGTTTTTTTAATTATAATTTTGATCCCTCCACACTTTCCTTCTTGTGAAGCTCTTATTTTGCCTTGCGTCATATTCTTAAAATTGTTGTTATATGTATGTTAGTTTGCATTAACAAAAATAATACATATAGTTTTTTTTTCCAAAATTCAATAATATATTTCTCCAAATTTCACAAAAATAAGACCTTAATGCAACTTTTCAACAATATTTGAGTTTTCATAAAAATACATATAATGCTCAACTTGAGCCAAAAAAAAAAAAAAGAACGCATAATATTTTTTTCAAGTAAAGAAGTTATGCTTCTTGATGTCATAATTTTTTTCAGTTATAATATTTTTGATTTTAATTATGTTAAATTAAAATGTGAGGGAAGAATCCTCCACAAATAATTATCCTCCTACAAAAGAGAGATGAAGATTGTCAGAGTAAGATAAAGGACACTAGTGTGGTGTCAGCTAAGGGATCTCTAATGATCAAGGTAGCAATGAGCTAGTTTGAGGATTAAACTATGCAAAAAGGGTTTAAGCCAAATGTGGCGTACCTTTGAATTGATGGTTCTGGTGTGTAAATAGTTTATGATGGTTGGAGATAGCTCCCTTGATTTCAATTGATCTGCTGATCATAGGGAGGCATTATGCTTATGGCTGGTGTTAGGCATGATTATACGTCCTATTGACTTGATTTTTCGGGGACTGTGATCCCACTGAATCAATCCTGGATTGGCGGGATGGAATTGGTCAACCATGTAGTTTGACTGAAATGAGCTGGCCAATTGACCTGGCATAACTAGAATATATGACACAATGCTAAACAAAGAATAAAGATAAGTTGTGGCATGTGAAAAGTGAACATTTGTGAGTTATAAACCCTACAATTCACTAATGCAATGTAATAACAATATGCATGACACACACATGCAACTCTATGCTCAACACATGTCGCTTCACGGTCCTCTCCTATTGGCATGCAAGTACCACTCATTTTCTACATTTTGGGTTTTTCACCACAAGATCTACACCCTCATAATGAATAGAACCAAAGTGCTCAACACACTTCATGTTTTCAAAGATTCACAATATGCCAGTATGTCTTAATTTATCATGCAATTTCTATGAGGCATTTTATCAAACACATGGGGTGTGCCTTAAATCATGCATCATACATTAAGCAAACCATAACTTTCAAACTACAACACTTTGTCTACATGAACATAGGCTATAATACAATCAATTATACATATATTCATGTAACATGTTCACAACTTTACCAAATTCTCAAAGAATACACAAATGCACAAAAGACTAACCCTAGGTTTTCAAAGCAACTATATGTTAGGTGATTTTTTAATATCAAGTAAGCATGTAAGTCATATAACCAACTTATAAAAATATCAATAAACCTAACTCTAGTCTTTATTTAGCAACATATCATGCCTAGAAGGGTTTTTCTCAATCCCTAGGGAGTTGTGCTCACTTCAAAGCCGAACCAATCAGTAAGATTGTAACTCTTGTAGTGGGGAACAACTTCCTAGAAGGAAGCCTCTCCCCAAACTCGAGATTCTAGTACTTTCTTCAGCCAAGTTGTGATATTTTTAGCTTTTAAGTGGTCTATTTATACTAAAGGGTTCAAGTGGTGAAAATACCATTTTACCCCTAATAAGCCACAAGACCCGTTACACTACAGCCTATCCCAAAATGCCTCAAATTGAAATTATGCTTTAACCAAAGTTCTTAAAATTATTTTAAACTATATTTCTAAAAAAAGAAAAAAATTCACCTGCTGGCGGAAGCAAACGGGCCTACCTGGGTTGGCCTTTTGGGCCCGTTTTTCACACTATCTCCGATTTTGCTCAAATTCTCATAGGAGGTGTACTTTAACATTATAAGAATATTTTATTTCTACAGCATACTCAAATTATACTTTCAAAAATAATTCATGTCTAAATTATGCATGTATAATGCCCTATCAATAAATAATACATGAATGGTGTCTTACTGGCAAAACGAAAAATTTACTCTGATTTTTTAGATCTTTACAAAACTTGTAACTTCTTTATCCCTAACTCATTATCTATACTTAAACCAAATAACAAGGCTTCGTATTATGCCTTGTTGTTTTAAAGCTTTGAAACCGAGTGAAATCACTTGCTCATCATTGTTCCTTCAAGGGTGAGTAGCTCTAGTCCAGCGCTCGAACCTGTCTTTCGAGATTAGCCATCTAAAAAGATTTGAAGATTGTCGGAGTAAGACAGTGGGCATCGGAGTGGTGTCGGCCAAGGGATCTCCAACGATCAAGTTAGCAATGAGCTAGTTTGAGGATTAAACTATTCAGAAAGGGTTGAACCAAATGTGGTGTACCTTTGAATTGGTGGTTCTGGTGTTTAAATAGTTGATGATGGTTAGATATGTCTCCCTTGATTTCAGCAGATCCCCTGATCATAGGAAAACGTTATGCTTATGGCTGGTATTGTGCACGATTATGCATTTCGTTGACTGATTTGTAAGGGACCGTGATCCCACTAAATCAGTCCTGGCTTGGCGAGATGGAATTGGTCAACCATGTAGTTTGACTGAGATGAGCTGGCCAGTTGACCTGACATAACTAGAATATATTTTTGATCGGAAGAACTTTGCCCGGGTTTGTCATTGTTCGAGGGTATTTTGGTCTTTCTTCCATTGTCCCTTGCCAAGTGTCTCATTCTCTTATAACAAGTAATTTTATGCCCTACATAATAAATACAATTACTAAGACATGTCAGAAAATGGGATATCTATAAATTCAAACAATGATAGATAGCCCACATCTTATAACTCACCTCTCTCACAAAGGCGGGATCCACTGCTCATAGGAACTATAAATGGACTCCACCTTTGTGAAAAAGATGGGTTACAAAAACTGAGCTACAATCAACTCTCTTATTATTGAGGGTGAATTACACTGACCTCCCCTGAAAGTTTATGACAATTACATTGACCTCCCTTAAGGTTTTGAAATTACACTAACCTTCCCTACTCTACAAAATAATATACAGAAACCTGCCCTCTTGTCAATTTTTCTTTCAAAATAACAAAATTACCCTTTATCTATTTATTTTTTCATTTTTTCAATGTTGACAAATTTATTCTTACCATTAATTAATTTTTTTTAAAAGTTTTTATTTAAAAACAAATTTCAGGTAATTAACTTTATTTTATTTTATATAAAAATAAATTTAAGGTTTTATCAATATTTATTTGAAAAATGAAAAAAAAAAAACTGGTCTAGATTTAAAAAATTGAAAAAACAAATATGAAAGAGGTAGTTTTGTCATTTTGAAGAAAAAAATTGACTGAATAAAGGTATCTGTTTATTATTTTGTAAAGTAGGGGAGGTCAGTGTAATTTCAAAAACCTCAGGGGCGGTCAGTGTAATTGCATTTTTTCGTTTTTTCAAATTTGACCAATTTATTCTAACTTTTTTTAAATTTTTTTTATTTAAAAACAAATTTAAGGTAAGTAACTTATTTTTATTTTATATAAAAAATTAAGGTTTTTATCAATATTTATTTGAAAAAAAAAATTGGCCTAGATTTAAAAAATTGAAAAAAAAAATGAAAAATGTAGTTGTAAGCGCCCGAAAATCATCAAATAATAATTTGGTAAATTGTCAGCATAGACTGAAGATAAATTGGAAATAAGTCAAAGATGAATCAAATAAATTATAAAACGAGTCAATAAGCAATCAATATGACATAATGAGGCCAAAGAGGAATTTTGGTAATTTATTTGGGACTGGTGTGAATCACGGGATTACACAATCATTTACATAACGCAATAAATATGAAAATCCAAATGGTAAAATTTTGAGAAACGAACTGCATATTTGGAATTAGAGTGTCAAAATTAGCTAGTGTACCATGTTTGGTGTGATTCCGAGATAGTTTCAATTTGGGCTCATGTGCCTATAGAGTCGGCCAACTAGCCACATGGTGCCTTGGGAAACGTTAAAAGCTTCTCCAAGAAGCTAAGTAGATATTTTAGAACAAGACACGTGTCAAGATTTTGGTGATGGAAAGGTATGATTGTGTGTGGTAAGGTGTATGGTCAGGAGGCAAACTTGACACTTGATGTGCCATAATGGGACACAATCCCACCAACCATTTTTTCCTCTCTTTTCTCTTTTCCTCTTTTTCAACAGAACACCCTAACCCCCCCTCTCTTTCTCTCTCTCTCTCTCTCTCTCTCTCTCTCTCTCTCCTTTATTCCTTCACCATGGCTACATATAGGAGTTATATGTGTTGTGTGTGTTGTGCGTGTGTTAGAGAGAATGAGACAAAAGTGTGTGTCTGTGTGTTCAGTTGAGAGAGAGTGATTGTGAGTGTTACACAGAGTGTGTAAAACACTGTGTGTCTATATCAATGTGTGTGTGTGTGTTTGTGTGTGTGTGAATCACTGACTAGAAAAAGAATGAAAAAAAAAAGAAGAATAGAAGAGGAAAAGAAGAAAAGAAAAAATAAGGGAAAGAAAGAAGCAAGGGAGCTAGATAGATGCAGGGACCAAGGTTGAACCGCCATTGAAGCTCGAGTAGAGCTTTCTCTCTCTTACTCTCTTTCTAGAAACCGAAGCTACAGATAGAGGTAGGGAATTCTAGAACCTCCTATATAGTTCTAGATATGTTATTGGGTTGCTTATGAGCCTGGGTATGTGTGTGTTTCATTGTGTGCATATGTATATAAACATGTGTACATATATATATATATACACACATATACGTACACGTTTGTACATATTTACATTTGGGTGGGAGGAGCAATTCGTAAAGTTTTGATAAGTCTTAAAGGCTAGGTTGGAGTCTTGGAGGTTCTAAAAACCGAAAGGAAATGAGAGAGACCGAATAACTGTGGTTGGAGTTTGGATTTTTGGAGATGGTCGGAAAAACCAAGGTAGAGAGATTTGGGTCGTTTCGATGGTTGTAAATGCTTATAATCTATCTTAAAACTTATTAGAAATGATTTAGAATTAATTGGGATGAAAAATGGATGAAAAACAGGCAAGAAAAACTAGAGAAAAAAAATTGGGATTTCTCCAATTTTTGACTAGTTGGCTGAAAAAGATAACTGGCAAAGTTGCCGGCAGCTACAGTTCCAACGTTGACTAGTTAACAGGTCAACTAGGTCGGGTCACAGGTTGTGGACTAGGTTGGGTCGGATCATAGGTCTGGTCTAGTGAGCTTGGGCCTAAGGGTTTGTTTGGCTATAGAGAAATTTGAAACTTAGTTTTAAAAATTTGAATTAGAATAGGGATAACCCTATTCCAGAAATTGGAAATAAAATCAAATTCTCCTGTTTGGTTACAGGTTTAAGAAATTAAAAAGGGGCAGGTTCATTTGAAATAATTATAAATCATTAGAAAAATTTTAAATATATTATGAAAAAATCTACTTGTTCATAAAATTGAAAATAAAGCCAATTAAAATGTAAGAATGAACATTCTTAAGGTTTTTGGTCATTCTGGACTCAATGACTAAGTCAATTTGGACATGTGCATATATATATATATATATATATGTATATATATATATGGGTATACATATATGTATATATATATAAGGGATATATATATATATAAGCATATATATAGTAGTATATATATATATATGCATGTAAAAGTGTGTGTATATGACTGTATGTGCAACCGTATATATATAAATATATAAGTATACATATATATATATATGTGTGTGTGTGTGTGTGTGTTTATAATTTAAATGCTATATATACATATATATATATATAGAGAGAGAGAGAGAAAGAGAGAGAGAGGGGGGGAGGGGGAGGGGGTAGAATTGAGGTCGACAGTGTGTGTGTTGTGTTGGAGGTGTGTGAGTGTGTGTTTTGAATATATATGCATATTATAAATAAAATATCAAGGGACATTAAATGTTTGAGGTTAAAGGATTTCAAAAAAGAAAAATATCAAAGAATAAAAGTCAAAAAATGGAGGAAGAAGAGTAATGACAAAGGAAAGAGAAAGGAAGGATAGAGGAAGAAACTGAGAGAAAAGGCGGCAATGGAAATTTTCTATAAATAAAGGTGATGGGTTATATAGAGGAAATCAGAAAAGAAAAGAGAAACTGAGAGTTAGAGATTGAAGATTAAGGATTCAGAAGTGAAGCAAATGAGGAAGGAAGAGTAAAAAAGGAAAGTATTGCGAGCCAAAAGCTCACCAAGTGAAAATTCAAGTTTCTATTTTTGAAATTCAAAGCATAAACACTTGGTTTAATTATAGGGTTTGAAAGAGTATGAAATATAGATCATTAAGAAAAAATAATCACAAATAATGGTTAAAAATGAACAAAAAAAATCCTAGTTGCAGGTTAGTGGTGATAATTAGAAAGTTGTAATTTTATGCACAAAGCTTGGGTTAAATAATGGGAATTTGTTCCCCTTTGGTGCAGAAAGGGAATAGGGGAAGATTTGGGTTGAAATAGTGGCCCAAAAGCCACAAAATAAGAAAATCATAATGTGGCCAAAAAATCGAGTCTCGCCAGAAATCCACTGATTTTCCTATTTTCATGAAGATCGGTTGAATGATTTAAAAAACTAACTTTAAAGTTAAAATCCTCATAAAAATTGGAAGAAAACCTCATTGGTTTTAGGTTGAAAAATGATCGAAAAAAGATCACCGACGCCTAAGAAGATGCTGGAGACCCACCGGAGAAGAAGAATAGTAACCGGGTTTCAGTTAAGGTTGGTTCGGGTTTGGGTCAGACCCGACCTACCCGCGCATATGATATCTTGAAACTGTGTCATTTTGATTAGTGATTTAATTTGAATTGGGAATGTTTAAGCATAAGGATAATAAATTTATTTAAAACCTAATTGGGAATAAGGATAGCCTTTCCTAATTTTGTGGACTTATCTACTGTTTGGCTATTCCAATTAGGAATAGTAGTTTCTGATTTTACAGATTTGGCCCAAATATTTTAGAAATTAAAAAGGAGCCCTAGACTTATGATAATTACGAAAATACCCAAGTAAATAAATTAAATATTTATTAAAATATTTATAAAAGAAAAAATTACCAAAATACCCCTAAGTCAAATATGAGTCAAACAGACTTCGATTAAAATGAATGAATAGTAAATTTTTATTATTTAAGTCATTCTGGATTCAACCGTGAAGTCCGATTTTTGAAAATAAGCCCCGAGAAATAAAGACACATAAAAGTACAAAATGACCATTTTACCTTTTTTAATACAAAAGTCCCAATGAAAGTTCGTAAAAGCCTAAACAGGCTTTCTTCCACGTCTCAGACTTAATAGTAGAGTCCATTTTATCAGATGAGATACTTATAGCAATGACATATAAAATTTGATGAATAACATTAAACTGGATGTGTTTCCTAAATAATAGGAACTTCAAAGGGAAAGGAAAAAGTAACTAAATACTGAAATATAACGGGTAATTAAAAGGTAAGAAAATCTCGACGCTTTGATATGCAGTATTTTTTAGCCATGTCAATATTATTCTTGATATTTCCCAAGTTGTACTCTTATACCTATTTGACCTCATTGATCTCACAAACTGATGATTGTTCTATCTTATGGAAATACGTACTTGATATCTATTGGTTTATAGTTTGATGATTATTCTATATTAAGGAATCAGTGATAGTTGAATTACTATAGCTAGACTATGGACTTGATTTTATAGAGAAAGAAAGGAAATAGTTTAAGAGGTAAGTAATATCCGATCTCTACATGTGATACTCCTAGCCATGTCATTAGTTTTTCATATACTGCCAAATTATACTCTTATACATACTTGATGTTTATTAAATCAACAACATGATACTTATTCTATCTTGTGGAAAGTGTTTATTGACTATTATATATCTTGATCATGATTTTCGTACACTTCGTACATAGGCCTCGAGGGGCAAAACATTATGATCTGAGCAGCCCAATTTATATTGGCCTAGAAAGGCAACAGGAACATTTTCATTGCTGAGACAAGTGATATTGCATTTTACTTTTCATAAGATTAGCATGATCTTAATATATTATGAATGTCGGAGTTGTGCTCAGTCACAACATCCATCTGATGCTTTTACTATATGGTTTGGTTACTGAGATGTTATGGGACTTATGGGTCAAAATGTCCACTAAGCTCTTCATTGGTTTGGGTGAGACTGGACCCTGGCGTAGAAGGGCATTGTCAAACCAGCAAACCCCTCCTTTGGAACCTTATGTGTGGGAGCAAGTGACATTCCATGAATGGACGTGTGGCATTGTATACGCAAGAAAAGGAAAAGGACATGATAGGCCCTAACAATAATGTGCATCAAAAAGTTTATTAATATCATATCGATTATTGAACTCATAGAATGATCATATTTTTCCTGTGAATGATCATATGTTTTGAAAGCTTATCCATTAGTTTACGATTGATTGTGGCGATATAGTTATTGTTTTGACAAATCCCTATTGATGATTCATATACCTTGTGCCATTTATTCACTTGGTTATTATCATTTTCTATTATCCTGATTGGTTATTATGGTATCTTATTTCTTGACTGGCTATTATGTTTCATATCCTTATTATCTTGGATTATGATCTTTTCTATATTGACCCTGGCCCATAATAAAAATAGAGGGAATTTACTTACTGAGCTTTGTTAGTTCACTTAAACTTACTTATTGTTTTAGGAAGGGATGATGCGAGACAGTAGTAGAAGCCTAAGAGCATAGAAGGACATTTTAAAAAATATACTAATAATGATGTAGTTCTCCCATGTATTCACCACCTAAGGGTGATGTTATGTTGGTTCCTATTTTGATATATGTAGAACCATTTTATGATCATTTAAGACTTCCACTGATTAACTGTTTAAGTTTTTGTATATTACACATTGTTGTCATGATACAAGAAAAGAAAAAGTAGGGACGGCCACAGGGTAGGCCCCGCGCTCCCCAATCTACATAGGGTGGGTTTTGGGTCGTGACACTATATGGTAGGCCATAGATTTATGAGATAGGTTGTATGCCTAGTTATTTATATGGTAAGTCTTGCTCATATATGTATATATATATTTTTAGGAGAGATTTTATATATGTATGCTAGGTTAGTACCCGGTATTCATGGGTTATAGTACTATGACTATAATATACTATATAGACCAGATTGGTCTCAGCTCTTGCATTACAGTTGATGGATGATGCCCCATCAGTTAATAACAAAAAGAGATGTGATTCATGAATGGTTTTCACCTAGCTATGATAATGAATAAATAATGAAGAAGTCTAAAATGTTGAATAAAAGAAATGTCGGGAAGGCTATAAATTTGTTAAGTAAAAGACACATCAACTGTAAAATGCTAAATAAGAAATAAGACTTCTTGAGATTCTTGTGTTTGGACTAGGCAGTGGATAATTATAGTATTTGTGCTTAAGATTTTGGGGATATTCTTATGTTAAACTCTCTTGTCGAGAAATGTATTACTTTTGGATAGTATTCACTCATGGGTGAGTATTGTGTATTAAAGTGAACTATTACCTTAGAGATTATATACGATAGACCTTGTCGATCTTCTAACTGATTAGAGTTGGGTTAGTGGTTTAACCCTATTATACTCAGACTCAATTTGTGATAGGAGTAGAGAAAGGTAGCTTGAGGTATAGAATTGAATGGTATTACTTAGTGCAGGGAATTTTAGATTCTCTCACAGATTGGTGAATGTTGTATTATATGAGATAACTTGAATTTCGCGGACAAAATTCTTATAAAGTAGGGAGATTGTAGCAACCCTGAAAATTATCAAATGACATTTTAATAATGTCCTCTTTATAACAATGAGTTTTGAGGATGAAATTTTTATAAGGGGTAGAGATTGTAAGGACCTGAAAAATCATCAAAGGGCAATTTAGTAAATTGCCAACATAGACTGAGGACAGACTGAAGAAAAATCAAAGATGAATTAGATAAATTGTAAAATGAGTCGATAAGCCATCAATATGACATATGAGGCCAAAAAGGAATTTTAGGAATTTATTTAGGACTGGTGTGAGTCACAGAACTACACAATCATTTACAAGACGTAGATAAATTTAAAAATCCAAATGATAGAATTTTTAGAAATGAATTATATATTTAGAATCAAAGTGTCAAAATTAACTACTATACCAAGTTTGGTACAATTCTGCGACAGTTTTAATTCAGGCTCATGTGCGCGTATAGTTGGCCAACTGGCCATGTGGCACCTCGGGAAGCATGAGAAGCTTCTCCAAGAAGCTAAGTAGATATTTTAGAACAAGACACATGTCAAAAATTTTGGTGGTGGAAGGGTGTGATTGTGTATGTTAGGTGTATAGTTAGGAGACAAACATGACACTTAATGTGTCATGATGAGACATAATCCTACCAACCCTTTTTTTCCTCTATTTTCTCTTTCCCCCTTTTTCAACAAAACACCCTAACCCTCTATCTCTCCCCTCACACCAATTCTCTCTCTCTCTCTCTCTATCTATCTATCTATCTCTCTCTCTCTCTCTCATTTTTTCTTCACCATGGCGACATATAGGAGTTGTGTATGTGTTGTGTGTGTTGTACGTGTGTTGGAGAGTCAAATAAAAATGTGTGTGTGTAGTTGAGAGAGAGAGAGAGATTGTGAGTGTTACACAAAGAGTGTGTATATTCGTGTGTGTGTGTGCGCGCGCATATGTGTGTATGTAACACACACACTGTGTGAATCACAAACCAAAAAAGAAGGAAAGAAAATCAAGAATAGAAGAGGAAAATAAGATCAAGAAAAAAGAGGGAAAGAAAGAAACAAGAGGGCTGGACAGATGTAAGGACCAAGGTTGAACCGCCATTAAAGCTCGAGTAGAGTTTTCTCTCTCTACACTCTCTTTAGAAACTGAAGCTATGGATTGAGGTAGGGATTTCTTGAACCTCTTATATAGTTCTAGATGTGTTATTGAGCTGATTATGTGCCTAGATATATGTGTGTTTAAATGTGTACATATATATATATATATATATAAACATGTATATATATATATACGTATACGTTTGTGTAGATCTGGGTTTAGGTGGAAAGAGCAATTCGATAGAGTTTTGATTGGTCTTAAAGGCTGGGTTGGAGTCCTTGAGATTCTAAAAATTGAATGGAATCAAATTTTTGGAGATGGTCGAAAAATTGGGGTAAAGAGATTTAGGCCGTTTCAATGGTTGTAAATGCCTATGATCTATCTTAAAACTTCTTAAAAGTGGTTTTGAATCAATTGGGATGAAAAATGGATAAAAAACGGGCAAGGAAAATAGAAGAGAAAAACTGGAATTTCTCTAGTTTTGGCGAGTTGGCCAAAGAAGTTGACCGGCAGAGTCGCCGGCGACTATTATTCCAACGTTGACCAGTCAACAGTCAAAGGGTCGATCGGTCAATAGTCAACGATTGACCAGTCAACGATCAACGATTTACCATTGACCAATCAATAGGTCAATTAGGTTGGGCCACGTGTTGTGGATTAGGTCGGGTCGGATCATGGGTTTGGTCTAGTGAGTTTAGGCCTAAAGGTCTATTTGTTTATAGAGAAATTTGAAACTTGGTTTTAAAATTTTGAATTGGAATAGGGATAACCCTATTCCAGAAATTGGGAATAAAATCAAATTCATCATGTTTGGTTGCAGGTTTAAGAAATTGAAATTTCATAAATTAAAAAAGGGCACGTTTATTTGAGATAATTACAAATCAATAGACAAATTTTAAAAAAATTACAAAAAATCCCACTTGTTCATAAAATTAAAAATAAAGCCAATTAAAATGCCAAAAATGACATTCTTAAGGTTTTTGGGCTCAATGACCGAGTCGGTTTGGACATTTTGGGACTCGGGGTAATCCCACATGAATATAAAAAAAATCACGAAAATACTCCTAATGATAATTTAAGTAACTTAAGGGCTAATTGGAGTTCAAAATGGACTATTTCAAAGTTGTTGGATGCCCAGAATTCAAATATATGATCAGATTGAATAAATTGGGACCTGGACCCTGGTAATGGTCCCACACAAAGTGCAAAAATGATAATTATACCCCTATACTTATATTAAGTAATTGAAAGCCGAATTAAGATTCAGAAGAGGCGTTTCTAATATTTTTGGATGCTAGGAACTCAAATATGATATCAAAATAATGAAATAGGGACCCGAGGTAGTCCCACATGAAAATATAAAATTACTAAAATTTCTATAGACATGAAACAAATACCTAGAAGCATTGATAAAATATAAAAAGAGCATCTTTGAGATTGTTGGACCTTCTGAATCCGATTCCAAGGTAGGTTTTGAGAAATGACATTTTGGTAGATGTGTAACTTGTCCCATAAATTATGAAAATGCCCTTATGAGTTTAAAAGACAATCAAATGACTTAGAAACAATACGATAAGGCTTCCTTAGGATTTTTGAAGCCTAGGAACACTTTTTTATATATGTTTGGGAAAACAGGTACCCGATGTATAGGTTAACGTGTACTTGGCCATAGAAAACCTTAAGACTTGATAATATACCCCATTGTTAAGAGCCCAGGTGGTCCCGGGAATGGAATAGTAGATACGTAAGACAATTGACAAACATTATGAACGACACGAGTAGTGTCCCCTTGAGTGAGGATTGGGACTAGGGCAATGTCCTGATATGTTAATGTGTGTAGTTGTTATATGATTTACCTCTGATGTTTGTTATCACCATTGATTACTTCATGATTGATTTATTAATATGATGGGATTGTTATATTGAATGTCATAATATTGGACATTGTATGATATTACTGGATAAATGTTATCACTATGATTAATGCTGGCTATCATTTTTATTTCTATCATGAATATATGATCATCGTTACTCTTGTATCTATTTGTTAAATCATATATCCTCTCTTATGGTTATTGGTGTTATTATGGAAGTTAATGATATTGATATACATCTAGTTGACTATAATTGAGTAGTGTAAGATTTGAGAGGATAATGATATAAATGGGCACCGTCTATGGAATGGATTGAGAAATTAGAATTGTGGAAAAAAACACCTATAAGAAAAGGAGTTGGGATGGGAATTAGTCACGTCTTTTGTGTGTTCTTGATTGTGGTGAGATTCCGCTTTATCTAGGGTTTCATTTATGATAGGGATGGTGTCTTTCCTCAACTTGTGAGTCGTAAACCAGCCCAGATGATCGTTTGTCTCGATTGGATTAATAGCCTTTAAAGCACTCAGGCTTATCGAGACCCAAATTAGGTGGATACTCATGGGACTGAGATTATTAAGAGAATGAAATGAGTTGAATAAGGCTTGATCTCTTTTTGCTATGGATTGAATTATTTTAAATTATTTCCCTTGACATTCATGTGATATTTCCTTATGATTATTGATGGATTGTATACTACCAGTTTGTGATATTGTGAAATTTGTGAATGGTTGTTTAGCTTGAATGTATACATTGTTGTTGTGGTTTTGAACAAGAAATGGAGGTGTTTCGTGAAATTATATATTTTTACTTATGTCATGTGTCCGACCTCCAGATATCGACTACTTGACCATTATTGTGAGACCACATGTAGTGATGCTATACTTTCTTGATGCTTATATTTATACATGTGCTTGGGATATGTTGATAATGTCTTTTTGTGATGTATGCGGGACATTAGGGTGAGTCTTTTTCAGACTTGCATTAGTTTTTGCATGTTGCTTGCTTGTGTGTTTCGGAAAACCCTACTGAACGTTATGGCTCACCCCTACTGTTCATGGAAATGGCAAATATTGGCTTGATGAAAGATAGCTGTTGGAGCAGTGCATGATAAACTAAGGACATTGTGGCATTTAGTTTACATTTATGCACTTATCCAGTTGTATTTATTATGGGTGTTTGTACCCTTCAGACCATTGTTGTATATGTTATATATATTGGACTATAGAGTCAATTTTGGACATACCTCGTTACACGTTACTTTTGGATGTTTGGTATAGTGCCTTTGAATGTAATCAACTTCATTAAATCCCGTTACGGGACTTGAACAAGTCTAATAAAAAAGTCAAACCGGAACCAATTAAAGGAAATCATTTCAAAAACAAAATATGGCCCATATTTTATGTACTTGACTAGGATGGTTAGTTCTATTACCAACCTTATCGGGGTTCAATGATCCCCTAGCCCAGCCCTATCGGACAGAGGCGTGACAGTAGTTTTGTCATTTTGAAGAAAAAAATTGACTGAATAGGAGAGATCAGCGTAATGGTCATAAACCTCACGGGAGGTCAGTGTAATTTACCCTATAACTAATAGACTTGGGAGATGAAAAATTTATTAATCATTAGAATTATTAGTTATACTTTTATAAATAAAAAATTATTTCATATATGTATATGAATTTGCAAACAAAAAAAGACCCCATATTCAACTTTTTAACTACATTTCGATATTTCATAAAAAAAAAAAAAAAATACATATAGTGTTCAACTTAGGACATATAAAAATTTATAATATCCTTTTGAATTAAAGAAGTTATGTTTCTATATTTACTCATGCCATAATTTTTCTCATTTACAATACATATAACTCTAATTTAAATAGAATTTATAAATATAATGACCAAAATATATTATAAATGGGATATATATATATATATATAAGCAAATGTATAACTATGTTATCTCTCTAATAATTAATATTATAATTTTTTTAAAAAAGTATTAAATATTAAATAATAAAATTATTAATTATACATCATCGAACCAAGTCAGTTCCTTAAAAATTTATTAATTATTAAAGATTATTAATTTATTGAATATTAATTATAAGAGGGTTAACTATATCTATCTTTATCCATATAAGTGTTGTATATATATATATATATATATAAATTTTTTCTCCCTAATAATTAATATTATAGAGATTTTCTAAAAAAAATATTAATTATTAGATAATAAAAGTATTAATTATTTATCGTAAAACTAAGTTACTTTTTTAAAATTTTATTAATTATTAAAATTTATTATTTATTAAATATTAATTATAAGAGGAGACTGTACATTACTCAAAACTTCTTCTAGAAAGATAAATGCAAAACATTGGTAAAAAAGTTTCTATAACATGACAAAGATGAGTTACATTAGCTTAACACATGCTACGTTTTTTTATGTAAATTTGAGTGCATTTGGATCACAAGTGATAATGTGTGTTTCTAATAATATCTTGCTCTATTATTAAAAGAAATAGATAATAAACACAAACGGGTGTTCAACCCGGTTACCTCTTCAGATCAAGAACAATGGAAGTAGAAGAGGTGGACTTGTATTACGAGATTTCTTGTAATATCACGAAGATCCTTAGAACGCTGCATGAGATCCTACTCGTCAAATAAGACAGCCAAAAGATCGAGTCGCTTATATATTTTCACGATCCAAGATCAATGGCACTATGATGGTCACCCAAGAAGGATCTTAGAGAGAACGTCATTCAAAACCTTGCGTGATAAATTTAGGAGACTACACATGGATGGATTTATTAAGCTTAAACAATGCATTTATGTTTATATCTCATTACCACAACTAATAGGATAACTACAAGACTTGAGTGATAATATCTAAATCGGCCAAACCAATCAAAATGAATAAAAGTTTTAACCACAAATAAACTATTTTCAAAATTATCACGATTTACACAAATCTTGTAGATGATAAATGGACTCGGGGTCCACATGTGTAGAGATTTGAAAAATGAGGAAAATTTTTTCGTTTTGCTGGTAGGGTATTGTTCCTTGCAGGGTTTGCCGGTAGGACATATCTCATGCACGGTTTTGCCGGTAAAGTAGTTCCATGCATTATTTTCTCCGTATGACATGTTTAGAGGCATATTTGGAGTGTTTTGTAGAATAAAAATATGCTTATAATATTATGAGGTAACCTCTGTTCGAAATTGAGCCAAAACGGGAACCGTTTCAAAATTGGACAAAAAGGGCATCCGGGTGGCCTGGGTGGAAAGGGATGATCCCGACCTCAAACGAAAATGTTTTCTTCTGAGAATTTTCATTTAAAATAATTTTATGAAATTTGTTAAAACAAAATTTTAAATTGAAACATTTAGGAATGAGTTGTAGAGTAACGGGGCTATAGGACTCATTAAGGGCAAAATGGTCATTTTCCCTTAGCCCCTTTGTCCTCCACTATAAATAGATCACTTGGGGCCATTATATACACATATACATTCTCGAATTTCCAGAATTCTCGTCCATATAGAGAGAGAGAGAGAGAGAGAGAGAGAGAGAGAAAAACCCTAGAATTTCATATTTTCAAGCTTCTGGAACAAGTATTTCGAGCAGGATTTTGGCCGAACTTCCTTCTGAGAAGTTATTCGTCTCCATGAGCACTATATCCTCACTAAAAAATTTGATATTCCAGCAAAGACAGCCATCGCAGTTTAAGAAAAACTAATTTTAGGTATGATGTAGTGCTAAGCTAGCAATAGATTCAAGTTCCTTTGTGTTTTTACATGTATTTGAACTACTGTAAATGTATATCTAAGGTTAGGAGATCACCTAGGAAGTGGCTCTTTTGAAAAGCCTAGAGTTGGTAGTTTAGGAGTATTTTTGGTCTTGTTGATTTTGGGTGATTTCTTGCTTTGTTCGGTGTGTATTTGATATATAGAATTGTGCCATGAGATTGTCAACCCATGTAATTATTGACACACCTTTTGGTTGGGCCATGTAATGATTTGATGCTTTTATATTTAATAAACTTCTATGCCCCTTATGAATTTGTTGAAAGTATGAGACTTGTGCTTTACATATGTATGGATATATTCAATTATGATGTATACATGTTGTGAGGGTGATGCCTTAAGTTTAAATTTAACTTTCATGAAATGAGTTATATGATTTGGGATAAGGGATACCATGTGTTTGATGCATTGCTACGTTGAACTTGAATAATGAAAGCATGGCATTTTGACATGGTGTGATTCCTTGAGATCATGGTGTAAGTTGAGCACGAGGTGCTATGCATTATGAGGATGTAGATCCTGTGGTGAAAAACCCAAAATTGGCCATTTGGTACTTGCATGCCAACAGGGTTCGAACCGTGAAACGAGACATGTATCAGTGCTTGATTGACCCGACGGGGGCGATCCGTGAAATAGGTGTGGTACTCGATGGACCATCAGATGCAATCCGTAAAACCGAGACATAGGTGTGGCATAGAGTTGACATGGCATAGAGTTGACATGGGTGTGACATAGAGTTGACATGGGTGTGGCATAAAGTTGCATGGGTGTCATGCATAATTTCATTACGTCGTATTAATGAATCCATGGATGTGGTATAGAGTTTGTATAGATGCGTTATGAATATTGTCAGTACATTGTATGGATTGATTAGAGAGACATGTAGAAATGAATGTACACTTGCACATGCCACGCCCTTAAATTTGTTTCTAGTCTTAGTATTACATTATACCAGCAGTTGAGCTGACCTATTCGTGGGCAATATATTTCAGATGAGACCTCGGATACTTGAGACTTCTTCAAGTCTTGAAGGACGGGAAGACATGGACTAAATTAAAGATTTGGCCATTGAGGCGTGTTTTGAATGTAAGGGCATAAGCCCATTTTATTTTGTTTCTTATTTGAACAACTTGTAAACATGAGGCCTAGGGCTATTTTTGTAAGGAATGTATGATGTTTTTAATTAAACATGTATTACATGGATGTATTGGAAGTAGTTGATAAATGCATATTGAACTATGACTATTGTGGCCACCGAGTAATGGTGGGTTGCTTGACTATTAAGTATATGAATTTTGTGAGTATTAGATGGGGGAAACACTTGAAAAAATAGGGGAGGTCATGCCCAAATTTTCGGAAGAACTTAAACACTAAACATATGTGTAAAATACCCTTGAAATAGGGGAGAAGAGGGGCTGCAAAATGAGGGTTTAAAACTTGGGAAATATGGGCTGAATTTGAGTAGAAAATGACTTGAAAAAAACTTGGGAAAAAGTGGACTAAAAATGGGTGAAAAAGGGGCTTGAAAAAAACTTGGAGAAAAATTCAAAAATTGGAAAAATAGGGTGCAACCATGAACTATAAAGTTTCAAAAAATCAAAAAACCAGAAAAGTAGCTTGCAGTCGCTACAGTGCCTGACCAGTCCCCAGCCACCCTCGTGCGCGCCTGCGCTCGTGCCTGCGCTGCCTTGGCCTATTGCCCTACGCGTGTGGCCCTTGCTGCCACCTGCTATCCTGTCCTTGTTTGGCCACCTTTTGAACTATTTTTGGGACACCTTTTGGGCTATATTTGGACACTATTTTGGCCCATGTTTGGGTCCTATTTTGGGCTGTTTTAGGGACGTTTGTAGGCTATGTTTTGGCCATATTGTGACTTAGATCTCAAGGCCATGTTTGGCCATCCACTAGGGCTAACTTTGGGCTGATATTTGACTATCTTTTGACTATGTCCTAGGACATTTTGGGGTCATCCGAGACATCACTTTAGGGGGATTTTTGGAGATACTTTAAGGCTATTTTAAGTGTCATTTTCAAACATGATTTTAATCTTGGGGGAAAAATTTGAAGAATAATAAGAAATATTTCAATTAAATTTACTGGATTGTCATTTCTTTTCTTTTCTTTTATTTCGTTCAATTGCTCCTCGGGTTCGCGAAAATTTGGGGCGTGATAACATGACCCAATGTCCAACTTCTCCCACTCATCCACATAGGTTGAGTACTAAGCTTTCTGCATTACCTTCCATATACAAGAAATGAATCGTACAATTAGATGAGAAGGATCAGGGTAAGAGTACTATATTAAGCTACTATCAAACTAATATAGTACCTCACTACAAACACATAATTGATCTCGTCTGTGCCCTTGACTATTCTGTTACACTAGATTCAGCATTTGTTATCCCTCACGATAACTAATCTCAACATGATGCATGGACCAACCAATATGTATTGTACTCATGATCATATCAATAGACACATAAATAGACATGGCTGCCCGGGCAATGTGTCAAAACACAATATTGTATTTCAGAATTGTCTTCCCTAGCTACTCGTGTTAATCCAATCGAACTCAACTACTTTCCTAGATATGCTCCGCCGGACCACATTTGTCATGCCCCGAATTCCCGCGAACCTGAGGCGCAAGTAACGAAACTAAAAAAAAATAAAATAAAGGACAATTTAACGAATTCAACTCAAACTTACATTCATTTCCTTCAATGTATATCCATGTAAAGCATAATCAATAAAAACGTTCAACATATCATTCGGGCTTAAGCCCTACATCACAAAATATGCCCCCCACGGGCCAAATATCCTCCTAAGCTCATATCTCCTCCACTCTACAAGAATTCCTCAAGTCTCAAGTGCCGGGAGCGTCGTCTAAAATGGTGTCCCACGAATGGGTCAGCTCAACTGCTGGTACAATATAATGCTAATGCAAGAAACAAAATTAAGGGCATGGCATGTGCAAGTGTATAGTTATATCTACATGTCATTCAATATCATTCATACAATGTACTAGCAATAATCTACATACCATCCAACTCGTTAACATAATCTAAGACATAGCATGTGCAAGTGTACAGTTATATCTACATGTCATCCAACATCATCCATACAATGTACTAGCAATAATCTACATACCATCCAACTCGTTAACATAATCTAAAACGTGGCATGTGCAAATGTACAGTTATATCTACATGCACAATTATAACCTACATACCATCCAATTCATTCATACAATGCATTAACAAAATTCATCACACATTCATGAATTCATTAATACAATGTAATGAAAATATGTGTGACACGCCTATGCAACTCTATGCCATGTCAACTCTATGCCACACCCATGTCAACTCATGTAATGTAATGTCCCTTCACGGATCGCTCCCGTTGGTTCGAGTACCAAATGCAATGTCATGTCCCTTTACATATCGCTCCCGTTGGTTCGAGTACCAAATGCAATGTCATGTCCCTTCACGGATCGCTCCCGTTGGTTCGGGTACCAAATGCAATGTCATGTCCCTTCACGGATCGTTCCCGTTGGTTCGGGTACCAAATGCAATGTCATGTCCCTTCATGGATTGCTCCCGTTGGTTCGGGTACCAAATGCAATGTCAATTTTAAGTTTTTTCACCACAGGATCTGCACCCTCATAATACATAGCACCAAGTGCTCAACTCACACTATGTTCCAAGGAATCACACTATGCCAATATGCCTTGATTCTACCATGCAATAATGTAATCTCAATAAAGCATCTTATCCACACATGATACTTTAAATAATGTATTACACAATAACATTTCCAATCACAAAATCCCTTTATCAAGGGTACATGCCATACACAATCCATTTAAACACATCCTTTAAGTCATACATTCCGTAATCTCAACAATTCTCAAAAATATAATTCACACATTATGCTAACACATGGAGTATACATATAGTCATGATTCGCATCCATCACATAACTTTCAACAAGATAACAAGGAACACATAAGCATATGAACAACCAAACAAATATGTGAATCATCAAGTCAACATGGCAGTTACTCCTAAACTTAATTCTATTTCTTACTTAGCACAATATATCGTACCTGATGGGTCGATCTCGACCCAAGAAGGCATACTCGTAGCGTAACGGAACTAACAACAAGAATGGAGATGGTCAGACCACCTTCTCTTTGTCCCTTCAGTGTTCCTAAAATCATGAAATACAATTTAGTTCAATTGCTACTTGAATTATGCCATTCATCAAATTTTATGTCTTTATTTTATGAGTTTATATTTTGCCAATTTAAACTCTACTGTTGAGTCCGAAACGTCAAAGGAAGTTGGTTTGGGCCTTCGCGGAATTTAATTTGGACATCCTAGCTAAAAAAGGCAAAACGGCCATTTTGCACTTTTACGGGTCCTTACATCCCGAGACCTCTTTTTGCAAATTGGACTCCATGGTTGAGTCTAGAAAGGTTGAGATATTAAAATTTCACTATTTTTTTACTTAAATCTGAGTTCGTTTGAATGCATTTTAACTTAGGGGCATTTTGATAATTTTTCATGTTTCTACGGGTCTTTTATTTTTCAGGACCTCGTCTCGCATCACAAACCTCACCGTTGGTCTTAGAAGGTCCGATACATGGAGAAAACACTAATGGTTTATTTAATTTGGACTCCGAGGTATTTCATAATGTTTTAATTAATTAAATTAATATTTTATTCTAGGTCCTAATCATAATTATTAAAAGTTCTAGGGTCAAATCAGGATTTCTAAAAGTTGAGGGGTTAAATCAGAATTTCTGATTTAAACTATCCTAAATCAGAACATCCAAACAGTGGACAATTTCCAAAACTGGGATAAGATATCCCTATCCCCAATTTTAATTTCAATATTAAGCTTGCAGCCAAACACCCCCAATCCCTATTTTAACCCGTCTTATGCGGCCCAACCCCAAGAGGCCCAATGGCCTATAATTAAAACAAGTCCAAGCTTCAAATTAGAACAAGCCCAAACTTAAAAATTAAAACAGGCCCAAGGGCCTTTAAACCAAAATAGGCCCAAGACCCTTAAAATAAAACAGGCCCAAACTAGCCCAGTCGTCCCTGCGCCCACACGGCTTTCTGGCAGGCCCCCTTGCCTTCTCCGGTCGTCCCCTCCAGCGGCGATGGCCGGAACCCGCAGCAACAGTTTTGAAAACCCCCTCTTTTTCTCGCGTTTTTTTTTAAAGCCATCTTCATTCCCATCTCATCCCAAAATGTTTTTAAAACATTTTGATACAATTTTGAGCGTCCCCAACGTGACAAAACAGTCCCCAACTTCCTTTTGCTCAGTTTTTCGGCCAAGTAAACCCAGGTTTTCGGCCAGCCATTTCTCCCTATTTTGGTGGTTATTTCTCCATTGTTTTTGCTCCATTTTAATCCCAAATGTTTTATGCACCTCACAAGACTAGATCTAGGTCATTTAGATTAGGTTTCATGCATGAAATGCAAGTGACCCACTTTTATTCTAACGACTTGCAACTCAAGTTTTCTAATTCACTTCTAAACCATTTTCATTGATTCCTTTTGTAAAGATTTTCATTTTTCATGTGCAATATGGCCCTATACTTCAAAATAACCAACATGCTTCAAATCTTTAAAACTGAACTGAGTCAACTCACCTTTCTTCCTGAGTTTTTCTGTTCCAGTCTCTCTCTCTCTCTCTCATTTCTGCTTCAATCCTTGGATCCTTCAACCTCCTCAGTTCCTCACTTGTTTTCCCTCCTTCTGTTTTCCTTTCTAGCTCTCCCACATACAAGTATGATAAAGAAAAAAAAAATATATATATATATATATCACAACTGCTCTCTCTCTCTCTCTCTCTCTCTCTCTCTCATTTCTTTCTCTACAATCTGGCCTGTATACCATTCATGTCTGATTTCCTGATCTCTGCATTTTAACCCTCACACGTAACACTCAAACCCTCACCACCTGCACTCCTGTTCACCCTACTGTTTTCTCCTTTTTCTGATTTCCCTTTTCACTTTCTTTCTTTTCTCCCTGCTCCCATTTAATGCTTGCTTGCATTGGATGTTACATATATATTATATCACACACACACACACACACACACACAACCGATGCCCCCATTTTGTTGACTTTAATTTTTCTCTACTTTCAGCTGAGATTTGATCTTCCCTTTTTCTTTTTCAGCTTTCTTTTCCTTTCCTTTAATTGCATCAAGACCTTTATATATCATATATATATATATATATAATATTACACACATACCAGCACACTACTTCTTTTCCTTTTTAATTTCTCTTTTTTTTCTATTTATTTATTTTTTTCACTTAATTTTATTTAATTTAATTTTAATTTTTTTTTCATGTCTCTACAACATTAATCATGGTCCCTTAGCAACATGCTAAAGTAGCAACATCAAGCTCTCTCTTCATAATGTAGTCCTAGGTAACAAAGGGCAGAGTGGAACTCAAAAAGGTTCCTAGAGCTCACACATTAATGAAACAGGGATACATTCGTTCACTCTTTTTTTTAAAGGTCACATCAATAGCACATACAGTATATAATGTATTCTATGGCGGAGCTCCCACTCAATTGGACATGTCAACCTCATTCTCAAAAGTATATAACGCCAAACGAATCTTAGTCTAGTTGCTATCTAGCACCCATCGCTATCCCAGTGCCCCTCGTCACTATCTTAGCGCTTAGCCTGAACATTCCAACCCAGTAGCTTTCCTAGCACCTGTCTAAAAGTTCACATTCGGGTTTTTTCAGGTTACATGAGGTATGTGTCAACCATCATGCTCGATTCTTTAAAAGAATCTCATCTTGACCCTCATTGTCAATGCGACATATATGATAAAGAAGAATTCTCCCTCGAACCAAGAATTCAATGTCATATCTTACTCGCTATTTAAGTGTCAAGGTGATTACTTGTTAAAAAGAGCCAATCAAAACCTGTTGACATCTTTCATGTATGCTCACAACATCTAAAATCATCTCAATATGAACACAAAATCATATAATGATGACATAATGTTACATAGTGTCCAATATATCAAATCCAAAATAAACCTAACTCTTTAACACAAGATGTAAAACATCACTAAATATGGGCTTAGGACCACCTCCCTTTGTGCAAATCTATCTCAAACATATGTAGTGAAAAATAATTCCAATATGTTTAGTTCTCCCATTACCGTTATTGGTCTACCAGCTCACTAATGGGCTTAAATTTCCAACCTAATGACGAGTCTGCATGGTTTTGTCCTTATGGATCTTAAGTTCAAAAGACACCGCAAAAAGGGAAAGGCATCGTCTGTACTTATATCCCTCAATCTTGTAAAGCTTATTAATAATGTGGAATAAAGTTGCGACGAACACAATACCTATATATGCTAGAGCTATCATCCAATTATAGCTGATGAACATATCATCATGCCTACACGGTGCTATGTTAAGGCACTACTAGAATCTCCACAACCAAATTACTACCTCAATTATGACAACCAACCGTGTATTCTTGACATCACTTAGATATCAAATAAACTAATGAACTAAAGTTCGATGAGCAAACACTAAGTTGCTCTTATAATTTGACTATCTATATAAGCAAAGCACTAAGCTACTCTAATAATTTGACTAACTATATGAGCAAAGCACTAAGATGCTCTAATAATTGGACTATTTATCTGAGCAAAGCACTAAGCTGCTCTAATAATTTGATAATCTGTATGAGTAAAGCACTAAGTTGCTCTGACAATTTGACCATCAATAAGAGCTGCAAAAACAGTCGAGTACACATCCTAGTACACTTCAAAATTTCAACTGCGCTCAAATAGGAAAGTTCACAAAATATCTCATTCACCTACTTATCTAATTGCAATGATCAAAACTAAAGTATGCCCCTTTTAATCTATCATTAGGTTAGGATCGTGCTAAGAAGATCGCTTATTGATTTCTTAAGACAAAATGAGAAATTCCTCAATTCAATCTCCATGGAACATAAATCCAAGCATAGTCTATTTCACCCATGTCCTCCTTAATACAGGACAACCACCTTCAAGTGCTGACAACTAATTTCATATATGTTAGCAACCACACAAAAGATCAAAATTCTTTCTTTTGATTATTCGTGGCTTCCTTGATCATCGTAAAGTCAATTGCTCGATGAAATATAATGTTTAACTAACTTGACAATTGCTTTAGGTCACAAGTGAACAATTGAGCAAACAGACTTTGCACTCTTTGTTTATTAATCTTAAAGCCCAAAATTGCATAAACGATTACTTTAGGTCACAAATGAACACTTAAGAAAGCAAGTTTTACGCTCTTTGTTCATTGACCTTGAAAACCAAAACTTGATTCATGAAGAATCATCGTTTAATTCTCCATAGAAAAGATAATTTCTTAGTCTATCTAGAAAGTTTCTAACATCCAACATGTGCGATAATCATTGAAATAAGGTGGATAGAGATAATTCTCACCACTAGGGAGAATTTCTCTCTTTATAATCAATACCCCGTTAGGATAAGACATTTTCAAAAAAGACAAGGTATAAACACTAGTTAATCATTCTTACACAAAAGGAGATAGACCATTTTCAAAGTTTGATTCTTTGTTAATTTAGTTCAACTTATCACTCATAGCACCCGTCCTTACATTATTAAAATAGAAAACTTTTGTCTCTACATAAGAAGCAATATTCACTTAAACATGTGGAGCAATAGCTAAAATTCATCCCTTCAATCTCACAAAGACGATTAGAAAAGATTTTACATTTGCTTCTACACAATTAAGGATCTTAAGAATCTTCTTCTAGTGATATAATCCCAACTAATGGTATACTCTCACTAGGCAGTAAGTCGCTCCCACTATCCAAAACATCATCGACGAGTCTAGAATGAGATAACAATTTGCTACCCTCACTGAGAGATAGTGTGACTTCCATAAATTCCATTAACCCACAAGGTTAAAGATCTTTTAAAGTTTTTTCATTACGCAACTCAATTTAGTCATTCCTTAACTTGGGGTGTTTAATTAAGAATCTAATGGCCCTTTAAACTTTCAAAAAGAATATTGCCAATTTTTCAAAAAATAATAAGTAATGTGAACAAATCACATAAATCACAAAAGGTGATAAGCCCTCTAAATTAGGTTTTTCACCATTCTCAATCTTAAAGGAATTGATTATTAGGGCACTTGGTTAAGGATATAGGCCACACAAAACATATTTGTGCTATCATCGACCTAACCATATTTAACAAAATCTAATTTTCTCATTTTTCTCGCTTAATTGTCTTGAAGTAATCAGACAAGTACTCTTGCTTACAATTAGTGTGAAGAATTTCAGAATTCTTCATTTTTGACACTCAACCTCTTGATAGATGCTTATAGTAATGCTTAAAGTAACTAATGCTTAAGTTAAGTGAGAAATCATAGCGCGAGTAGTAAAGTAAGAAAATAAGAGGTTCTACTATGTGCTCAATTTTCATAACATTATGAGTTCGCATATGCTATTAGGACTGACTCTAGTAGATAAGGAGCTGATTTACCCTACGAATAAGGTTTCTTACAGGCCTTTCCAATCAAATAGGGTTTACACACTAATCGACTGATTTTTACGAGTAACCTCAACAGGTTTTCTCAAGCTAATCTAGCCATCCAGTCTAATTCAACGTGTCTATGTTATTGTTCCAAAAATAACATTGTGAAAAGCCATAAAGAGATAAGTCCGAAATTATCAAATAATTTAATGAGACAGAGCCACTATTATACTCATATAATGGAGTTGCTTCTAACATGGGACAGATCAAATTAATCAATCTACATTAGACTATTATTTCACAAAGAATAAATAGTTCCATTCAGTCCCAAAGACTGAAATTTAAAGGTGAGAAAAAGACAAAAATCAATTGGATTGAAGGTGGACCAAACATCTATTCAAACACCAATATCTAATTATTTTATCATAAGGCCATATGTTGCTCAAAAGAATTAATCAGCTCATTCTTATGGCGATTAATTCTTATGCTACCACTTGTGCATAATGTATAAAATATTATGAGCAGTGGAAAGTCACACTCTTTACGCATCATTTTATTCCCTTTTCTTTATTTTGAATAAAATTGTCAAACTTTGACTCGGTATAACTATGAGAAAAATGATTACTTTTATTCTCAAATAGCGGCCCATTCTATAATATATCTCATTAGCTGTTATGCATGCTCCTATGGTACTTGACTTTCTTGCCTACTTTTGATGCAAATTTCTCAGCGCCACCCTAATTAGAAACTCTTCCTTCTCTATAAACCTAGGCCCAAAAGCTTGTTTGGCCTACCCTAGATGAAAAGATTAGTTTAGGAGTTCGCCTCTTGGCACTCTACCTTTTGTCTCAAGATTGACGCACTATTTTAAAAAATATTTTTATTTAAATAAGTAACGTCATGTAGGTTTTTTTTAAAAAAAAAAATTAAATACGAGCTAAGTTACTATATGACGAGAATTTGCCGCTCATCAAAGGCAAGTTTATAATTGTCATAGAACTAATCCAAAAAAAAATTCAATGAAATTTATTTATATGCTACTCTACATAATAAAGCGCATTTAATAATTTAATTAATTATGACAGACATATATATCTCAAGGTATTGGACTATGTTTCCTATTGATCAATTTCTACACATATGCTATATGTGTGATGTGGTCATTTTAAGCATTTATATTGGTTAAGTCGGCATTCACATTCATTGAAGTTGTTTCACTACTATCATAGTACGCAGGGTGATATTTAAGCATTCATTCATCATATTATTCTGCTACCAGAAATTCAATTAAAAATATTATTCTATTATACACTATGAGATTGAAAATCTCGCTAAATTCATAATCATCTCTCATTTATGTAAACAAAAGTATATTTTTAAATAATTTCGAGCAAAATAATTTTGAATTAAAACAAATTTAATTCATCCACATAATGATTTCTGAATTAAAATAAATTTAATTTATTCACATAATAATAATAATCAGTACATATATTTTAAAGCGTATGAACTCCACTTGAGCCTAATTGGCATTCTAGTATATTATGCCAAGGTAATTTATAGACATATGAGTTTGAAGCGAAAACGCATTCCCTTACAAGGCTTCATAAATAAATACAACCTTTTTCAAAATTTATTATATTGTAGAATGAACTTACTACATCAATCTACTAAAAACAATAAAATAAAGGGGGATGTCGTGCCAATATCTCATAGATCACAAAATTAACCTTGTAATCTATACATCACAACAAACAAGTGTACTCAAATATCAATTAAATAAGCACATGCAATTACAACATACATCTATATGCATAACAATATAATGGGTCTTAATGGATAACTTTACTACACTTCACCACAATGGGAGTGGGTATTTGAGTCTCATATTAAAAGGGATCAATATTATGTAACAATAATGCACTAAATAATGATCGACATAATAATTAAAACAAAAATAATTCACACATGACCCAAAAAATATGATCCACATATAGTGTAATTGTTCCTAATTTCTAGAGCATTTTCAAGAATTTTTCACATTTAAAATAATTTTTTTGTAATTTTTAACCAAATTTTGAGATAAAAACTAAATTTTAAAGCCCAAAAAATATCAAAAATAGGTAAAAAAAAATTTACCAAAAAATAATTTGGAGCCCCAACGGTATACTTAATCCTAGGGGTGACAAATTTTACCCAAACTCATGAACCGACCCAAACCTGCCCAATAGTGAATGAGTTTTGAGTGATTGGTTTAAAATATAAGCTAAATATGAGTTAGATGAGAAAACCAATATTTTATAGGGGTAAAAAATAGGTTTTAAATGGATAATGAATGAGTTGTATGATAATTGGCATCCTACCTCCATTTCTCACGATCTCATCTTAAGACAATTAGAGGCCTAAAGCCACAACTCCAAATGAGATTTTTTTAAATTAATAAAAATATTAAAATATATAATAAAACTCTAATAAATATATAATATATATAAATATTTTTAATGCTTTGTTTCATATATACAAATATATATATATATTTTTGTAATATAAAATTATAATAGTATTTAAATAGAAGAGTGTGTATGTTTAATAAAATTCTAATAATAAAATTCTTATATAATCTAATAATTGAGTAATTCGGTTTGGTTTCAATTATATGTATGTATATATGTTATATACAAATTATATATATTTTATATATAACATATAATATATTAAATATATTACAAGTTATATATATATATATATAAAAGATTATATGAATTTATATATGCAATAGATTACATATATATATATATATGTGTGTGTGTGTGTATGTATTTTTATATGTATGTATGTTTGTTTGTTTGTATATATGTTATATACATATTTTATATATAATTGATAATATATTATATATACAATAGCTTATATATATATAAATAATAAAATTGGTTGGGTGTGCTGTATATGAAGTTCATTTAATATATATAGACCAATAAATAGAATTTTGTTGTAGAAGTGTTAGTGAAACAATGCATTTGTACCTAATGAATAATGAATTTAAATCGATATATATATATATAAAAGCACACATCAATTATGTACTTCATTATAAAATATAAAGTATAAAATAATGGTAATTGATTGTTTGTCGATAATGAGGTAAAGACCTTACTCATGAATCCACACACAATAACTAAATGATGAAATATTATATATATCTTGATTATTTATATAAATATATAATATATTAATGTCGTAAATGTATAATATAATATATATAAATATAGTACTTGTAAATCATACTATATATATAATTTTCTTAATTTTTTTAAAAATAATTTTTATTTGGAGTTTGGTTCTTGAGTCGAATTAGTTTACCCAAACTTTAAACCGGAACTAATCCGAACATTGCGGTTCTAGAACCGACCTAACCCAAACTATCTTTAGAACCGACGCAACCTAACCCATTCAGTTCGGGTTCGGTTTGGATTGGTTCGGGTTTACGATTCTCGATTTTTTATGCACCTCTATTGTAAAGATTCGAAAATTTGGAATAGAATTTTTTTTTTTAGAACGCTATGTGAATGTCCTTAATTTCTAATTAATTTAATTTTGAAAAAAAAAAATAATAATAAAAATGACATAAGACGTGAACGGACACCCAGAGACGTCAGAACAAATAATACTGATATTGAGCCAGCTTTATACCAACTTTATTTACATTCAAAATTAATATATGAAAAATAAAATAAAAAAAATAAAAAAATAAAAATGTGTAATAGTATACATAAATAAAATATAAAGTATGGTATAATATATATATATATATATATATATGGGTGTGGTGGAAAATGAATAAAAGAAGAAAAGAGGGAAAGAAAAAGAAAAGGGAAAAGAGAAAAGAAGAAAAGGGGACGGTGCAGTCTCGGCTGAGGTCGCGTGAAGAACAGGGGAGGAAGAAAAGAAAAGAGAGAAAAAGAGAAAGGGGAAAAAGAGAGAGGGAAGAAGAGAGAAGAAGAGGCGGCGGTGGTCGCGAGAGAGAATGGACGGGGCTACGGACGGCGGTGGTCGCGAGGGGAGGGAGATCTGGTCGGCGGCCATCGCGTCTCGCGTGTCCGAGCTCGCGTCAGAGTGCGACGGATTTGCGACGGTTTGCGACGGATTTTGGATTGCGATTGGGGTTGTGTGTTGCGGATTGGATGAGGTTGCGGTGTGTTGGTTTGGGGGTTTCATCATCGGAATTGTGATGGGGATGCAATGACGGTGCTGCCGCAAACGGTGTAGGGAATTTTGTGGTTCGGTTGATTCACAAGCGGGGACGCCACCGACTGAATCGTGGCAAGCGGAGCTGCGGCAATATGCGTATATGCTGGTGTGTATAGTGGCGCAGAGATGGATGGAGACCAGAGGGAGCGTTGGAGAGATCAAATCAAAGACAAATGTTGAGGCGTGAGAGAGGGATTTGATGTGGTGATTTCGGTGTAACAGGGAGGATTCTGATACGGCTTGGAGTGGTGTGAGTGGATGTTACGGTTTGTGGGGTTTCACTGTTTCTACCATTTCAGTTGAGAACAGAGGAAGTTGAGGAGCAGTGGTAGGGTCGGTTGACTTGGGTTTGGGTTGATTTTCTCTCGGCTGAATCTGGTTTACGCCAGGGTGTTGGGATGTTCTGGATATCGTGTAGTAGCATGAGAAATCGAACTGTAGCAGTTGTTTTTGTTCGGATTGTGGTGATTTTGTCTCGATGGTAGCAGTGTGTTAGTGCATGTGTTTATGTATTGTTAGAGCAGAGGGGAAAACTGAAAAAAAGGGAGAGAGCCGAGGATTTTCAGAGTTGAAATATGGCTGCTGTTTAAGAAGGCAGTTTCGGTCCAAGGGGCGATGCTTGGTCGTCGAGTGGGTCGATTTGGTGCAGCAGGTTCGGTGGGCGCCGTTGGTCACTGAGCTGAATCTTGAGGCTGTTACTGGAGTTGCGTCGGGTCGAGTTTGTGCAGGTGGGAATTTTTGATCCAGCCGTGTTGGAGATTGAGGCCACGGTGGACTGTTCCGACATGTTGGAAGCTTGATATAGGTGTGAAATTGTAAGGGATCAATGCGTATATATATATTTATATTATGTAGGTGTTTGGAGTTGTGGCTGTCTTGGTTGATGGGTGTTAAATTGGAGAGACATATATATATATATATTGTGTGTTTGTGAAGTGGTGTAAAAAGGGAGCTGATTTTGGAGAGATGAATGGGGAATTTTGTGTCTCAAATTGTTGGGAGGATCATTGGGGTTTGATGAACAGTTGTGAGGTTGAGGTTGCGATTTTGAGATGGGTTCCTCTGTCCCGTTGTTTCGGTTGAGAACAGGGGTTATTCATGGAGATTGCTTTAAATAATTGGTGGAGTGACTCTCTTGTTCAATTCGATGCGGTGAAATGAGAACATGATGTTGTTGATGATTGATAGGAATTCAAGAAAGGCTGTGTGATGCTCCTGAACCGAAGTGATTCCAGGGGCTGGTTAGATGTTACGGTTGTAGCTCGGAGTCGTGGATGGCTAAGGCTAGGGGAGTTATGGTACGAGGTGTTATTTTATAGCTCAGAGTCGTGGATGTTTTGTATATCTTGTCGGTTAAGTGTGAGTCATGCTTGGCGTTGGATGGTTTGAGCTCCAATTTCAATAGTCGGTGAATGTAAGCGCTGTAGGAGTGATGCAGCACCTGCTGTTCAAGATGGACTGAGTTTAATGATGCAAACTCGAGTGCAGATGGCTCACTCAATTTCAAGCAAGAGAAGTTATTGTCCGTTCATCTAGACGGTTGACTGAGCCTGGAACTTTATTCAAAGACTTAATGGCCATCCTCTGGGATGATGTTATCTGTCATGATGGCACGGTGAGGAATGTATGTAGTAATTCGATTATCCAATTTGAGTATGGGGTCAAGACTGAAGAAACTGATGAAACTGGATGTAAAGTAGCTGGCCGACTCGATCAGCCTGCCGGTGTGTTTTCTTCAACTGCTGAACCATGGATTGGAGAGCAACCTCAAACTCGGGATGCACGAGGGTTTGGTTCACGCTTGACTGCAAATTCTCCAAAGATTGGCTGAATGGAGATAAGCATAAGCTTGATATGATTCCATTGGAGGACTAAGTTACTTACGGGTTGTTTGGATTGCATAGTGGACACCGCTTAGTAGGGTTGTGACCAACCCTATCAGGTATGATATTTTATTAATGTGAGAAATGAGATTAAGCTTAGGAGTATTTGATAAGATGATTGAATGTTCTCTATGCGTAATTGCTATTAGGAAACCACTTAGAATTTGATTGTTTATATGCTTACGTGTTCTTTATGAATCTGTGGGTGTTATGATTTACTTCTTGAGTTGTCATCATATGTGATTTATGTTTTAGAAGGATCGCTGATATCGCGACATGTAGAATTGTATAAGTGTTGGGATTGATCGAGCATGACACGTAGATTTATGGATGAAATCTTGTAATTTAAATGCTATTGTTAATCTTAAATGTGATGCATTATTTAAAGCATGTTGCATATGCTTATGAAAGGGATGTTTCATTTGAACTGTATTATTGCATTATGAAATCATGGCATATCGGCATCGTGTGATTTCTTGAAAGCATAGTGTGGGTCAGCACGAGGTGCTGGTGCATTATGAGGGTGCAGATCCTGTGGTGAAAAACCCAAAATCGGCCATTAGGTACTCGCCTGCCTGACGGGTTCCGGACCGTGAAGCGAGACATACAAGGTACTCATGCCGACGGGGAAGGACCGTATCATGAGACATGGGTGGGCATAGAGTTGCATGGGTGTGTCACGCATCCTGTTCATATATTGCATACTGTTCATAAACTGTCATCATGACATCGAATGCCATATAGAAATAACTGTACACTTGCACATGCCACGACCTTAGTTTTGTTCCTTGCATTAGTATTATATCATACCAGCATGTTGTCGCTGACCCATTCGTGGGCACAGGTTTCAGATAAAGCTCCTGGTACGCGGGACTTGATGAAATCTTGGAGAAAGGAGAGGAAATGAATTTGGAAGAGTATTTGGGCCCTTGGGGCGTATTTATATATTATAAAAGATTTGTGTGTTTCTGAAAAGAATGGAAATGACATTGTATATTGTAATAAATAATGAATTTGTGATCTTTTAGTTTAAGTGTAGGAGTAGACGTGATGGATCGTATAAGTAGGGATGTATATTTAACTTTGATAGAGTTGTGGCCATCGAGTGAGGATGGATTGTGACTGTTGTATATATGTATGTTGTATTGTGTTTATCAGGGGGAAAAGGTTCGAAAAACAAAGGAGGTGCTGCCGAAATTTTTAGAAAATTAAAGAACTCTATTTAATTTGTCATAAATTCAGAAATCTGTTTAATTATCTTTTATTTTATTTACTTTCTATTCGTCAGTCGCACCTCGGGTTTCGGTCAGAAATTCGGGGCGTGACATCTATTCTACATATTATAAAAAAGGAATTTTTTTTAAAAAAAAGTTTAGAATTGATGGGGTATAAAATAAAAATATATAATAAGAGAAGATCAAATATGAGTTAATAGGTTGAATTTGGGTTAACTTGACCCATTAAATTTGGGTCAAATTTGGGTTTAACCCATATTTGATCCAACCCATTTACACCCACCCAAACCTGCTCATTTTGCTAGGCCTACTTAATACTGATATATAATTTTAATCGCAAATATAGTTTTTTGGAATTTTTGAAAAAGTATTTAAACATATTTTGACACTTTTTTGTAATAAAATTTAAGTTAAATTAATTTCAGAAAGCTAAAAAATTACAAAAAATATATCACGGGGTCACAAATTCAATGAGCGAGACACACTCTTTGGAGGTGTCAAAAAATAGGCTTCGGAAGATGATACACACACTCTCACACTCCCCGTCGAGAGTCGAGGTTGCATTTCTCTGTAATTCATCTTCTCCAAAAATAAGATTTGGCCATGGTAGCTGTCAAATTTTGGGATCTTATATTTCACTCATTTTTAAATAAAAAATTGTGTACCATATATCGTTGAAAAACTCTTGAAACAAGAAACATGTCGATATAAATTTCATGCATAATAATTGAGGTTTTACAGATCGTATTAAAATCTAAAAACTTGAATTAAAATTGTATTTTCTTGAAAAATCATAACTTTAAACTCAAATCTCTCACAAATCCGATGTTGGATCATCATGAAATTTTAAGGGCTACCAACTAGTGTTATAAAGAACACATTCATTATGACGGATCATTCAAAAGGTGTTCTTATAATGATCTTTTAAAAATCAGTCATATGAGTTTAATGCAGATTTTTTTTTAATAAATACACATGTATACAAAAACACATATAAGCGAACACAAGCCTATGACTCCGATACCAATGAAAGAGATATATAATAAACACAAACAGTTGTTCAACCCGGTTATCTCTTCGAATCAAGAACGACGAAAGCGGAAGAGGCGACTTGTATTAAGAATGTCCTTAGAACATCACGAATATCCTTGGAACGCTGCATGAGATCCTACTTGTCAAATAAGACGATTACAAGATTGAGTCGCCTATATATTTTTATGATCCAAGACTAAGGACATTATGATGGTCACCCAAGAAGAATTTCAAAGAGTGTCACTCAAAACTTTGCGTGATAAATTTAGGAGACTACACATAGATGATTCATTACGCTTAACTAGTGTGTATATGTTTATATTTCATGACTATAACTAACGAGACAATCATAAAATTTATGTTACATAATATTTAAGTCGATTAAATCAATCAGAATAAAAATTTTAACCACATAAGTTTTTATTATAATAATTATGATGGTACAAATTTTATAAATACCAATATATTCAAATCCACGATACCCAGGTCCTGTTTGGATAGTAATCCAAAACGAATTTCAAATTTTTTTTTTTTCAAAAACTTGTTTGGATATGTAACTCTGAAATTTTTGAGTTAAAACTCATCTCAAGTCTTTTCAAAAAAATTTTCAAAAATTTTTGAGTTAAAACTCATATCAAGTTTTCCTACTTTTTGAAATCTAACTCCGAAAAAAATCACGAACCATTCCTCCGATTCCGAACCCAACCCTTTCTTCCACTGCCGCTGCTGTCGCCGCTGCCGCTGTAGCTGCCGCCGCTGCTGTCGCCGCTGCTGCCGCCGCTGCCGTCGCCGCTTCTCCTGTTCTTCCACTTTCTTTTACTCTTTTCTTCCTTTTCCTCTTTCCCCTTCTGTACTTCTCTTTTCCTGCGCTGTGCTGCTTCTCACGGTCTCTCTCACTTTCACACTTTCTTTTACTCTTTTCTTCCTTTTCCTCTTTCCCCTTCTTTACTTCTCTTTTCCTGCGCTGTCCTGCTTCTCACGGTCTCTCTCAGTTTCACACTTTCTTTTCTTTTCTTTTTTTCCCATGCTTCTACACTCTTCTACTCTCTTCCAATTACTTTCTTTTCTTTTTTTTTTTTTTTTTGTTGTTTTGTTTTGTTTTCTTTTCCATTTATTTACTAAGTTGAATATATATATATATATATATTTTGTTCATGTATGTACGTTGTCTTATATACATTTATATAATTATATGTCTTAGTATATTTTCATTTTAAATATATATCTTTATTTATTTATTTTTATTCATTATTTATTTATTTATTTATTTTATTTTTTATGTCATAGCCCGGTCTAACCCGGTCGGGCATTGTCTAACTCGGGTCAGGGTATTATATTGCAATGTCTTGGAGAGAAAAGTATAAACGGACAATCCTAAATCTTCTAAGTTAGATCTTGTGTCAAGGTAAAACAATAGAGTTTTTATGTAATAAATATAAATATTATTAATAACAATGATAAAAAAATTTAACAAATATATAAAAAAAATTAAAAATGAATTGTTATATTATTATTTAACATTTTATATTATTTTTTATATAAAATGAAAAACTCTTTAGAAAAATGTCAGAATTCTAAACGCATTTTCAGAATTTTTAATTCAGAAACTGAATTCTGATTAGTATAACCAAACGCATTTTTACAGTTTTCAAAAAATCAATTACAAAATTCTGAAACACATTTCAAAAACATTTTTTAAAAAATCATATCTGAATCATTATTCAAACGCAGCCCCAATATGTAACAATTATGATTCATTAAAAAAAACAGAAGACTCTTGACACACATAAAATAACATAATTGAAAAGTCACATGCTCATGGGAGACGGCCCTCTCATTCAAGAATTTTCAAGCTGAGTGACAATTATCCTATCATTGTGCGGTGTGGGCCAATTTGTGAAAATGTCGAAATGTAATCATATTTGCGGTTGGATAAACCCAAACGGTTTCACATCATCACCATCCATCCATCTACCAACTAAAGTTCATCGGTGATATGGAAGCGTCACATTAACACTGCCGTAAAGATGCGTCTGGCTGTGGTCTGTCAGATGCTCCCTTCTTCGACTTCGCGCTGAAATAGGGCATTAAAAAGGTTAAAGAAATGGATGTAGTAACGTTCGGCGTCATCGTCGGCATAATCGTGCTCTTCTTCGGGATTGTTTGCTTCATCACCATCGAAGGCACTTGCAAGCGCCGTTCTTAGTAACGCCCAAGCAAACCCTTAAAAACCCTCCCAATTGTTACCAAACACTATCTTCAGTTTTCATTCACCCCCGGAAAATGGCGTTTTCGAGCAGACAAATCCACTCAGTGCTGTTTATTGTTGTTTTGGTGATTGGGTTAGATTTGAATCTGAGCTTTGGGCATGAGGGTCTCCATTCTGGATCCTATGCATCCGCGGCCCATGAAACTCCTGCTCATCACCACTGTGATCACGGACACGATCACCATGACCATCATCATCATCACGAGGAGCGGATGGTTGGGTCGAAGAAACTTCCGGAGGAATTGGCTGAGGAGGAGGATCTGAAACTGTTCGACTTTGGGTCCCACCACAGTCACAGTCACAGTCACAGTCACGATCACGATCACGATCACGATCACGATCACGATCACGGTGCTTCGGAGCTGTCTGGTGTTGGTAATTTGTTGACTTTCATGCTTAAATAGTGAATTCATGTTAGGCATTGTCTTTGTTGCATTTGAGTATAAACTGTTTATTTGCACTCTGTTTCTGATATTTTTGTGTTGCTAGATTAGTGTATTCAAAGCTCAGTTAAGAAATTCCTGCGGTAAATGTTTGATAAGTAATTCCTGTGCCGTCCATTAAACATGTTGTGTATCTATATATGTACATATTAAGAACCCGTATATACACTATTTGGTGACTTCTGCTTGTTTCACATTATATCTAAGCTTATGTGATTAATTCTGTTGATTTACTTAATTCTTGGGATAACAAGCAATATTTGAAAAAGAAAAAAAAATCAAACTTTGTTGTTCAATCGATCAGTTGTGTTTTAAACATTTTACATTAGTGACATGGTATGGAGAGTTGTAAATACTGAAGGAATTTTTTTTTCAAGGAATTGGATACTTGTATACATTATATATGTATGTATGGTATATGCTCTGTTTGGTTGGCGGGAGTGATGAAAAAAATGAAAGGTAGGGAAGTTAGTAAGGTATGGGAAAGTTGCCTTACCTCCTTTTATTTGGTTTGAGTAGAAAGAAAGGGAGGAAGAGGGTGTTGCTTGAATTTACCATTATCCTGCTAAATATTGACACTGTGCTATTCCAAGAGGAAAAATGTAAAAGAAAAGGTTCCTTCATTCCCCCTCCTTTCATCCTAATCTTTGGGTAAAAAGGAAATGGTGTGCTTGGATGGAAACCTCGTCTTCCATCCTTTCTTTCTCCATCTCTTCCCTTACCTTTTCCCTTTTTCTTCCTCTCACTCTTTTCCTCTAACCTAATGGACTGTTAAACTAATTGAAAACATTAAGATATATTTCTTAGTTTGAATGATATAGGATGATTGTTGTTTTTTTTTGGGGGGGGGGGGGGGTCGCGGCCAAAAAGTTGTGGGAATATTAGGTTTTAGGGCTTGCGGAAGTTTTAGAAAGTGGTTAAAGGTTCAAGGCCTCAAATTAAGCAAGAAAAGCAAAAGTTTACAGGAAGTTTTGGGTACTTCAAACAGTACACATGAACAGTATCTTCGGGTTGGATGTTGTTCTTTTTGGGGCTAAGGTTGAGTGTTTGGAAAAGAGAAGGGTTAGAAATTGTTAGATAAGATTTTTAAATGAAAAGGTTTGAACAGGTTTGGTGTGGAGTTAAAAGGCTTAAGTGTAAAAAAATAAAAAGAATAACTGAATACAATAATCTCAGCATTAAGTCTAGGTCTTCATTGGCATCATACCAAAGGTTAGAATTGGATCATCAAATTCCAAAAGAGCATAACTGTTGGAAATTTTCTCTAAACCTGATCTCTTTTTTTTGGATAGGTTGAACTTGATCTCCCTTAAATTATTATTATTATTTTTTGATAAGCAAAAATTCATCCAAGAGTGCTTCTATGTGGGGTGCATCCCATGTACATGAAGCATAGACAAATAATTAGCCCCCATAAATACATATCTCCCCAAAACTCTGCAAATAAAATCTAGATCATTCCTAATTCTTGAACATTCATATACTCCATAAAAATAATGTTTGAACACCAAGTGTCTCAAAAAAGTAATAGAGTGCTCCTCTCCTTAAATTTTTTTTCTATTTCACTCTTGCCAAACATACGGCATGACACATAAAGGGGGCCATTGCCCATACACTCGAGACTTTTTGTTTTAATAGCTCCCATGCCATCCATTAAAAAAAAAAAAAATATCTAGAATTGCTCAAGGCATAACCCAGTCAATGCAAAAAAGTGCGAAGTAGCCTATAAATCCCAAACCACCGAACAAAACAAAAGATGATTCATAGGAGATTTCTCTTGTACTTTGCACATATTGCACTTGTTGGCCAACTTGAAACCCCTCATTTTCATATCCAAGATGGTTAAAACCTACCAAGATATTGACCAGTGACCACCTAAAAAATGCAACATTCAAAGGAGCCCTTGATATATGCTTCTTTAAGGAAGGAGGTCCCTTGGCTTTAGTCAAAGTCTCAATAAAAGACTTTCATTTGAAAAAGTGCCACTTCTTGCTCCCCTCTATCTAATTTCATCACTACTTCTCCCGGTACCATTAACCTTAGGAAGTAACACCAAGAACACAGAAATTTGATTTAGCTCCTAGTCTTGAGAAGCTCTCCTAAATGTAGGATCGCACCACATCCCACCACACCATAAGAAATAGAAATAAAATCAACAACTGAAACTTTTGTACTTGTTAATAGATGAAACAAGTTTAGAAACCTCTTTGACAAAGGCCCTCTCCACATCGAGTGTCATGCCAAAATTAGACCTATTAATTGGTGAGTGTCGATTGACACACTGAGAGGCGTGTTTTGTTTCAATGAGTGCTGATTAGCACTTGGTGTATGCCGAGAAGCATAGTTGTCAAAACGTGTATCCGAGGGCGTATCGATTTTAAAAAAATGCATATCGTATCGTGTATCGTAATGTGTATCGTAGATACGCATAATTTTTAAAAATATATATATATATATATATACACACACACACGTATAAATATATGTAAATGTAGTTACAAATAATAGAAATAACATTTCAATTGACTTATCATAACAAAAATTCAAATTAAATTCCATAATTTATAGTCCATCCAATACAAAAAATAATGTCTTGTAAATATTCTTTAGTTGTATTGTAGACTAGTGTATTCTCCATACGAATTTCAACCTAAAATTTAATAATCCAAGTTTCCAACAGAGTTCATCAATATCAAAATTTAAAGACAAATTTCAAAATTATTCATTTTTAAAATCCATCATATTTGCATCTTAATATCCAATTTCAATGGCATCGATATCATCTTCATCATCATTAGTTGCCAAAAAAATTTTCACTTCCTTTTTCTTCTTCAACATCTTGTATGTGCTTACTCCTCATCCTCATTTTCTCAAAATATTGACTTTTCTTCTTTCTGTTTAAGAAAAGATTTCTAAGCATTACAAAGAGGTAATATAAAACCAAACAAAACAAAAAATGTTTCCATTTATATAACAAAATAACAAAAAATAGGTTGAAACAATGTTGTTTAGCTTGATTACTCGTATTGCATGCATCGTGCATATTAAAACGTATCATAAGATACTAACAACTATGCTGAGAAGTAACAAGTGCCAATCGACACACTGAGAGGGTGTTATGTTTTAATGGGTGCCGATTGACACTCCATGAGTGCAAAGTGACACCCCCTATGTAATGGATGGGTGTTTGTCATCCAATCCTAAAACTTAGGTTAGGTGATACTGCCAACCCTCGCTTATATGCCCAAGAATCCCTAGTATACACCCGATGTGGGGCTCAACATACCCACATGTCATCCCTGTGACAGGTTTCCCTTGCCTAGACCTCAATGCCCTCGTTAGGGGAACCCATCTTACCTTCCTCCTCTCTTGGTCTCTTGGTGTGGGCCCCACTTCTTGTGAAACCGTCCCAATCTATAATAACCCCAGGCTTGGCTCTGATACTACCATTGTCATTGTCATAAACATTCGTTTGTCATCCAACTCAAAAGCTTAAGCTTTGATATCACTTTTCTTACTGCCTGTTTCTTAATTAATCGTATGCCATCTTCTTTTCTCAATTGTTCTATTCCATACTTTGTTATTTCCACAATTTCCTTTGTTTGATTTGCCTCCTTGTGTGTTTGGTTTTGTATGTTTTGCACAAAGTCTAACTCCTTGTTTAGATAAATTAGCTCCTAAAGCTAATATTATTATTATTTTTTGGATAGTCTTGGACTCGGAATTGGACTCAAAAGGGTTACAACTGTTGGAATCCTCAATCTTCTTGTTGCTTTGTGAGTGTTGATGTTACTTTCTTTGAACATATTCCATTCTTTTCTTCACAAGACACTATACCTAGTCATGATGTTATTCTAGTCCCTCTCCTAATCCCTTGTGATCCATGTTCTACTTCCGAAGCTATTTATAAACATTTCCAGATGTATCATTGAAGGTCTAAAACTATTCTAGAAGGCATAGTTGTTAAAATCGCGATTCCGGATCGAACGATCCTACAATCCCAAAACTCAAAATCAATCTGAATCATACTAAATCTCGTTGTAAAGTAGGATTGGATTAGGATCGTAGGATTGTGGATCGAGTCGTAGGATCTTGATCCTACCTCTTTGCCTCTTTTTCTATTCCCTTTGGTCCTTTTAAATAGTTATCAAAATAGAGTGTTCGTGTTTCTAAAACTATTCTAGAAGGCATAGTCGTTAAAATTGCGATCCGGATTGTACGATCCCAAAACTCAAAATCAATCTGAATCGTACTGAATATCGTTGTAAAGCAGAATCAGATAGGATCGTAGGATTGTGGATCGAGTCGTAGAATCGTAAGATCCTACCTTTTTGCCATCTTTTTCTATTCCCTTTGGTCCTTTCTAAATAGTTATCCTAATGGCCAAAATGATAATAATAAATGAAGTCTACAATCTAGTAGAATGTCCTAAATAAATCAACTAGAACACAATTTATTTTCATTTGAACTTTTCAATGATATTCTAGATGGGCAAAGAGTTGAGCTATTAAAAACATCTTTGTTGATTTTGACCTCCATGACTTCTTTTATGGCATATTATAATTGTACCGATGGTCCTAAAGGTTTAGTAGTTACTTTTATTTTAATTTAAGTTCTTACTTTAATTTGATTTTGTAAAAATAATCTACGGTAATAGTTGTTCTTTTTTTTTTTTTGGTAAGCAAAGGTATATAAAGCGCCCAAGGGAGACAAACCCAAAATACACACGAAGGCTTAAGAGATTAAAGCCTTAAGAACCCCAAAAAAATCTACAACACTATGAATGTCAAGTGGGGACTCTTTAACAGCCCAAAAAGAGAGAGTATAAAAACGTAGATTTAATGCAAAAACTAGCTTTACTTTTTTCTCTAAAAATAAATTCGTTTTTTCTCTTCATAAAAATGATTTATTTCATTTGATTCAATTCATAGTTTAATAATGATTTTCAAGCATTGATTAGCGAAGAGACTTTCTTATCCTTGAGTTTGAGATATTATAATATCGTAATGTAAGATGTATTAATGAAATAATAAGTATTTATTTTTAATTTATGTCAACTTTCTCCATCTTAGAAGCTTATACCAAATGTTTTTTCTCTGACATTTTCATAAGAGTTTTAGGCTTGTTTTGAATAAATATTTAATAATTTATAATATATACATATAGTTTAAGTTCTTATTTTTATTATTTTGTATAATTTTATGATTCTCAATCCGATCCTGAAGACCCCTCACCAATCCAATGTAGGATCCTGATTTCAACAACCTTGCTAGAAGGTCCTTCTCGTGTTACTATACTATCGTTGGCTTCAATAGTGGTTCCTTCCCATGCCAATATTTTTCCACAGGTAATCCCATGAACCATTTCTGATGATTTGGCTATTGCTCTTTGAAAAGGTAGGCGGTCTTGTACTACTCATCCTATTCAAAATGAAGTCTCATTTATCTCCTAGGTATCATTTAATATATCTACTTTTTCGTCTGCCGTTGTTCCTCAATCTCATGTGTAGGCATTGTCCTTCCCTAGTTAGAAATATGCTATGGATGAGAAGGTGGGTGCTTGGTATGAAAATCGGACATGGGAGCTTATTTCTTTACCTCCTGTATGTCAACATGCTATGGATGTAAACAAGTTGTTGGTTGTCAATGGATCTATGTTGTGAAATATAAATATGATGGCATTGTTGATTGGTTGAAGGCTAGGATAGTGGCAAATGGATATACTTGTATCTTTGAGTTTGATTATTTAATTATTTTGAGATCTTCTCGCTTGTCGCACATCTTAATTCTGTTCGTGTCTTGATGTTTGTTGTTGCGACACAGACACGTGAGTCAAAATAAAGTGTTCGTGCTTCATAGGGTTGTTTCCATATAGCCCGTGATTTTTGTCTCCAGCTAACTTCTTCCAAAACTGCTAGCCTTTTGATTTCTGACCGGCAGCTGTCTCTCACTTGCCATTCCTGCATCAGCAAGACCATCCTCCCCCTCCTTAATATCCAGTCTAGTAATTTCCTTCATAGCCACTGATTTTTGGCACCCCAAATTTCTGAGCTTCTCTTTATTCTATTTTTTCATCATCTCCTTCAGCAAACCATGCTTCCACCAAACGATAGCTAGCTGAGCCTTCCACCACAAACCCCTGCCACCAGCCTCCAACTAGATCCTGGAACCCATCTTCTCGAAGCCACACATTTCCAAACTTGAAAGGCCCCCTGACTGACATCAGAGAATTTCTCCTACCAGCTCTCTGAAACCAGAAGGATCTATGCGAGACAAAGAGGGAGGCAGCCTGTTATTTCTCTAGGAATACTGAGCCCCTATAAGAGGAAAATCCATTAGACCAATCTCATCAATGAACTTGGAGAAATTCTCCATAGCTCTGGTCATCCTTGAAGAGGGGGATTTTTCACTTGAATATCTAGCCACGTTGAAATCGCTCCCCCTACACACCAAGGAACTCCCCACAAAGGAAAATCCATTAGACCAATCTCATCAATGAACTCGGAGAAATCCTCCATAGCTCTAGTCATCCTTGAAGAGGGGGATTTTTCACTTGAAATCCCAGTAAAAACGCATCGAGAGTCATCGTCCACAAAAGAAAATCTACAGGGTATTGAGAACTCCCCCATACTAATATCTTCTTTTCTGACCACCTTGTTGTCTCATAAAATAATCACCCCTCTTGCTTCGGCTTCTGTTCCCCTTCTCCCTCTCCCCCCCCCCCCCTTTCCTTTCTTCGTGCCCTTTCTAATTTCCCATTCCAAATCATTTCCCGAAAAATCTGATGGCATCACATGACCTGCCTTCAAATGTGAGTCCCAACTCCCAACTCTCTGCTAACTCCTCCATGCTGTCTTTGACCCATTTAGTCACATCATCTTCAACTTCCTTTTTCTGTGCTTCTGTAGCACCAGAGCCACCATCAGGAAGTAGAATTTGCAGAGGTAGAAAATCCAAAGGAACAAAGGAGCTAGTGTCTGTTCCCTTGTACTTGTTTCCCAGTCCCCTTCTTGTAGTACCCCTGACTGGCCTTGTCCTTTGCCTGCATCTCTGATACTTGTTTTGATAGCTGGAACTCATTGCTGTAGCTATCTGCCGGTCCTCTCACTGCGCTATCAACCTCATGCAGCTTTCTTGAATTCTGCAATATGGGTTCTAAACTCGCCAAAGTCTCCTTCCTGCAACTCTTCAATATGGAGGTCCATATATTAGGGAATAGACCCTCTGGAATCTCCAACTTCATTCCCTTATCCATCAAAAGCTGAGTCAATTGACCCCCTTCCTTGTCCATGGCAGTTTCAATCACTACTGCGTTCACCCCAGTATTCTGATCATGCTTTCTTAAACTTTTATCTCTGCCTGTGTTGACTTCACCTCTACCTTCCCTTTTGTGTTTGCATTTTCAGCCTCAGGTGCCACCAATATTTTCGTCTCTCTTCATCGCTATCTCGAACTTGCGAAAGCCCACTGCCTTCAACTCTCCTTTCCAGCCCTGCAACCATTTGCCCCTCTTGGTCCTTGGCGTCTGCCTAAGTTCCCTTCTCTTCTTTATATCAGTTTCTGAGGGGAGTAATGAGCCAGAGTTATGATGAGACTGGGTTTGGTGATTTGGGCTTCTCTAAATAACGACTTTGGGCCTTGGGCTGGCCAGTTTCTAGGATCCTCTTGCTCGGTCCTCGGTCCTCTTGCCTTTCTCTAACCATGACGGAGCACTGTGCTGCGAGCTGGGCCTCCAATTCTTTTTTTGATAGGTAAGTGGCCCTTAAGGTGGGGAGTTGAACTTGGGACCTAGGGGATATTATCCAAGCCTCTTCCTAACTTATCCAACCCCAAGGTTGGGCCTTCCATTCTTTTTAGGCTTGTGTTGCTAACTGGGCTTTGAGGATTGACATACTGGCCCATTTACATTTCTTCTATCAGGCCGCTCGTCTCCTTGCCCATTTTCCTTGATTGCTTGGTCCATAGTAGCTTGAGCCCAATCGGGTGGATTAATACCCAGCGGGCCCGACCTTTTCCACAATACCTGATCCATTTGTTACCCCAACCAATAAATTTTGATGTTGATGACAACTGTTTTGGAAGATTCTGGTAATCCTTCGTTGGCCCTCTTTGTAATCGCCACATATCCCCTTCCTCCGATCCTCCCTATGCACCAAACATGTTTACATTCCACTCTTCTTTCCTTCATCTTCTCTGGTTCCTGTGTAGGGTTCCAGCCATACAAAACCTTTTGCCACCCTCTTGACGGTCGTTGTACCCCTCCCAACATAGATCTCGGATCAGCTTCGACGACTTCTCAACATGTTCACGGATAAGAACAAGCCTTCCACATCCACTTCAAGTCAATCTCCTACACTCAAGCCGGTTGTGTTTGTGTCGTCAAAATCTAAAGGTGATGAACCACCTAAACCTAAGAAGCAAGCCCAATCTCAACCAAAGCCTTAAACACATTCTCTTCCACTACCTCAATCTAGACCACAAGCCAAAACTCAACCAAAATCATTGTTTTGTTCTTATTGCATAGTTGAAGGGCATTCTAGGAGGAAGTGTGAGTTTGCTAAGAATAAGCAAACAAAATCTCACACCATGACCTTAGAGCACAAATTGAAAATTGCTACCTTGAAGCAACAAAATGAATACACATATTCAAAAATCAAGGAGCATGGCTCAAAGTTGCTTCTACATGTGATGCTAACCTGAATAAGGGCAGAGCATCAGGTAGCTCTGTCACACCCATACTAGTAGACACACCCCATACTCTAGAAGTCCAGTCTTCGATCTTCACATTCAACCCACCTCTTTGTCGAACCTTCCAACCAAACAACATTGAAGAAAATCCCTCTTTCCTGTACTTTCATGGGAGACATCAAACATAGACCTCGTCTTGTTCACCGAATCCTTGCCATGCCATTGAGAGGTAGCTGTGGCAGCTCGGTTACTTCCTTGCAGACTTTCTTTGAATTATTATGCATTATTTGGAAAGCTGCGGCAGCTCGGCTACTTCCTTGTAGACTTTGTTTGAATTATTTTGCATTATTTGGAAGTGAGTTTAGTCTGTTGATTTTGAATATCCAAGGTTCCAACGAAAGTTGCATTTTTTTGTTGGAAGGCAGGTGTCCTATTCTCATGACGGAAAATCTTCAAAAAAGGGTTTTCAAATGCCTAGTAGATGTTGTATGTGCAAGGAAAATGAAGAAACAATTGACCATCTTCTTTTGCATTGCAAGGTGGCCAGGGATGTGTGGTGTATGGTTTTGTTGTTCTTTGGGAACAGCCGGGTAATGCCTCTTATGGTCCAGGGAGTTTTGGCTAGTTGGAGATGCAACCATATTAGGAGGAATATTTGGCAAGCTTGGAGTGTCATGCCGCTTTGCCTTCTTTGGTATCTTTGGAAAAAACGGAATAGGAGAATTTTTGAGGCAGAGGAATCGTCAATATGGAAGATTAAGAAATTTTTTTGCACTTATTTTTTGTTTTGGTTGAAATAAGATAGTCCTAGACATTTAGATAGCTTCATGGATATTTTGGGGGACTTAAGGCTATGATTTTGGTAGCATTTATCCTCTCTTTTTGTACATGGGTGCACCCCCCTCGGGTGCTTTGCTAATATGTTTTATGTTTTACTGATAAAAAGAAAAAAACTTCATGTGATGCATTACCAAAAACCAGGAATTGTCACTTATATTCTTTAAACTATTCTGTGTTTTCACCCTTCCCTTCATCTCTTTTAGTTCACTATACAGATTTCCTGTCAACAGTTCTTTAAAAATTGATCAGTACATACTCCATAAAGAAGTCTGAATTGGAGTGGGGCTTTTTCGAGGATTCTTGTCGGTCTTTAATTTAAGGAGCATGCAAATACTGCAGAATTTTCTAAGGCCCTGGTTATAATGTTCATCCTTACATCGTACCCCAAGAAGCACGGACACGGACACGGGACACGGACACGACACGACTCGGAAACGCCGACACGCAATTTTCCAAAAAAGTAGGACACGGACACGTCGGGGACACGTTGAATAAAATATATTTTATTTTTATTTATATAATAATATAATCAATTTTTATTTTCATATCAATCAAATTATGTATAAAAAAACAAAATTTCATGCAACATTTACACAAGAAACACAATTCCAAATATCCAATATCAAGTACCATAAAGTGATAAATTTAAAAGTAAAGTACCAAATATTTCAACAAAATTACAATTTACAAATAACAAAATCATAACAAGTAAGAATGATCAATTATCCAAAGTTTAATAATTGCTAGAGGAATAGAACTTTTAAGTTCAATACAAAACAAAGCTCCACTAATAATCCTCTCTTCCCCCCCCTCTAAAACAAAAGCCCCATTTCAAGCATCATGATTCATTAGACCCAACTTCATCTTCTTCTCTTCCATCACCATCATCCGTGAAGATTATGGCTTCCAATTCTGGTTCATCAAGTGAGAGGTTTGCAACCTCAAGCACCCCAACATCCTCAAATAAATCAAAAGTATCTCCACCAATATCCCACATTTTGGTCTCTCCTTGCATATATTGTGGGGTTCTTCTTGATAAAAGACGGAGATTACTATGAATGTAAACCAAGTCTTCAGCACGTTGTGGTGTCATCTTGTTCCTTCTCACCGAGTGCCAAAGGAGTAAGTACTCCAATTCCTCTCAGAGCATGATGAAGAAGATGGTTGTATAAGTAGCTTCAAAGCTAAGTTTTGAAGCATGGGTGCGGATGTACCATAGATAACCCACCAACCCTTAGGATCCATACTATATTGATCAGTCATGGAATCAACATCCGCAAACGCTCCCGCACGTGTTGAAAAGTTGATATACTCCAAATTAACCTTTCTACGATCCTCAGGATTGGGGAAGTATCTTTTAAAACACTTGATTCTTTCAGCAGAAACCTCAACATCCTTGTGTGGAGGAACTCGACTTGGATCCTCCCCAAGCCACTCATCGCTATAATACCTTGAATATATGAAAGAAAAAATTAAAAAAAAAATTATAAGTAAACTTTGATGGGAATAAATTGGTAAATCCTTAAAAAGACTAGAGATTAGGAGGTAAAACTTACTTTGGATTCAATGAATGTGCCAAACAATGAAGCGGGGTGTTATTTTTGTTCCAACAATCGACAAGCACTTGGTGTACTACCTCATAAAAGGTAGATGACTCCTCAAATCGCTTCCCTTCTTTTCTATATACTGCGGTCTTCACTTTCTCAATCATTGAATCCCACATATCATAAACCAAGTGAAGACATGGTTTGTCTGTATCACAAACCCGAATCATCTCATAGATAGGCGCAGTAAAAGAAAGAATGTAATCAATGGAATCCCACCAAATGTCATCCAAAACTTTCTCTTTCACAAATCTTGCTTTCCCTACATCATCCTCCCGATAGCAAGACCACATGTCACTAATAACCATTGCTTGAAGACCACGCTTTATAAGCTTAAATCTCTTCAACATGATAATTGATGAAGCAAAACGTGTCTCCGCAACAGAAAGCAACTTCAAAGCAACAAACTCATTGAACATTGCCAATCTCATTGAATGATTCATGATGAAGTGTTTTACTTGCATTACATCTCCAATAATTTCCGTGATCCAACAACATTCATCATATGTCAATTCGTTGTTTTCAACATTCTTGGCCTCACAAATGTTCTTTAATGCAAGGTTAAGGGTGTGAACCACACATGGTGTCCAAAAAATGTTTGAAAATTGTGATTCAATTATTTGCCCCGCACCTTTGCAATTTGGAGCATTATCTGTGATTATTTGAATCACATTTTCATGCCCAACTTCATTAATCACCTCTTTCATTAAGTTCGAGATGAAGTACTTGTCTTTAATCTCACCTGAACAATCAACAGCTTTTAAAAACATAGGTGCACCTTCCGTAATTGCCATGAAATTAATAAGAGGCCTCCTTTGAGAGTCGCTCCATCCATCGCTCACAAGGCTTACCCTTTTTTCCTTCCATGAGCCTTTAATAGGTTGCAACAACCTTTCTATGTTTGCCTTCTCCCTTTAAAGCAAGCTAGTCCTCAACAAATTATATCCCGGAGGCAAGTAACCCGTAATTGGATTATTGGCGGCAAATGTGTAAGAAGACACAAAATACGGGTTCCTTGTTAGGTGAAATGGCAAGCCTGCCGAATAAAACATTCTAGCAATTTCGGAATGTAATTGCTCACGGGCTGCCATATTAAATGCCTTCTCCACGGGATTTTTGCTTCCGCTTCCACTCCCACTCCCACTCCTACTAGAAAATGTCTTTCTTTTCTTCAAGGAAGTAGGAAAAGCATTTGTACCACCCAATGAAAGAGTTGAAGGGGGTAAAGGTACTTCCTTTGGAGCATTACTTGATTGTCTTGCCTTCACTTCATCCTCTAGCTTTTGCATCTCCGAAATATCTTTTGTTGTGACTTTTGTGCATGATGCAACCCCATGACTGGGTAGTCTCAACAAATGAGCCCTAACCCTTGTGTAAGAACTCTTCTTAACTTGGTTGCAAAAATTGCATTGCCAAGAAATATTCCCACCACTCTCACTCAGCTTGTCAAACCTTGTGACATACCTCCACAGAGGCTTGTTAATGTCTTCATCTTGACTTGATGGTGCTTGTGCGGTACTAGCACCCGTTGAAGACATTTTGATAATGTTGAAATCTATGACACAATAATATTTTTCAGTGATGTAAACAAATTAAACAATACACACAAATCAGCAAATTTCCAGTGATGAATCAGCAAATCAGCAAATTTACAATTTATATTTTGAACATTACACACAGCAAATCAGCAAATTAACAAATCAGCAAACAATACACACAAATCACCAAATTTTCAGACATCAGTGAATCAAAAAATTTACAATATATATATATATATATATATATATATATTTGCAGAAAATCAGCAAAGTATGAAGGAATGGCATTCACAAGAATTCAGGGAATCAATAAGCTTTGAGTTCCAGTTGGCCAAGAATGCGAAGAATTTCAGTCAGTGAATTGCTAGACTTGCAGTGAATCAACAAGCTTCAAAATAGATGGAAGAAAGAAGAAGATAAACTCACTGAATGACTGAAACATCGAGAAAAAATATATAATAAAGCAAAAGAGAAAAAAATTGAAAAATGAAACAGAAAAAATTATACAGAAATTGACAACGATGGACTGCCAAGGGGGAAAAAATTATACAGAATTTGTTAAAAATTATATATAGAGAGAGAGAGGAGAAGAAGAATTTATACAGAAAAAAGAAGAAGATAAAGTCACTGAAACATAGAGAAAAAATATACAGTAAAGCAAAAGAGAAAAAAATTGAAAAATGAAACAGAAATCGACAAAGATGGACTGCCAAGAGGGAAAAAAATTATACAGAAATTAGAGAGAGAGAGAGAGAGAGAGAGAGAGGAGAATAAATTATACAGAAAAAAAGGGGCGGAAGTTGGAGAATAGAGTTTTACGTACCTGGGTGACTTCGACAACGATGGACTGCCACTGTATAATCAGACCGGAGACTTCGATGGACTGCCGATGGACTACAATGACGACGACGGATTGCCGATGGACTACAATGAAAACGATGGACTGCTGATCGTAAGAAGAGGAGAAGAAATTATACAGATCGGAGACTTCGATCGTAAGAAGAGGCAGAAGTTAGAGAATATACGTACCGGAGACTTCGACGACGACGGCGGACTGCGACGGCGGCGAGTGACGCGGCGAGCGGTGGTAAGCGACGGAGGCTAGGGCTTTTCTCTCTTCTCTTCTCTCTTCTTCTCTCAGATTTTCAGAATGCCCGACGTTTGTTTTAGCGTAAAGCATATAAAACTAACTTTGTTAAATTACAAACTGACCCCGCTAGTTTTTAAGAATATTAAAAGGGACCCCTTTTTTTTATTCCAAATTACAAATCGACCCCTCCGAGTATCTGAACTTTCCCGCGCGTGTCCCGCCGTGTCCTTGCGCGTGTTCGACATAAAAAAAAAAAAAAAAACTATTCATAGGTATCGGACAAGTGTCGGACACGTGTCCGACGCGTGTCCGTGTCCCAGACGTGTCGGACACTGATACGCCGCCCAGATTGAAGTGTCCGTGCTTCCTAGATCGTACCTTATGCTTGTGTTCATATATCCATTAGTTGACTCATACTTACCAGAGTACGCATGTTTTGAAACAATGAACACTTTTGTTCCAAAAACATTAAATTTGGCAATTCAAGAAATTTCTTCTTAGTTTTTCTTCTAAGAGAAGAATAATAGAAAAGGACCAAAATAAATTAATTTAGTAAGATAAATAGGTATCCTTAGTGTACTTATGAAAAAAATTATGTTTAGTTCAATGCTTTTATGTGTTTTATTCTAATATAATAAATTTCTGTGACTATATACAATTTATACACTTAAATAACTCACCCTACACTTATAAAAAAAAATTAAAATTTATACACTAAAATAATTTTTTTTAACTCGTCTCTGGGTTAAAAGAAAGTAGTCTTACAAACCTACTCCATCATATTATACCTACGTCCAAAGTTGTCGAAATGTGTATCGGAGGGCGTATCGTTTTTAAAAAAATGTATATCGTATCGTGTATTATAAGATACGCGCAATTTTTTCAAATATATTTATAAATATATATACATATGAATATATAAATTCACATTGTTAAAAATGATATAAATAACATTTCACCTCTCTTATAAAAACAAAAATTCAGCTTAAATTCCATAATCAATACTCGATAGTCCATACAATATAAGAAATAAGAAATAAGAAATTATAACTAATAAATACTACAAGTTCCAATAAGACAACAATAAAATTTCATTTTTTTAGAATAAAAATTCTTTTTTGGTTAGGCAAATTGTGTAAATTATAACCAAACAATATAATACAATTTCATTTTTTTAGAATAAAAATTCTTTTTTGGTTAGGCAAATTGTGTAAATTATAACCAAACAATATAGATAAGGTACAAATAGAATGCAACCCATAAAGAAATTTGTGCAAGTTACATAATGCAAACACTGCTAGAATAGGGACTTAGAGAGTTTGATGGATGATGATAGAATTGGAGAGCGTGATCGTTCAGTTAAGTGAGAAATCAGAATAGTTGGTTTGTCCCCGTCGGGTGCATTCTTCTATAAATACAATTACTTATAAAAAAGAAGAAATGAGGAACCATAATAGCTTTTATATTAAGGCAACATGACATCGTTTTTCCTTCAGCCAAAACGCAAAAACAAAAAGAAGAAAAAAAACCCCTGCCATTTTTGGTTTCTGCACTTATCATTCGCTACGCCTATGTCGTAACGTATCGGAACTGTATCATATGATAAGGTGCAAAAAGATATAAAATACCGCGACGTATCGTTTTTCTGCTGTATCGAAACGTATCGTACCATACTAACAACTATGCCTACATCATCTACTCATAGTACACTTACACCATGTACATAAGTCTACACCCTATCATACCACATTTAGAGTATGTAGCGTATCATGTTCTCGTTCCAGTTCTACGTGCCATAAAGATTGGTGTTCCAAGTGACTCTTGCCTTTGAAATGTCTTTTTCCCTGCTTTTGGGTTTAAGGGCTCCTAAAGGGAAAGAATATTTTCAGTTGGTGGAAGTCCTCAGCTGGTGATTTCCCATTTGTATAAGACATGTTTTGGTGAGGCTGATAATATTACTCCTCTCACGGTGCACTTGCATTACTTTGATGAATTTGTTGGTATGCATGTTCTATTTATTGTGATTGTGATGGAATTACTTGCTTCAATCTTGCTTTAATCTAATTAAATTCACTTTTTGTTATTCTTATTCCAAATTTTATTGTCAAATTGATCACTGAAACCAACTGAATGAATTCTGATCAATCTTTATTTAAGTCATAGGAAATGCGTTACCAAATTCTCTACTGTTGAGTATATCCAAAAATGAGGTTTACACTTCATATGATTGTTGTCTCTAATTCAACCCTCTTTTATTGCATTTGAAGGCCTTTGGATTCGTGCAATGGGCTGCTCACTTTTGGTGAGCATGGCTTCCCTTATTTGCCTGATTATTTTGCCTGTAATTTTTGGTAAGTAGCTTGAATGTTGGTAAATTCTTATATACATGTTCTTGAAGCAGTTGTTTTTGCTAAATTCCTGATTTCTCTTTAGTGAGGTCCTTGTGCCAACAAACAGATACTGAATTTTATGGTTTATTGCAGTAAAAGGAAAACCATCAAAGGCAGTTGTTGATTCATTGGCTGTATTTGGGGTCAGATTCTTCATGGATTTCTTTCTTTTTAATTTAAATAAAGTTGTAGGTTTTAGGCTGTTAACATCTATTGGATGCATTGTTTTAAAGTTTTATCTGTTTTCACCATAATTGCTGTTGATGGAAGTCATGAAATTATGTAAATTTCTTGAAGTATATCTCCTGTAAGTATATTATAAATCAGTTTCTAATTTGTGATTTCCAATTGCTTTCTGTTATTAGTTTTAGTACTTCAAAAACTTTGGATGCTAATATTTAATGCATCAGTAAAAGTGTCCCATAACAAATTTGGAAAAAGCAAAGCATATTCTATTGATACTGTTTAACTTTTAAATTTTTTCATCTATAATTATTTAATTAGTCAAAGCGGCAATTTTCAGTCATTTGAAAATCTCCATTATCTTATTTGTATTTTTGAGTGTGATAGAATCTAGGACTAGCCGTATGTTACCTGGAACATGGATCTTAATGGTAGTTGCTGCAGTGTACTCTGGAACATGGTATCCCGGGGTAGGCTTATACATATATCACATTGTTGGAACATGTTGAGCATTTCTTTAAACATGGGATCATTAATGATACATAATATTAATGAAATGTCAAATTTGTATTTTATTTGTGCCATTATAATTGAATATGCAAAAGAAATAGATGTTAGTCTATCTTATATAAGTTGAACTATTGCTGTGCTGCGGCCCTTTACTTAAAACTTTACTAAAAAGTTATTTTATTAGATTTTGCTCATTATTTATTTTTGGGATAATTACACTGACCTCCCCTATGATATTTGACAATTATAGAGACCTCTCTTGTGATTCCTAATATTATATTGACCTCTCATGTTAGAATTGTCCGGAGATGGATGTTAACGGAAAGCATGAATTTACTATTTTACCTTTATGGATAATTACACTGATCTCTCCTGTAGTATTTGATAATTATAGGGGGCTACTTGTAATATCTGAAAGGATAGGGGTGGTCAGTGTAATATACGAGGGTATTTTAGTCATATAAGTCTTTTTTATTGAAAGCCTAACATCATCAATGACGGGCTTTGTATGGAGTACAAATCTGTATGTTGTCAATACAACAAAGCGAAGGCCAGTATAATTTTAGATAAATCAGGGGAGGTTCCTGAATCATGGATTTAAATCGCATGTCGTGGAATACAACTTGGTCACGGTGTAATGATATCCGGAGTATCAGGCCATTCGTAATGGGAATTAGAAATTGGCAGTTGTGAATTTTTTTCATATACTAGCGAATCTCTTAAAAGTCACCGATACACATATCTTGACTACAATTATCACATTTTACAATTTTTTACTATTATTTTCAAATTTTTAACGCCTAATTTATTTTTTCTTATAAATAATACTTAAGAATATATTTTATTATTTTATATGAATTTTTTAAAGTTAAACTAATAAGAAATATCGTTTAATTTGAATAACATTACGAGTAATATAAATAATAACAAAAAATAATAATAAGCATTAAAACCAATTTAGTATGATTAGTTATGAAATAAAATTTTAAAAAATTTTGAGGCCAAGAGGCTTTTTCGAGTTTGTATTGACCTGAATGTTTTGGTAACCCATTTCAATATTTTTTTTGGATTATTTTGTTAAGTATCTGTCATATATATAAATCTTGTAAAATTAGAAATCATACGAATTCTGTTGAAAAAATAAATGAAAAAGAAAAATTAAAAGTAAAAGAAAACTGAAAATTTGAAAAAAAAAACCCATAGAACAGCCATAACAGCCTTGTAATGGTTGTAACAATTCTGTAATGGCCGGTAACGGCCGATACGTAACGGCATGGCTGTGAATTTTAGTCACACCGATATATTGGCCAATATCCGTATCAGAAGGTCAAAAAAGCGATACGTAATAGCTGATATTTAAAACCATGCTTTGAATTGTTAGGTAACTTAGGGGAGGTTAGTGTAATTATCTCTTTATTTATTTTTTTAATATTCCTTATTGTAAAAGATAGAGGAAAGACTTACCAAAGAAACAAGGAAATATGTGTTGTTAAAGTTTGTGTTTAGGAACATAAATTTACCTAGTGTTGGAATGTTCATTACAAAAATGGAAATCTTTAAGGTATTAGTGTTTTTTGGCAACTATGCATTGGATGCAGGGCTGGAGCTAGAAATGTGTTTCAATAGGGGAAAATTAAAATTAGTCAAATTGATTTATATTTAAGTTTTGTATTTAGGGTTTGAATAAAGAAAAAGAAGAGAGAAGAGAATATAATAAGTGTTGGTTGTGTATCTCTAACTACACATTACTAACTATTTATATTGTGCAAAAAAAGAAAAGAAGATTACAATATTGCCCTTGCTTAAGTACTTAAGCTTGCAAAAATAAAAACTTAATGGAACTCTAATACCTCCCCTCAAGCTGGAGCATATAGGTCAAATATGCCCAACTTGGAACATAAACTCTTGAAGGTGGACGTAGCCAATGACTTGGTAAAAATATCACCTAGCTGAGTACTAGACTAAACATAAAGTGTGACAGTATGTTTCTGCATGATTAGATTTCGAATAAAGTGACAGTCAACTTCAATATGTTTTGTCCGTTCATAAAATACTGGATTACTAGCAATGAGCATAGTTGCTTGATTAGCACAATACATGGACACATGAGATGGTACATCAACACCTATATCAAGAAGAAAAGACCTAACCCACAACATCTCACACACAATATGAGCCATAGCACGATATTCTGCCTCAGCACTTGAGCGTGCCACCACATTTTGTTTCTTACTACGCCACGTAACAAGATTGCCACCAACAAATGTGCAATATCCAGAAGTAGACCACCGATCACTACAGTTGCCTGCCTGGTCAACATCAGAAAAACCAATAACTGATAAAACAGATGATGGCCTATATAATAATCTCCTTCCTGGTGCTCCCTTAAGATATTGAAGAATGTGACAAACAACCTCCCAATGAGGCTAAAAGGAGCATGCATAAATTGACTAATTACTCAACAGCATAAGTGATATCTAGGCGTGTTACAGTGAGATAAATTAGCTTACTCAGTAATCTCCTATACTGCTCGGTATCTAAAAAACTTCTCCATTATCAGCATTTAACTTTATAGTTGAATCCATCGGACTATCAACAGAACGAGTACCAATCTCAGAAAGTCAGTCCAAGACATACTTTTGCTGACACAAGCTTATACCTTCCTTGGACCGAGCAACCTCAATTCCAAGAAAATAGCGGAGCAAACCCAAATCTTTAGTGCGTAGTTGCCTACTCAAATGACCCTTCAAACTAGCTATACCTGTTGAGTCATTCCCACTAATAATGATGTCATCCACATAAACTATCAACACGATGATTCCTGAAGAGGAACGACGAGTTAATACATAATGATCGGAAATAGAGTGCTGGAAACCATATTGAACTACAAAAGTACTAAGCTTGTCAAACCATGCTCTTGGGGGATGTTTTAGGTAGTGCTGCAACTCGGGTAGGCCAACTCCAGCCCGACCTGAGAATTTTAGGGCCTGGGCAATGTTTTATTAAATTTGAGACGGGTCTGGGCTTAAAATCCAGAGCCCGAATTAAAATTGGCTTGGGCCCGGTATCTTGGAACTCGTGCCCATCCTGAGCCATAACATCTGTAACTTTTTTTCAACCATTGATTGAACCTATTTCTAATCTAACCGTCCACTGCCTCACATATATATAGCTTAGTTGCACCTAGAAGTTCTAATCAGTTTAACCCTTGCCGCTGCATCTCTGCTCCTTTGCGATTTTCAGTTCACTATCTCCAGCCTTCTCTCCATCCGCGATCTCCAGCCTTTTGACTTCAACCGTGAATCTAAAGAAAAAACCTTAGTTGTAGTGTTGCACGTAGACGAGATGCTTGTACTCAAGTGATTGGATCCATGAATTTATACACATTCACTACATCCTTGCACTGGGTATGCCGACCTTCTATCATCTTCAAGAATCCCATCAACACTGTTTTGTATGCTCTCATCTCCTTTTGATCTTCGGTATGCTCTCATCTCAGATTTCTTTTTGATCTTGAATGCTAGTTGTTTCTTATCATGCGTTATGTTTTTTAGAGAGACATTTGATTATGTTTTGTTGTTGCACGTGTTCAGGGAAATCATCATATGACTATGACTTCCATTTTTGATCTAATCCATTACTTTCATCCTCATTTTGTTATTTGAAATCTATTGTCTCCTAGATTTCAAGAAATCTATTTCAATAAGACCATGAATCCTTTTGAAATTTAGTCATCTAAGTTAGGTTTTATGTGTTCTCATCTTCTCAATGGATTTGGGTGATGATTTTTTTGCAAAAGATAAAAGGTGCACTGTCGGGCTCAAGTTGAGCCTGATACCCCTAAATTCTAGTATTGGATGGGCTCAGGTTGGTGTTCTCGGGCTCAAGGTTGGGCTTCGGGCTGGGCTTGGGTAGACGGTCTCTGAGCTCAGGCTAGGCTTGGACATGCCTCAACCTGAGCTCGGCCCGCCCAAGTTGCACCCCTAGTTTTAGGCCATACAACGCCTTTCGCAGCTTACAAGCCAAATTTTCCTTGCCAGGAACGACGTACCCTAGTGGTTGGATCATATAAACTTCCTCGGCGTTCTTTATATCCAACTGATATAGGAGCCAATCAAGGCTCACAGCAAATTGAAATAAGAACTCATATAGAATTTAGGCGGACAATAGGTGAGAAGTTCTCACAATAATCTACACTATAGGTCTGAGTGTAGCCTTTAGCAACTAGACGAGCCTTCAAACGCTCAACAGAACTATCAGGATGATACTTTACAACATATACCCAATGACACCTAGCAGATTGCTTATGAGAAGGAAGAGGAGTGAGATCCCAGGTTTGATTTTATGAAGAGTTGCTATCTCCTAATCCATAGCCAGTTTCCAACAAGGAGACACGACCTATGAAAAAGAACTAGGAACAAATACAAAAGACAATGAAGAAACAAAATAATGAAAAATAGAGCAAAGATGATGAAGTGAGACAAGATTAGAAATAGGATGATGAGTACAACTTCGAGTACCTTTTCGTATGGCAATAGGCAAATTTGGAGAAGAGGGAACCGCAAATGGAGTAGTAGGTGAGACTTCATGCTTGAACTCAAGAGAATCTGGCGGTTGGGAAGAAGCAGGAGCCCATTTTATAACTTGTCGATTGTTGCAGTGTCAATAAACATGTAAAGGTGGAGTAGTCACATGAGAAGAGGACGACCCAGGATCAACCAAACGAGACAAAGGAATCTCTCCCGGATGAGAGACAGGGTCATATCAACGATATCCCTTGTGAGTACAAGCATAGCCCAAGAAAACACATTTGAGAGAACGAGGAGACGACTTATCTTGACCTGGACCAAGAAGATGAACATAAGTTACACAAACACGAGGGGTCAAACTAAAAGGTGGAACAGGAGGATAAAGAAGAGAAGAGGGAGACTTGCCAAAACAAAGGATGATAAACGATTAATGAGATAAGTAGCAGTCAAGACAACATCGACCCAATATAAATTTGGCAACATGCATATTAAATAATAAAGTATGAGCAACATCCAATAAATGACGATACTTGTGTTCAACAATGCCATTTTGTTGAGATGTATGGGGGCGAGTAGTTTGATGGATAATGCCACGGTCAGTGCAAAAAAACATCCATAAAAGAAGGAGTATACTCATGTGTATTGTCAGACCGTAAAACCTTGATACATTTGTCAAATTGACCCAAGATTTCATTATAAAATGTAACAAAAATTTTAGGCAATTCAGAATGATCTTTCATAAGAAACAATCAAATCATACGAGAGAAATCAATCGCAAAGATTACAAAATATTTAAACCTAGAAGTATTTTTTATTCTTGTAGGACCCCAAATATTTGAATGTACAATATTAAAAGGATTAGATTGAACTACAGACATTCTAAAATAGATATAGGACTCAAATTGGGAACAACTTGACGTAATTTTTGCTATCATGGATGACCTAAACGATAATGCCACTGCAGAGTAGAAACTGTGGTACTCAAAGCAGCAACCGAGTCGCCAAGATCTAAATAATAAAGATCATTGCGCTTATGTCCTGAACCAATCACCTTCTTCGTCTTGAGATCCTAAAAACACAAGAAGAGGGAGAAAAAGTTATGAACACTCTTAAAGATTTCTTCAATTGACTCTCAAATAACAAGTTGAAAGGAAAATGAGGTACAAATAAAATAGAAGACATTGAAAGAAATTCAGTGGGATGTAGATCGTTAGTTCCAAGCACTAGTTGAAAGTAATCATCAGCAAATACAATATGAGATTTTGAAGGGCAAAAATTAGAGAGCAAAGAAGAAATACAATACTGGCTCCAGAATCAATAATCCACGAAGCATGAGACTTCCCAACCATGCATGCAGACTTATCTGTATTAGCCATAGTAGCAGACTAGTAGTAGGGGTAGATAAACGAGGGGAGAGAGAAGACAATTGTTGGAGAAGTTGACTAAGTTGAGAAGTGATAGCATTATGAGAACCAAAAGTAAAAGAACTGGGATCCTTTGAAGATGTGAGTGGCATAGTACTAGCAAAAGTATCATCAGATGTCCGATTAGCATGGGCCGATTGTCTCCCTTTATTCCAATAATAATCTTTAGTGTGCCCTGTACCATCACAATAAGAACATTTCCACTCATAACGATTACCATGACCAATTGGTCCACCTCGTACACCATGTCCAGAACCTCGACCACCACCACCATGATTACCCTTTGGATGAGAACAGTGGCCACCACCACAAACACTACTACGACCACCACAGAAACTACCATGATTACCATCACTAGAGATTAGAGTAGAGGACTATCTAGATGAAGAAGTAGATCCACGAGTGAGAGAGGCACGTTGAAGATAAGAGTAAACATTAGCTGTAGTTGAAAGCTTCTCACTACCCAAAATTTGATCTTTGAAGTCACTATACTCGGATTTGAGGCTACACAAAAATAAGGCAACCTGAAATTCCTCAGGCTAACGAGGCTGGACCTCTAAATCGGTACTGAATGGCTGATAAAGCATAAGCTTATCCCATAAACCCTTCAAACTATCAGTGTTCTGCAAGAGACTTGTTACCTTGTTTAGCGTTGAACTTACGTTCAAAAATCTCATAAACTCAAGAGACATTATGCTCCTGAGAATACATCTCTTCAAGCACTACCTATATCTTTTTGGCCGTGCCAAGAAGTTGAATATTTGCAACCACATAAGGCTCCATACTAAGCCACAACCTTGTCATGACTAAGGAATTCTTACTCTACCAATCTTCTAAATCTTTTGCATATGAAGAAAGTGGGTCTGCAGTAAGATACTTGGATATTTTCTTTGCATGCAGAAAACTTTAAAAGCATGAGACTATGAATGATAATTATTGCCATTTAACTTCGCTTGAGGTAACTGATCGCATCTGCTCATCTACAATAGAATGTTTGACATCATCTGATGAAGCCATAGGGAGGAATCATCAGTAGTACTTCAACAAAATATAGATGAAAAACAATAACCCCAACCACATAGGATTCTGCACTAAGCCAAAGAACCAAAACACGACACAGTGGTTGAAGAACACATAAAAAAAACTAACCCAAGTAGCTGCGTATGAATCTAGAACATAGGGAACCATAAAATGAACTTAACAAGCCAAGAAATCAACCAAACAAAAGACCATAGGCGTGCACAAGCTTTTGCGGACTACTTGACGAGCTTATTCACATCCAAACATCATCAAGAACCACATGAACTGATAAAAAAGGTCACAGATCTTCTAGACGTACCTTAGAGGACTAGATCGAAGCGCCAAAAACCAACAAATTGTCAAAAAAAGTAGATTGCAAATCTGACCACTATTTTTTCTAATAAAATCCGAAAATAGGAAACTCCCTCAAAAAATTTCAAAAAATATCCATAATAAACAAAAGCCTCAGGCAACCCAACTGGCAGATTCTGGCGATCGGAATTTGCTGATGTCGTGATGATGTCAACATGATGTCATCATTCCTGATTGTTGACGTTAGTCCTAGACTGCATAGAAAATAAAGCCTTTGACTATCTTCTAGTGATATTTGGCCTCGATATTGCTCTGCTACCAAGCCAAGTTGATTTGTCTTTAGGGTTTGAATAAAGAAAGAGAAGAGAGAAGAAAATATAGTAAGTGTTGGTCGTGTATCTCTGACTACACGTTACCAACTATTTATATTGTGCAAAAGAAGAAATGAAGATTACAATATTGCCCCTGCTTAAGTACTCTAGCTTAACTTAGTAGAACTCGATCAAAACTCATTAATAAAATTAAATTTGATTTTATCAATTTATAAAACTTAATTGTAAGGGACAAGGCTCATTAATTTCCATTACTTGTTTCACAATTTCTCTTACAGGTACCTTGATGTGGCATTCATCCAAGGCCATATTGAGGGAAAGTGAGAAAAAATGTGATGAAGAGGATCCTGATTCTAATTGTTATCATATGTATGTCTAATAATTTAAAAATTGCAAATAATAGATAATCTTTGACACAATAAAATATAATGATCATAGATAAAGAATTTGTAGAAGTTAAATTATGAAACATAGACAAAATTAACCTCTCGTAAAATTACCTCAGTTAGCAACTCTAATTCTGTTTTTTTCCTCATCCAAATTTACTCTTTCAAGTTTTAATTTGAAAGGAAAGAAAAAAATAAACTTTAATTTTGATTGGTATATGTAAAGAGTAAACATGATTTATTTTGAAGTTAAAAATTGAATAGTTGATTTTGTGTATAATATGTATATGTATAGAAAAAAATGTTATATTTACAAAATATATATTACACTTTATACAAACATAAATTAAAATGTTTTATGTCAATTAAAATTTATATGTACAGTTTTTCCTTTGGACTTTCCCAATTTAGAAAGTAATGAGATCTCTCAAATGAGATTCATCACTTCAAATTCAGTCTTCAATAACAAAAAAATCTCAAAAACGTAAAGGAAAAAATAAAATAACCATAGTTCAAATAATTAACAAATAGCATTATTTGAGAATTTAATTAACTAATATTAGAATCTAATTTCTAGCAATACCATGAACAAAACATTCTCATGTTTAGCAAACACATAGATCTCCTTTTGTTTTGAGAATTTTCTCTTCATTTCTCTCTCTCTCTCTCTCCTTTTTATATATGTATTTTAATGCCTCTTAGAGTAGCCACAAGAATTAATTTAGAGGTTTCACATTTAGATGAGTTATGGAGTTAGAGAGTAACAATAATTTTCCTATTAGGATTCAAATATCTACTAAGGACTTTTTAAGTGTACTTTTGTTCCACCCTTTTAAATTAATTATTTCCCAAGTAGCCTTAAGAAATTTCCTCTCCTCTCTCTCTATATTATATTATATATATATATATATATTTCTTGAATTGAAAGAAAGTGAAAAAAAAATAACAATAAGAACCCTTGCGTGTTGTGTCCTTCCTTCGTATGCCAAAGTTTTAACTTTTAAACCTTTAAATAGGATTTTTTGAGTAAATCCATGAACAATGTTGAAAAAAAATATTAATTTTAATCCTAATCATTAAATCACCAATTGAAGAGTCAAAATAAATTTAAGATTTTTTTTCCCAAATTTAATAGTTTGTAACAAAAGCAAAGAAATTAAAGTAGTGTATAAAAAATGACACACAATATGAAGTATCATCTCTCACATTCTTTTTTTTTTCCCCAATGTGTTTCTACAATATGACTAATTAGAGAATTTATAAAACAAACATAGTGGGGGGCAAGTTTAAAAATGTACATAGTGGGGGCAAATTTTAAAAAATTTAAAAAATCTTCAAAATTTTAAATTTGCCCAAATTTTTTCCAAAATCTCAATGGGGGCCCCCACACTAAATACACCACTGATCGGATGAGTAAACCGTGTCACAATATAATGTTTTGTCAAGCTTTGCATTTGAGTTTGTATGGTATGGTGTGTATTGATATCAGCAATCCATGATTGGTCAAGGTATGATAAGGTATTGCCAAATACTTGAGATGACTCATGGCAAGACATTGTATTTTACTTGAATTTTGTACCCAAGAATTATTCAAACTGGAGCCTACTAATATTAGTACATATTAGGGATTGATGTTATGGACAAAGGGAGAGAAGTGCTGTGTTTTTGATTTAAAAAATAATAATTTCAGAAGGAATTGTGACGTATAAAAACCAAAGTTATTTTAACTAAAGGCAATAATTCAATCGACTTGATTCCCTGAGATGATCTCCCCCTGGACATCAACAATTTCTTTTTCTATTTACATCTTTTCATTTTATTTGAAGGAAGCTTATAGAACGATTCATTTTACACAAGTTAACAATATTTACTTGGATATCCCCAGTACAAGGTGATTGTGAAATGACTAGATCCTACAAAAGTGACTTCAACTCTGTTTGGTTGGGTTTTATCTTCAATTTTGGACAATTCTTGTTTACTTATCATTATTTTGGTCTGTTTAATGAATTATGACTCCTTTTCTTTCACACTCCAAGCATTTTGTTTGGTATTTGTTTCTGTTCAACGTGCTAACTTTTTGCCTATTGTAAGATTTTAAAGACTTGTTATCTCCCATAATTCCATCTTTAGTATTTTTTTTAACCTTCTACCAATCAAGTTCCTAGCATTCCACATGTTATTGGAAGGATCACTTTACTAATATTATTGAATGCATGATATGATTTTAATAGCTGTTATTCCCAAGGTCCCAGGTTCAACTCCACTCTAAGGTCCACTTACCTATCAAAAAAAAGAAAAAAGAAAAAAAGAAAAAATTGCTGTTGGATGGAACAATGCCTTTCACTCATCTAGAGGTTCTATTGGTTGTAAAGGGACAAAGTAATGGCTTTTCATGTTGTCTTTTAAACAAAATATCCTTCAAATCAATATTGGATAATTTTTTTCCTTTGTTTTTTTCACCTCAACAATCTTATGTCATTGATGCCTCTCAGTCTCAGCTTTAAAATGATGATATATTTTTATTCTAGTTGCTTGTGAGCAAATGGATGATCAAAGTTTACATTGACGTTGCTTTCTGTTTATGAAATGTAAACAACTTTTTGTGGTTCTCCGCCTTATCAAATTTCGAGTTTGAATCGCTCTCTTGGCCTTCTATGACTTTTTGCTATTTGCAGGCAGGAGCAATGTTAGGGGATGCTTTTCTTCACCAACTACCACATGCTTTTGGTATGTGTGGATCGTACGTCATTCTTAATTATCTTAAGGATGCTTACATCATTTCCTACTTCCGAATCTTGAATTGTTTTATGAATTTTTTCCCCCTGAGAAGCTATGATTATTATCCTATCAAAATAAAAATTGATTGTTTATATTGGTTGATGAGATCTAGCTTTTAATCCGGGACAATGTTTTCCCGTTCTTCAAATGTGGAATTCTCAACTGAAAAATTGAAACACTTTTCACTTCACTGACAATGTTGATTAATATTCTGGAGGGTTTTGATTGAGATAGAAGAGGGATGTAACAAAAATGGTAGTGAGAAAAAAAATGGTACTGAGAGTACCAGAAGAGATCAATTGGTAGAGAAGAAGAGTTGGTTGTTTTTTGAAGGAGAAAGAGGGGTGACTATTGTGGGGCCACGACTGGTACCCTGGAAGAATATGTCTAAGAAAAGTAGAAGAAATATAGAAAAAAGAAAATAAGAGAGAAGATGGGAAATTCCTGCTAACCTCACAGGACTTGGACTTCTGGTCACCTGTTCAATTTTTTCAAAAAACTATTGGAAACATACATTGTTACTGCAGATGTCAAACCCAAGTTACATGGACTCAAAACTAGTTAGGCCTTAGATTACTCATTTAAATTTTCTTGCTCCCTCATTCTCTGGTTCAAATAAACTACATTGTTTCATAATATATATAGCTTGCTTCCTAAGTAGCTTCTCGTGTTGACTATATCTTGTAACATCTAGTTAAGCTAGGCAACTCTAATTTGGATTTTAGCCACTCTAGAAGCAAAGATAATCTGAATTTAACCTTTTTTGGGAAACACATTTGGAATCACTTTTGTTTGTTTACTGATTGTAAGCAATGGGAATGGAACCACTAAATGAACCCCATCCTTCCCAATGAGATGGCATACCAGCACTCTACCACTGTCTTACAATGGCTTGGCACCTTTGGCATTAGTTTTATATCCTCAATAGTGATAGAGAGCTCCTATCGAATAACTTCCCTTGGTTGATGTTGGTATTGTGCTACACAAAAGATTGCGTTTTAAATTGAAAGTATATGGCCAAAGGGATACCTAAGTTGAAATTGTTGAGTCTAATGTGATTTAGGATACCACTAGATTTGGTGTGGGCAAGTTGTGATTTGTAGGATTAGGATTTAAAGGGTAGAACAAAAGGTTGTAAGCTTTTGTGACAAGAAAAGGTTATAATAGGCTCACTTTTAAAGGTTACCACTTAATGGAATTGCAGTGTGTGATTTCTCAAATTCTGGACAGCAAATCATCATTCATTGGAGTGTTAAGGTAGAGGCCAAAAGGGTAGGAAAAGGGTTAGGGTAATGGTTTTGTAGTAGCTGGTTCATGTTGGACTAGGACTACCACATGGTAGACTCTTATTGGTACTAATGTGGACCAGGATGCTACATGAGCTTCGGCTCTATAGCATGATTTTAAATTGCAGTTGCCCGTGAATTAATTACTAGCATATCCCAAATCAAATCCCTTAAAAGCCATTGTTGCACATGTTTTAACTTTAGTTTGTCACATTAGTAATAGAACTGTATATTAAATTAGCCAGTACTATGACTCTTATGAAATAAAAATAAAAATCAAATATAATAAAAAAATGTGCTTATTACTTTAATATGATCAATTATGGAATGAAATGAAATAATAGAATCTTATTATTTATCAAAAAAACTTAATAGAGAAAAAAACCATAAAATAAATTAATATGAAAAAAACTACGAAGTCATGCTCATATAAATTATATATAGAAATCATGCTCATATAGTTTTTCGCATTGTCCATTGTTATGAATATTGACACAACCTTCCAAAATAGTGGCAATGAAAGACATGCCGAGGCCAACCATACAGAAACAACTAAAGAGTTTCTTGGGTAACACATTATTTGTAGATTTGGCATCCTTTGTCACAACACCCAATCCCTAATCTCAAGGAATTGGGTCTCGTGACCGGCCACCAAGGCCATTCCAAATACCAATCCATTTATAAATTTTCCAATTGAAGCGGAATAAGCAACACATCAACACTTATTAACTTATATACAAGCCCCAAAAGAGTAGGTTCATGATATTCCAATACCAATGTGTGATCAGTATCGTTAGCTGTGAATTGTGATGTTCACGTGCTTGATGCAAGAAATCAGACTGTTGTCCAGAGATGCCCTTATAGGTGCATCACAATTCAATGAAAAATATGGTTGAGAATATGACATTAGAGAAAGCGTGGCATGGTTTCATCACAATTTAATGAAGGATATGGTTGAGAATGTGACATTAGAGAAAGCTTGGCATGGTCGGTGATTGAATGAGATGGGAAACAAATGAAGTCAGGAAAGATGGGGACTTGTTCTTAAAAAAATTTGGTTGTGCTAGGGGCAGCACACTTTTATAGAAAACTTAGAACTAGTGTTATCAAAACTAGACTAGGACCATAATAGCCAGATGGACCGGGGGATCGGTTGAACTGGCTACTGAACCTGTTCTGTAATTTGATTGTTAAGAGCCATATATCTAGAAAAAAACTGGTTGAACCAAACAATTTGGCCAGAGCATATTGAAACGTAGTGCAAACTAGACGACTGCATTGGGTTCATCATTAGGTTTTAATGTCAAACACTCCAAATTTGGAAGTCAATGAAGGCTATAACATTATCATTTTTTTCGGGGTAAATTACACCGACCTCCCTTGAGGTATATGACAATTACACTGACCTCTCTTACTTCAAAAGTAATATAAAGATATCTCCCTTTAGTCAATTTTTTTCTTGAAAATGACAAAACTACCCCTTTCAATTTTTTTTTCTCAATTTTTTAAATCTTGACCAAATCTGTTTTTTTTTTTTTTTTCATTTTTCAAATAAATATTGATAAAAACTTAAATTTATTTTTATATAACATAAAAATAAGTTATTTACCTTAAATTTGTTTTTAAATAAAAAAAATTAAAAAATATTTAAAAAAGGTTAGAATAAATTGGTCAAAATTAGAAAAATGCAAAAATAAATAAATAAAAGGGACAGTTTCGTCATTTTGAAAAAATAATTGATAAGAGGGAGGTATCTGTATATTATTTTGTAAAGTAGGAGAGGTTAGTATAAATTTAAAAACTTAAGGGGAGGTCAGTGTAAGTGTCATGAATCTCGAAGGAGGTCAGTGTAATTTACCCTTTTTTATGGTATTAAAATATTTTAAAAAAGTTAGAATAAATTGGTCAAAATTGAAAAAATGCAAAAAAAAATAAAAAGGGCAGTTTTGTCATTTTGAAAAAAAAATTGTCAGGAGGGAGATATTTGTATATTATTTTGTAAAGTAGGAGAGGTTAGTGTAATTTCAGAAACTTCTGAGGAGGTTAGTGTAATTGTCATAAACCTCAAGGAGGGTCAATGTAATTTACCCTTTCTTTTTTATGGTATTTGCAATCTAGCCAGGATTTTATCTTTGCTGCTTTGTTGTCTTGTCTTGGGTAGTATTTGAATACTTTAGCTTCATATTGATATTTTCCCATAACTTTATTTAAATTACTCATTTATAATCACTTGGTTCAGCCAATTGATGCCATTGGTTGAATTAGTGAACTGTGACCCGCCTTCTTCACCTGATCAATGTCTGGTCTAAATAACTATGCTTAGAACCTTGATAGAGTTGGCAGTGGCATAGGAAAAGATGAAGAAAGTTGTGATGTTGCTTGGTAATTGAAGGACAATGGCATATGGATGAATTTTTTTTTTAAAAGGAGAGCTGTTGCTATATCTGTTATTGTTTGCAATACTTGATGTGATTTCTTTTTTCTTTTTTTCCTTTTCTTTTTTGAAAGACAATCATACTAATTGGAATCACTGCAATTTTCTGATTATAGAAACATTTATTCTCAATCATGGATATAACATGATTGTAAAACAAAATCAAGTCTGGAGAGAATCAGCAAGCTGCAAATTGTGCCATATGGTGAAGCAATAAATGGTGCTATGATCATTTGCAATATCAGGAAAATCATTAGTTTTCTTGGAGAAACTAGTAATTTCATTATCTATGCCGCTTGCCGAAGACTACTGCTGAAAGAAATCGATATTTACATTGAAATATTTAGTTGTTTGGCTGGAATTAGATATGCTTTAATTTAGTAGGCAGCAGCCAGATGGGGGAAGTAGCCCTTGGTTAGAGTAGTCAATGGTTAATGCTCCCTCAGAGGAAGTGAAAAGGTTGTTGAGTTTCAGTTTTGGATTTGTTTCTGGACCTCAAAATCATTCTAGAATTGATTATGCCGAAGTGTAATACTGTGGCTTGGATATCACTATTTTGGGAATTCATTTACCATTTTGCTGTCAATAGGGAATGATCCTGTTGAGGACTGCATTGATTCACTTTTCTATAGTAGTAACTAAGCATACCCCCCCCCCCCCCCCCCCGGTAAGTTAATTAGGTGATTGAAGATTCTTCTTCAGGCTTTAATTAGATTTGTTTTACAGTTTGTTGTTGTTCCAATATGTCTGACTTTATTGTTTATTTGTTGCTTCAACTCAACAAAGCCCTTATCCCAATTATTTGGGATCGGCTACAAGAATCCTATCTCGCTATTCTTTTCTATTTAAGGTCATTCTTTCCATTAGACCACACATTATTATATCTTTTTTTTTACCCAAGTTTTTTTTGGTTGCCCTTGTCCCCTAGCATGGTCTTCAATATTAACCATGTGGCTCTTTCTTATTGGTCCATTTATTGTTCTCTGTTTTACATGACCATACTACTTTAGCTAATGTTCTCTCATTTTGTCTCCTATAAGTGCTACTCCTTCCATCTCCTGAAAATGTTCATTCCTAATTCTATCTTTTCTTTTCTTTTCTTACCGCACATCCATCTTAACATCCTCATTTCGGCTACACTAATCTTATTAACATGTTGTTTCAATGTTGCTTCAACTCAAGACTGAAAAAAAAAAGAAAAAAATAGTGGTTCCTACTTTCTTCTCCTTGCAGCTGTAGTTACATATCAGTTTTGTTTATTTCCTTCAAGAAAGTTGATCCAAAACCTTCTGAACTCTGAAGATACCATAATTTGGAAAAATGCAACACCTTTCAGGTTTTGGTGGTTACTGTTTGTTGTTAAATAACTGAATTACTTTTTGCAGGTGGCGGACACTCCCATTCGCATGATCAGGTCATGGACCATGCTCATCATCATGGTCATTCTGGACATGATGATTCACATTCACATTCACATTCGTTAAAAGATCTTTCTGTAGGATTGTCCATCTTGGGTGAGTACAAAAAAATTGTGATTGCATGCTGTACTTATCAATCTCATTGACACGCCTTCTTAATTTATAATTTATTAATGTATATGCATGCAAACATTAATTGTAGCTGTTTTTCTTGTACCTTGAATAATTTACTGGAATAAATGTATTCTCATACTGAAAAATAGGATGTTCTTATAATAGTGCATAAATATTGATTGTTTAGCAAAAAACCGAACCAATATTTAATGCACATTTTTTTTGATTGACCAAAGGTGTCAGTAGAACAAAGTGGACTGCAGACAACTTGTGGGATATGGGTCAAGAATTTTGTTTTAGTGGTAGAGTTGAATTTATGATGGAATAAGCTGTGAAAATTATTAAATAGGGTTTCGTTATATCTAATAACTTCTAATTCTTGAAGGAATTGCTTTCTGTGATGGAGACGTGTACTTGGCATCCTTCAGTAGTTGCATTTCTTTGAATTTGGCAGATATTTCATGCTGTTGTGCAGAGTCAGCTATAGCCTGGGGTTAGGGATAGAAAATCTGGTGTTAATTAAAGTTTAGAAATAGATGGATTGAACCTGAATCTTTGGTTCCTTATGTTATTCAAAGTTTCATTTCTGGGGTGACTCTAATATTGAAACAGTTTTGTCACATAACAGAGACAATGCACAATGGTAAGGAAAATATAGAAATGATGTCAGGAAATTTTATTTATGTTTTCAAGTGTGGGCTGATACTGAAAATGTACTGTTCAAAATGTACTCTAAGGACGTGATGGAGACATACGGTTGTCGAGTTTGGAAAGCTAATAGGAGAGGAAAGCAAAACCTCAGCCTGTGCGTCAAGTTTGATATAGGGGATGGGGTGAGAGCGAAGTTTTAGGTGGATCCATGGCATCAGGATGGGGTTCTGAGCGAAAAATTTCCCATATTGCCTGAAAACAAGAACTGCCTTGGTTTTGGACTCCATTGAAGAAGTCGGGGGAAGGAAAGTTTGGAGTCCGAGATTTAGGAGAAATTTCTTTGACTGGGAGCTAGGGGAGGTGGATGGGTTGATTGCTCCTTTGAACAAAGTGGAGCTGACAGTGGGTCGCCGGATGTGATTAAATGGAGTGCAAGTGGCAATGGAAAATTTTCGGTTCTCTCTTTTTACAGGAGATTGGTGGGAGGGAAAGATATTTCCTTCCCTTGGCAGTTAATTTGGAAGTCTAGAGTGCCCACGAAAGCTGCTTTGTTTGCTTGGGAAGCATCTTGGGGCGCCATCCTTACGGAGGATAATCTTAAAAGGAGAGGCTTCTATCTTCCTAGTCGTTACTATTTGTGCAAAGAGGAGGAAGAAATGGTAGACTATGTCCTTGTTCTTTGTAAGGTTACCCGGAAAGTTTGGAACAAGCTATTTTCTGTTCTTGGCTTATGTTGGGTCATGCTGATTAAAGTGAAGCATCTTCTTTTTGGGTTGGAGATGTAGTAGAATTAGAAAGGAGCTTAGAGTTACAATGGAGTATGGGTTTGCCTTGTTTGGTGCCTTTGGCGGGAAAGGAACAAAAGAGTTTTTGATGGAGTGGAATCCCCTCCATTGAAGATGAAAGAAACTTTTACTTTGTTCTTTTGGATTGGGAAGAATTCCCTTTGTATCTGGAGAATCTAATGGATTGTTTGGGGGACTTGAGGCTATAGTTTCTGTAAAGCCAGTCCTTTTTATTGTACATCTAGGGGTTTTGCCCTTCTTGGGAACACTTGTTTATACTAATTACATTTACTGAGAAAAAAAATTGTTAGCATTGGCAATAATCAATCTGGTCTTTTAATATTCTAATGCTATATATAGGTTTGAAGTTAATGTCTTCCATAAGCTGTCCCAAATATTAGGTGATACCTTGATGTATCATGATGTATCTTGGCAGAAAAAAACACTAATTAACACATTGCATGACCAAACAATTGACACTGTCTAGTTTGGCAATAGTAGGACAAACCATTGGTGATGCAACTTATAGCTGAACCTTGCTGTCCAGGGCCTGCTTGAGACAATTTGTGGCCTTAAAGTGACAACTCTAAATGAGATCTTTTTTTATTTTTCAATATTAATGAATTTTTTTTATTTTAAATTTTTTTTTCTATCTCTTTTTGTATGCAAGTTTTGCTAACATATCCTTTTCAATTGACCGCATGGTTGCAATGATTGTTAAAGAATATTTGATTGATTTAGAAATAAATTTAGTAAATAAATAAAACAATATGACAATATAATAAAAAATTTTAAACAAATAACCCACCAATAACTAGTAATGAATCAATAAAACAAAAACCAATAACAAGTGGTTGGGGAATGGGGTTGCTACAATGGGGGGATTAGGTTGGTAAAAAAATCAGACTTTTAAAAATTTTTAACTAAAAAAAAAGGTTTAGGATAAAATTTGTGACAGAATTTAAAGTGTGCCACATGTTACTGTTGTGCTTGACAAAATATCATGTCTGTGTGTGCACATATTCAAAAGGCTGAGATTAGAACCCTAAAATGCTGTACTTCTATTAAACTATCAGGTTACAAGAGGTGGAATGAAAGAAATAGAAGAAAATTAAATAAACAATTTTAAACTTTAAACGTATACTGTTGTGCTTGACAAAATATCATGTCTGTGTGTGCACATATTCAAAAGGCTGAGATTAGAACCCTAAAATGCTGTAATTCTATTAAACTATCAGGTTACAAGAGGTGGAATGAAAGAAATAGAAGAAAATTAAATAAACAATTTTAAACTTTAAACGTATAAGCATATTGTACATAACATGTAAGAATCTTGTATGAATCACATGATCAAAACCTGCAAACAAACCCATCCAATGAATTCTTCTATATCACGGTAAATATGTAAATAACATGATTAAGAACCTTCTTTTAAGACCTCAAAATTCTGGACCATCAAATCAACTGACTACAAATTTCATGGATAAATCCTATGTTCTTTCTAAAAACAAATTATCTTTATTCACCAATATGCAAACCTGGAAAAAAAATGATAGACCAAATAACTTGAATATAGATATTTTTTAAAGAATATATATATGCCTCTTTTATATGGTTCATGTTGAGCTGAATTGGAGAGAAGAGAGAAGATCAGAAAAGAAAGTGGCTTCATCATCCCTACTGAATGGTGAGATAGCCTTTTATATATAAATAATATAAAATACCAAAACAGTCCTTATTTGAACACACCTAGTAACTCTAATATTCCCCTTCAAGCTGGAGCATAGATATCTGTCATGCCTAGCTTGTGACAAAGATTAAAAAAATGTCCCCTACTCACAACCGTAGTAAACATATCCCCTAATTGATCACTCGACCTAACAAATTACGTTAACAATTTGCTTCCTCATCACCATATCCCGAACAAAATGACAATCAAATTCAATATGCACGGTTCTCTCATGAAACAAAGGATTATTAGCAACTGTACATGGCAGCTTGATTATCACAATACATTGTCATGGGTTTCTCACTAGAAAACCCCATCTCTTACAAAAGTGATTTCACCCACATTATTTCACAAGTTGTGTGAGCCATAACCATAGCTCTGGATTCAACCTTTGCACTAGATTTAGCAACCACATTTTGCTTCTTGCTCTTCCATGTGATAGGATTTTGCACCCACAAAAGTACAAAATCTAGATATAGACCTTCTTTCTAGATGATCACCTGTCCAATTCGCATTTGAAAAGCCAATTACCTCTAAACTATTTGAAGGCTTCATAACTAAACCCTTACCAAGAACAACTTTCAAATATCTGAGAATCCGATAGACTGCTTCCTAATACTGCTATTTAGGTTTTTGCATATATTGACTAACAATGCCTACAACAAAAGTAATGTTTGGCCATGTGACAGTCAAATAAATGAGTTTACCTACAAGTAATCTATCTCTTCCAGGATCATCAAAACAATCTCCTCCATCTCTATCTAATTTGCTATTTGGATCCATTGGAGTGTCAACAGGTTTAGCTTCCATCATACCAATCTCATCAAGAAAATTAAGAACAACTTTCTCTAAGACAATGCTATCCCTTCTTTGGACTTGGCGGCTTAACGTAGTTGCCCCTATCTTTCATATGAAAGTGTTTTTTATCTGATGTTTTAATAAAAGTCTACCCTCAACATCATTACTAGTAATTACTCTATCATCAATATAAATTGCAAGAACAATAGTACCTTCCTCTTGCCTCACAGAAATTGAATGATCATACATCGTTCTTTTCAACTCAAATGCACTAGCAACTTGATTGAATTTATCAAACCAAGCGCTTGGAGACTGCTCAAGTCCATAAATTGCTTTCTTCAACTTACAAATCCAGTGTGACTCTCACTGAGCAATATCCCCAGGAGGTTGCTCTATATATACCTTTTCATGAAGTCACCATAAAGAAAGGCATTTTTAATGTCAAGCTGATAAAGAGGCTAACCCTTAACAACTGCAACTAATAGTAAAACCCGAATAGACGTAAGACGAGCAACGGGAGGGAAGGTTTCAAAATAATCCACACCAAAAATCTGGTTGTAACCTTTGGCAACCAATCGAACCTTTAACTGCTCGACAATACCAACAGGATGATACTCCTATTGACACCCCACTATACTGCTTTCCTGGAGGTAACTCAACTAACTTTCATGCAACATTCTTATATAAAGCTGGCACCTTCTCATCTATAGCACTCTTCTCACTAGGAGAATTAAAAGCCTGAATGTGAGAACAAGAAACAGAATGGAAGACAAAAGACTAGCAAAATAATGAAAGTGAGAAGACAAGTGAAAGAAAGAAACAACCTTATCAATAAGATGTTGAGTACAAGAACGAATACCTTTTCAAAGGGCAATAGGAAGATTTGACAAAGGAATGTCAGATGAAGTAGGAACCTTAGTGGAAATAAATGAAGATGACAAAGGTGGAGCAGGCATGACATTATTTCTCACTATTGATGCTTGACGATGATACACCTGCAATGGTTTGGACTTTTGTGGAAGGGACAGAGGACCACTAACTGGGACAGGGGGGACTCCAAAATATTTGTATCAATAGAGGTAGAGAAAATTGATGTCCCTTCAAAAAATGTAACATCGACACTAACAATGTAATGACGAGATTGAGGATTCCAACATTTATATCCTTTTCGAGTCCAAGAATAACCTAAAAATACACATTTAACTGCTCGAGGAGTCCAATTTATCATTCCCAAGAGTAAAAATATGTACAAAGCATAGACAACCAAAAACAGGGGGAGATAAAGGGAACAAACAACAATCAGTGTATAATATAGAATATGGAATGCCACCACAAAGGATAGAAGAGGGCATGTGATTAATGAGATAACAAGCTATTAGAATAGCACCCCCCCAAAAAAATGTTTAGGAACATTCATTTGAATCATAAAAGTTCTAGCAACCTCAAGAAGATGTCGATTTTTATGTTCAGTCACACCGTTTTGTTGAGGTGTATGAGCACAAAAAGACTGATGAATAATTCTATGAGCATCACAATAAGACTGAAGAGGGCCCTTTACCGATAAAAAAAAAAAAAAGACTGAAGAGGGCCTTTAACATATTCCAATGCATTATCAGATTGTAAAACATGAATGATATGGCCAAATTGAGTTACATCTTCTTTATGAAATAATTGAAAAATAGACGAAACTTCAGAACTATCTTTTAGTAAAAATACCCATGTCATTCTTGAACAATCATCCACAAAAGGCACAAAATAAGAAAACCCCAACAGACTCTTATGCCTATATGGACCCCAAACATTGGAAAACTCAAAAAGAGTGGACCAATGATTATTTTGCCTCAAAGGAAAAGACACCCTATGATGCTTACCTTGTTAGAATAATTAGTATCATTAGTAATAGGGATAGTTTAGTCTTTTCTCTTGATAAGGGTTTAGGTTATTTCTGTGTCTTTTGTATCCTTAGTTAGTATGCTGATAGCTACAATAAACAACGTATGCCCTCTCCTTTCCTTCTTCTACTTCATAACTATATGATTAAGTTTACATGATATCAGAGCCAAATCAAGATCAAAACTTGAATAATAACATTGCAGAAATTTTGGAGAGCAAAAAGGAGAGGTTTGAGGTGCTGACATCATGCTGACATCAGCATCTGTGAGCACCAAAGTTCTTGGGTTTTGATTGTCTTTCCGTGGGCTGTATTCTGAAATTTTTTTTGGAATTTTTGGAGATCGTTTGATTAGGTTTTCAATTTTTCAAATGTTGTTTAGAATAAAGGACTGAGATTTTGCGATCTATTGAATTTGAACAGATTTTATGGTTTTGTTGCTTTTAATTTGTCAGAAGTGGTGCGTCTAGGGTTAAGAAGGCTTCGATTGTGTAGCCCATGGTGGTTTGATTCAAGATCTGATGTCAAAGAAGAATTGGAGCAGTTCGGCTGGGCATATTTTAGTTTGATAGACGTGTTTGCTGCTGTTTGGTTGCTGTTTTAGCTCTATACCAATGCTGTTTGGCTGCTGCTAGAGTTTTAGTCGCATCAATTAGTCTCCGTTTGGCTCTTCTTCTACCTTCTCTATTGTTCTTAGCTATTTTCAGTTCTATACTAGTGCTATTCTGTTGCTGCTAGAGTTTTTGTTGCATTCATTGGCCTCTGTTTGGCTCTTCCTCTTTCTTTTGGGTTGTTATGTATCCCAATTTGCTAGAGTTTTTTTTTTTTGTTTCAGCCCAACTATAGTTGTCTATGGCAAGCAGCAACAATGAGTCCCTTCAAGCTCTTAGTGTGAGACTCACTGGGGATAACTATGCCTATTGGGCATATGTTATGAGAAATGTTTTGTTGGGTAAGAACATGTGGGTATGCATTACTAGGGCTGTGAAAATTCCTTCTGATTCCAAGGTAGAAAATTATATGAAACTACTAACCAGTTAGGAAGTTAACAATGCAAAAATTATCACCTGGATTAATAATTCCGTTGATCAGTTGATCGGTGTTCATTTGGCTAAATTTGATACGACCAAGGAGATTTGGGAGTACCAATCCAGATTGTTTGTACAATCTAATTTTGCATAGCGGTATTAATTGGAGCATGAAATTCGGGCTACTCGACAGGGTGACGAGCATACAGGAGTTTTATTCGATTATGACTGGGTTTTGGGATCAGTTAGCTCTTACCGAGCTTACAGGGCTGAGCACTAATGAGCTATGTCGTATATATACGAGAGGAACAAAGCTCAGTTAGTGGCGAAGGGATTCACTCAGGAGTATGGCATTTAATATGAGGAGACATTTGCTCTTGTTGCCAAAATGACTAGAGTTTGAAAATTGGTAGCTGTGGTAGTTGTTCGTCAGTGGCGTCTTTTACAGATGGATGTAAAAAATGCCTTTCTTAATGGGGACTTGGCAGAAGAAGTTTTTATGGTTCCTCCTTGGCTCCTGGCCCCCTCATAGTCCTAGAGAGGTGTGTCAACTCAAAAGAGCCTTATATGGTCTCAAACAAGCCCCAAGGGTTTGGTTTGCCAAGTTCTCTACTGTCATTTGTGACTTGGGATTCCGGGCTAGTGACCATAATTTTGCTTTTTTCCTTCGTTCTACTTTCGCATGACATATTATTCTTTTACTTTATATTGATGATATGATCATTATTGGAGATGATACCATTGGGATATTGTTGTTAAAATCATAGTTGCAACATCAGTTTGAAATGAAGGATTTAGGCTCTCTTCGGTATTTCTTGGGTATTGAGATCGCCTACTCTCCTAAAGGCTATCTTTTCTCTCAGTCCAAGTATGCATTTGATATTCTTCAAAATGCTTATCTTTCAGATACTCGGTCTAGTGACACTCCGTTAGAGCTCAACACTCGGGATACTTCTTCTAATGGGGTTCATTGTCTGAACCCACATTGTATCATGCTGTCGTTGGTAGTTTGGTGTATCTTATTGTTACACGACCTGATATTGCTCATGTTGTTCATGTGGTTAGTCAGTTTGTTTCTTCCCCTACCTCAGTTCATTGGGCTGCTGTTCTTCGCATCTTGCGTTATATTCGAGGAACCTTACACTAGAGTTTATTGTTTTCTTCTTCCTTACCTTTGGAGCTTCGTGCATATTCAAACTCTAACTGGGCTGGGAACTCTATGGATTGTAAGTCTACTACTGGATTTTGTGTCTTTCTTGGCGACTCTTTTATTTCTTGGAAAAGTAAGAAGCAAATAGTTGTTGCTCTTTCTTCTGCTAAGGCTGAGTATCGTGCTATGACTACCCCTACCGCAGAGATAGTTTCGGTTACGATGGTTGCTTGCAGATTTGGGCATTTTTTTTATTTACTCCTATACCTATGTACTGTGATAACAAAAGTGCTATTCAAATTGCCCACAATTCTGTCTTCTACGAGCGTACGAAGCATATCGAAATTGATTGTCATTTTGTGCATCATCATCTTCAGCTTGGCACCATTTCTCTACCATTTCTTCCTTTTACACTGCAGTTGGCTGACTTCTTTACAAAGTCTCGCACTGTTCAATGCTTTCACTATTTGCTTGACAAAATCTTGATGCTTCTTGCTGTCACATCATGAGTTTGCCGCCCGGGGGGGGAGGGGGTTAGAATAATTAGTATCATTAGTAATAGGGATAGTTTAGTCTTTTTCTCTTGATAAGGGTTTATTTTATTTCCATGTCTTTTGTATCCTTAGTTAGTAAGCTGATAGCTACAATAAATAATGGGTGCTTTCTGCTTTCCTTCTTCTTCACAACTAGGCAAGCTTTACACTCTAAACTAGACATAGATTTAAAGATTAAAACAAAACTTGCAAAGACTATACTGACGGATGACCAAGATGACAATGCCACTGATAAAGGAGACACCAGCATATAATGTTACGGACTTTAAAGGGGTAGAGCAATGATCAAGATAATAAAGACCATCCCACTCACGGGCACCACCAATCATCCTCTTTGAGCTGAGATCCTGAAAAACACAATGTGAAGGACAAAATGTTACTGGACAATGAAGAGCCTTAGTAGGCTTGCTAATCGATAAAAGATTAAAGGAAAATTTTGGAATGTAATGCACTGAAGATAGACTGAAAGATGAAATAGGATGAACTATGCCAGTATTGGAGATGGGACATGAATGACCACCAGGTAGAACAATTGCTGATGTAGAAGAACGGAAATTAAGAGAAGAAAACAAGATAGGCTTTCCTGTCATATGTGCTGAAGCCCCTGAATCTATTACCCATGGGTAGAAGAAGATGAAGGAAAACATACTGCGTTACCTGAATGGGCAAAGGCAGCGATATCAGATAAAGGGAGAGGCTGCTGCTGGTGAACTAAGGCAATATACTGCTCTTTGGAAAGAGTGACTACTTCACTAGAAGATGCAGCGGGAGTAGTAGTGGGTAATGCTGATTTCGTGTGGAGCAGCAGGAGGTGTAGTGGAAGAGTACATGACCTGAGAAGATGAATTAGACCAGGGTTTTGCATGAAGATCATAACAATAATCCACTCTCTGATTCTCGCCCCCACAATGAGTACACTTATGGAATCCACGACTTCTGCCACCACAACCTCTGCCATCTTGCCCACGACCTCTACTAAAACCATCAAAATTAGAATTCTGACTCCCAAAACTATGACCACCAAAATTGGAGTTACCACCACATCCTCCAAAACCACTACTCATAGCCCTTATCATGAGAAGAACCCTATCGTCTAGTTGAAGACACAAAAGCAGAATTATCCTTTCTTGAAACATCTGTTATAGCTGAGGATCAAGTAGTAACTCGAAGCACTCTAGCATACACATTACTCAACGAAGGAATACTACCATTCCAGCTAAAATCTGGGCTTTGACAGACTTAAGAGTCGATGGAGACCAGAAAGAAACTTAGATACGTAAAACTCCTCACGCTGTTTTTTGAGCACCTCAATATCATTAGTTAATTGGTGATATTGATTCAACTCCTAATGAACTCTTAAAGGTGCTACAATATTCACTAACCGGTATATCATTCTCTTGAAGGAGAAACAAATTTTGATAAACATCATAAACACGAGAAATATTTTGCTCCATAGAATACATCTCATGAACTGCTTCCCAAATCTCCTTAGCAGTAGACAATAACATAACATTAGAACTCCCAAAAGATTCCATGCTATTTCACAACTAGGACATAACAACATAATTTTCGGATTCCCACTCATACTCCTTACTACTTAGATGGAGGACCATGTAGAACATACTTCAACTTCCTCTGAGCACCTAAGGCTACTTTCATCGCTTGTGCCCATAACAAATAATTAGACCCATTCAACTTAATATCAATAATTTGCATATTAACAGTATTAGAGGATGAAATGGAACCTAACTTCACTGAACTAGACTCAGCCATGCCAATCACCAAATAAAAAACCAGTATAGACCAAAAACGTTTAACAATTCATTAGCCAATTGATAGACAAACCAGCTGAATGATTAAATACCACAAATTAGCACCAAATATGAACATATACAACAATCAATCAAGGACCCAACAAGAAATAACCTGTAGAAATGAATAAAATTGTCAAAAGCAACCACTGAAGTCCCAAAAATCATAGAACCGCTCCACCAGATTCGATTGAACTCACCAAAAATCCAGCCACACTCCTACTCAACATCTAGAGGTCTAGTTGCACCTCTCTAGTGCTAATAGAACAAACAAACTATATCAAAAAGCTCCAAATCAAAAGATTGAAAAATCATACCAAATAGCCTCAAAAAAATTCCCTCCAAATAAACAACCAAAATGCTTAGAAAAATGAGACAAGTCGAACCACACCATTTTTGGCTTTAGGCAACGGTCAGTGATGACATTAGCATGGTGTCGTGCTGATGTTAGCGGGCTCTCTCTCTTTTCTACTTTCTGACTTTGTTTGCCGAATATTCTAGGTTTTTTTTTTTCTTCTGATTTAGATGAATAAAAGGAAGAAATATGATTAAAAAAAACAAGGAAACCCTAAGTTTTTAGTGCTTTGATATCATGTTGAGTGAATTGAAAAGGAGAGAGAAGATCAGAAAAGAAAGTGGCTTCGGCCCTATTGAACGTAGGGGTGTCAATTCCTGTTATCGGGTCGTGTTAAGGCATACATATTTGAAAATATATGTCAACCTTAACCCGACACTTAACTAATTGTGTCAAGTTTCAAAACCCTAACCCCAAACCCAACACATTTATTAAACAAGTTACACATGTCGACACGGTTAATCCATTTATTGTAATTTTTTATTTTTAAAATAAAAAGTTACCGTATTTTTACTTGTATAGATAATTTTTAAGTTTAGTAAACTTTGAACATGTGCCAAATCAAATTAAAAACATCTTTTATAAGTTAAAAATCTCCAAACCATGATAAACTTTCGATGTGAGATGAATTACTTTAACTCATGTTATTTTTTTATAATTACACGTATTAAGTTATGTTAAACGGGTTGACATTACTAAATCCAAACATGACATAGTTATTAATTGTATTATACTGTCAATCCGTTTATAACCTAAACCCGTTTATGCTCAACCTAAACTTGCTAACTTCGTGTCGTATAAAAATTGACACCCCTAACTGAACAGTGACATAGTCTTTTATATAGAAATAATAGAAAATACCAAAATAGTCCTTATTTGGACACACCTAGTAACTCTAACAATTCAAGTGTAAGGAATCTCCTTGGATGATTAATTTGGGCATGATGTGTGAGATTGGATGGCCTGTTTTTTTATAGTCTAAAATATCACTTCTAGTTTCCATGTTGTTCGAAAAATTTACCGTACAATGATGACCCTGGGTCCTGTTGAAGGGTTGATGCATCTGAAGTTTAAAGCTAATTTGTACAAAAGTTGGGGTGGCTGTTGGGCCCTCCCTCCAACACACACACATACACACACACAAAACTATCTATAGACAAGGTGGAGCCCCTTGAAAGCCAAAAATAAAGGGTACTTAACAAATTAGCTTTTAAAATTCATTAAGGGGACTCTTTGCCTTAAAAATGTTATGATTTCTCTCCCTCCATATGATCTGTCATAAGCATAAAGGGGCCATTCGCCAAGCTCCACTTGTCTTCCTGCTCACCAAGGTGCCTCGGTTAACACCTTCACTGTAGACCATGGCATAACCCAACCAACCCCAAAGAGAGCAGTATGTACTACCCAAACTGCCCTTGGTATTGGGCTGTGGATTAGAAGATGATTAACCATCTCTTCATCCGCTTTACACATGCAGCATCAATTAACAATAATTTTGGCGTCTTCTTTTCAAGTTGTACATAGTTAAGATTCTCTCTAAGGCTGCATGCCACCCGAAGAAAGAAACTCATAAGAGGAACTTTAGCTTTTCAAATTTCTTTCCAAGGGAACTCCTGTCTTGCACCTCCATTAAAATGCTTTATTTCAAAAAGTTCATGTTTGGTTCCTACTTACCATAACTTGTCTACCTCATGAATGATCTGTACATAAAATATGCCATGAAATGCTATCAAATCAGCCACTTCCCTGTTTCGAATATACTTAATGAAGCTGATATCCTACACGAGCTCCCCTCCAATCCTCCTACAACACTCCGCTACTGAAATTTCTCCTCAATTTATATAAGTAGGAAATGTCATGTAAAGAGGCCCCTTTTCACACCAAAAGTCAGTCTAGAAACTGATCCTACAACCATATCCCACCCTCCACCTAAGGTCTGGAGAACTCATCCGAGCCACGCCTGGTACACCCTTCCACACCCTAGTGCCAAGGGATACCTTTACCTCCCTAGAGCACCAATCTCCCTCTTGTGATCCATGCTATCAATCGCCCTTCTCTAAAGACGACTCCTTTCCATCCCATACTTCCATAATATTTGCTCAAAAGAGCAGTCAGCACAATGTTGTTAATTTCTTTATATATGTATTATTTATCAATAAATTGCCCTTAGGGAGCAAGAGAATATATTGTTGGCTGGGCTGAGTCTGGGTCCAGGCCTTGAAATATTTTTAAGAACCAGGCTGGGCCAGCATATATGTTGTCTTTTAATAGCACCAGCCTGGCCCATGACCACTCCTAATACCAAGGTCTTGTTGTCAGTGAATCAGTTGGGAGAATGCATTTCAGCTTTTCATTGAGCTGGAATTGATACTATATACTTCTGTCTTTTGGATTTTTTCCCTAAAGTCAAATGCACTCTTATGGATTGTTAAATAAATTTCTGCATTGATAGCTGGCTAAAGATTAAAAAACAATAATAAGAAATGAAAAAATAACCATTACTGGGTTGGGTTCAAAATATTATTATTGTCTTCATTGATTACTGCATTTCATTTTCATCATATAACTTCATCCTGTAGAAAGTTCTCATTCACTTGCCTGTTTTTTAGGTTTTTCTGGTCTTGTTTCTTTCTTTGATTTTCTTTAGGCACCTTTGCAGATTGGATTACGACAGCTTGAATTCTTATTGTGATATCTTGGTTGTCGCAGCTGGAATTGTACTTTTTCTTCTTGTAGAGAAGTTAGTAAGGTATGTTGAAGAGATGTCTGGTGGAGCTAATGAATTGAGTCTTGGTCACCACCACCATCATCATAAGAATGGTAAAAAGTTTAAGGATGACAGCGATGCCCGTGCTAATTTTCAGCAGCCTTCGCTTGAGAAAAAGAATGGTAATATATCAGAAATATCATCTGAAAAAGAAGTGTTGGATGGTGTGTCTGATGACCCTTCAACTGGAGAAAAACAAAGTCAACCTGAATCTCTTCTCCGGAAGGTAAGATGAAGAGTGAGCATATTGTAATTACTAATTAGTTATACATCTCTTATCTGGCTAAGATCCAGCCTGAACTATGTTGAGCTGCCTGGTAGGTCCTTAAAACTTGAACCCAGACTAAGGCCAGACAATGTTTGGGCTAGGCATGTCCAGAAAGAGGGTTGTGCCCAGCTGTAATATATGCAGTATATACGGACAAATCCAATACCTGGTCTACTTTTCTTTCAAAACAGTAAAGTTACTCTTAGTTATCTAAGAGTAAATTCATGTCCCAAAAATTTCCTTATATTATCTTTATTTATTTATTTGGCAAGGATGAATAATGAATAAGACCCTAGAAAGATACGAAGTCCTGGGCCAGAGAAGGTTGCAAAAAGCACGTCAACTGCACAAAACATTGACATGAAATAGCAAATAAACAAGAGGGTTTGCTAAAAAAAGTTCATGAATTTTCCATATCAAACATGTTTTCAATTTTTTTTACTATATTTAAAAGCAGAACTTATTTTTCTATGCCTTCCATTTTTGTGCTTCCAAAAATGCCCTCAATCATTATAAAAAAATGCCTGTTATGTCCTTTGACTCAAAACTTTGCATTTAACACATCAAATGTCCCACATATATTTGTATTATATCATATATATCAAAATTCTCAACTATATGCATATATCACGACTATGGGACCCTCATCATCAATTATATATCTTTTTCTTTTCCTTTTTCCTTCTATTTATTTATTTTAAAAGTGCCCTTGATATTTACATGATATTCCGATAAGCCCCATATATATAAACTAACTATATGTACATCCAAAAGAACAAGACTACATTACAGTGACATTCTAACACCCTGCTACATGTTTCTGTTCTACTCTCAAGCAATTTCTTTTCCAATTCTACCCTAAAGCCACTTATTTTAGTCCAGTAGCACTCCATAGTCCATTGCACATTCCTCTCTTCCCCCCCCCCCTCTCTCTCAGAGAAACTTTTACCAGTATCTTCTCTCTATTTCTCTCACATCTTTTTTGTATATGAGTTCTATGAAAATTCTTTTCATGGTACTTTTTAATTTAGAATATGAGAAATTCGGCTCAAATGGTGAAATGCATCTAATTAAATTGACTTACTTTTTTGAAAAAAAATTACATTCTTTGATTATAGTTTGTGTAAGATAGGTTATGAAATAAGTTGTAAAGTTATTTAAAGAACTTGAAAATAAATACTACCAAACACTAGCTTGAGCGGTATCTCCTCCACCTCCTAAAGGAAAAATTGAGGGTTCAAGTCCCAAATAGGACAAAGTGGGTGTGTGTCTTATAAAAAAAAGCATTTATATAAATGTGTACATCAATAATTGTGGTTGCCTATTGTGAAAATCCGGCCATTTAATATATAAGTATATTTATCTATTAATTTAAAATAAATATCGAAAGATTTAAAAACTTAATTGTGTTAATTTTTTTTTTTTTGGATCGGTCTTAATTGTGTTATGATAATTACCATTGCAAGGGGAGATATAAGGATAATGTTAGACAAGTGATTAATAAATGAAGATAAGGTGAAACTTAAATAAAAAAATTAAATTTGTGTTCTCTTGATGTTGAAATATGATTTTGATAAGTGACGAGAAATCATTTTTCAACATCAAGATAACACAAATTTAAATTTTATTGTTTCTATCCTTGTTATCTTTTAAGAAAAATTAAATAATTTACACTTAGTTATTTTTATTTTTACTAGCCTGCACAACGCGATTGGTTTTGGACTAGTAGTGAGTAAAAACTTACAATGATGCTTACTTTATCATCTTATGTTGAATGAAGATGGTCTTGCAATTAGAACTACATGGTCTTGCAATTAAAACTACATTATCAAATTCTAACTCCAAAGTTCAAAATTTGTGTTCAGTCACTAGAAAATTTATATCCTTGTTATTTACTCACTTTATCCCTAAATTTTGTAGTGTCTCTTTCTTTGGGATGTCCCAAAATACAAGTCTAGTTTTGAAAGTTTGTAGTTTATTTTATGACACTTCAAATCTTCCCTAACTTTGAAATTTTCCTCCATACCTAAAGGTGAAATTTTAAAACTGAAGAGTAGCTTTGAAAATTTAGAACCTCCCTCCACAACTTAATTCACAAACAAAAATGTTTCCTTAAATTGTTGTAATTTGAAAAGGGTCCTTACTTTTGGTAGAGAGGGAGTATGTGTTATTGAACCTTATCTAACATGTTTTCTTTTGCAGAGAAACATTACTGCCAGTGCTGGTGAAGATGAGCCTAAATTAGATGCTGCAAATGGCTCCACCAAAAATATTAAGTCCTTGAATGTAGAAGAACCTGTTCAATCGCCGTCGAATCTTGTGTTTGGTTATCTTAATCTCATCTCTGATGGTGTAGTATGTGTTTTCTTTTCTTTTGATGGGAAAGTTTTTTTGTTTGAGGTTTTTAAACTGCCATGCCATTATCTAGTTGAACAGAGTTTTAGGGTTATATAGTTCTTGACATATTTGACTGAGCAATTGATGTATTCTGAATTTCTGACGTAGTGTTCAACTTTGCAGCACAATTTCACTGATGGGATGGCCTTGGGAAGTGCTTTTCTCCTTTATGGATCTGTTGGTGGGTGGTCAAGAACTCTATTTTTACTTGCACATGAGCTTCCTCAAGAGGTCCCTTTCTCCCTTTTGTACCTTCATTTTCTACAGGGATCTTCTAGCAGTTATAAAAATCAGTATCTTTATTACTTCATTGTATAATATTGATATAAATTTCACTTAGAACAAAGATATATATAGACATAAATTTCAGACATAATAAATTTTCTTGATCAGTTGATCCTATAGGCTAAGAACGGAACTTCATGTAATGAATAGTTATCTTTGTCTATTATCAGTGTGCATTTATGGTTGACTTATGACTAAACTTCATCTATGAATTTCATTTTTGTATGCTTAAATTTTGAACTCCTGAGCCTTGCTTTTTTGGAGATGCAACAATGCAAAACTTTTTCTTTATTAAGATAATATCTGAATCAACCAGTTGGTTTATGTAAGTAATTTTAAGATTCTCCATGATCAGCATGCAGTATCTTCTACTGGGTCTTAATGCCAACATCCTTTGTACATCATGAGAAAAATGAGAAGTTTGAGTAAAATTACAAATTGAATTGACCTATTAGGTGATGGTTGAGATCGTGGCATTTTATGGAATTTGATATGGCCATGCTTAGAGGAGGGTTGTGGAGGATGCTTTGTGGCAGGTGAAATTTGAGGGGGGGATATCTTTGAGGTGAGTGCTTTATTATAGAGAGCTTTGGAGCAAAAGCCCACTTGGGATTTCCTTTCAAGGCTATTTGGCGTACTGAAGCTCCCTAAAAGGTTGCTATTTTGGATGGACGGAAAGTTTTAACCATCAATTACCTTTAGAAGAGAAGACTAATCATTGCAAATTGGTGTGGCATGTGCAAGAGGGATGGTTAATTACTTATTCCTCTTTTGTGATATTGTGTAGTGTCGAGAGATATGTGGGCCTAATCTCTTTTGGTGATGCTTAGGATGTCTCGATTGACAAGGGATGACCTACCTTATTGGAGGGATTTCAGAATGAGGAGGAAAGCTAGAGAAAATTGGCAAGCGGGCCCTGCTTGCGTTTGGTGGAGCATATGGGGTGAGAGAAATAGAAAAGCTTTTGAAGGGGTGGAATCACCAATTTGGGCTATTAAGAATCTACAATCCCAAACATAAACAAAATGCCAAAGAAAATAAATAAAAATTACAAAATTAAAACCATCATTGGAGAGAATGCCTACGTTTACATCTGTTTCTATGCCTAACATAAATTAGGAATGGCAATAGGGAAAGTTCTAGGCAAGCCACCCCCTTCCCCAAAAAAAAAAAAAAAAAAACTCATTCCCACCCCGTATAAAGGGAGCCTTTCCCCATCTCCGCCCCATCCCAGCCCTAGCCCCACCTTGCCCCATCCCATCCTGCCTTGCCCCGGTCTTGTCTAAAAATTAATTTTTTTAAAAATTAAAATTATTCAACTAATATCATTACAAATTCAAATGTATATAAAAACATATATACAAATTATTATTTTTGACTAATAAAGGTATTGCGTAATTTACAAGAAGAGGTACAACCAATGTTACCTAGAACGTGGATCGTTATGGTACGGGGAATAGGAATGGGAATGTAGATCGTCACTTGTTATTAGATATGGTACGTTAGGGGTAAGCTTCTTTGGATTTATTTGTTGGAACGAAATATGTTTATTTGGAATGTGATATATATTTTGAGTGTATTTGTAATAAAATTGGTATGTATATATATACACCAAAATGACTTCAACGAATCCAAGCTATCATAAAATAAAATTTCAATGATGTATGTGTATTTTGTATAATTTTTTTGGGACTTTTGATATTTTAGATCAAAACGCTAAATCGTGCTGTTCCAAATCACTAATGATCCATGTTTTGGATCGTGCGATTCCAATTTGCAATTTGCTAAGGGAAGGAGCGAATTGTGGTAACCATGGGCACAACACTAAAGCCTCAATGAACTCCAAAAAAATTACAAAAGAATGTACATATAATGGGTAACTCTTTTTGACCCACATATATGCAAATTATATATGCATATATTAGTGTATCACCAACCAAAAAAAAACATATATCTAGTTATACATGTGTGTTGGGCGTGGGTTGGGGGGGGGGGGGATTTAAGGGAATTTGGAAATAGTGAAGGGTATTTATGTAATTAAAATTTATAATCGGGCGGGGATTACCCAAACCCATACCTTCCCGAATCCATATTGGGTTTTAATCTCTTCCCTTGTCCCTATCTCGCCCCATTTATTTTCTCTCCAAACATGTCCTATTAGGGGTGCAGGGTGGTATTTTTGCATTCCTAATATAGATGCAATATATGTGCAGCATGTGGGACCCTTCCTAGTCTCCATCAATTCCCCTCGATTGAGAAGAACTCTCTTCCGAAGAGTTATGTTAGTGGTTCTGTTCGAAAAGATCAGAATCAATGCAACAAAACCCATCCTTCATAATTCATATAGCATATGTATTTAAACAACCTTTCCATCAAATGAGATAACACCAATAACCACCTTGATATTAAGGCAGTCCGATCCTCAAGAACATTTTTGAGTGAAATAGCAAAAGACACCTGTAGGAACATCTGCAATCTGCACTTATTTTGGTGCTGAAGAATTAACTTCACATGTAGGAACACTAGTTGATGTGGAAGGCTTAAAGTCCTTAATAAGGAAACAAGTCATCGACATTAAAAACCAGACTAATACTCATATTTGATGGTAAGTCCAGTAATTATGCATTGGGTCCCAATTTACAGATGACACAAATAGGTCCAGAGGCTCGAGCTTATGGTTGTACACAAACCATGACATAATTGCCTTCTCTCAATTTTTTATTCCTATGATTAACTTATAATTTTTATTACCTAAAATAATTTTATGATGTATATTGGCATGATGATCACAAATGTGCTAGGTTAAGAAATTTGTAGATGTAGAAAGATGGAAATTTAGTTGTAAAAGCAATGATCAAAATTTTATTTCTTTTCTCAGCGAACCAAAATGAAACACTAGTAGAATACTGAAATTCACATGTTTTTATGGAAACATAGTTGTTTCTCTTGAAACATACCGAAACAAGTGGAAACATAATGAAATAGTGAAAATATTTCTTTCGTATTAGCAATAATTTTAGAAGTTGGTAAGAGATAATATCTATTCATTTTTCAAATGAAAGAGAAGATTGAAAGCTTAAGACCCAAAATTACAAGAAAATATTTCTATTTTTTTTTCAAAAACAGTAGACAAGGAAAAGTAGTAGTAGAAATAAAATGTAGATAAACAATTTATTGCATAGTTACTAATTATAATAGGTTTAAGAGCAACTTTAATGCATATGCCATTTGATGTGCCATTTCCAAAATTCGGCATTGATGTAAATGTTGTTGCTCCAATGGGGTGTTATTTGGCTTGCCAAAAAATGGCAATGCCATTTTCTTTTTCTTTTTTTGATAAGAAATGGCAATGCCATTTTCAATACCATATTTGGTATCAAGAGCAGCTAGTGCCATTTTATGCCATTCAGAAAATACAGCTTGCATATGGGAAACAAAGGTGGGGTCGAGGCTACTTTATCAAGTAAATGCCAAATGAAGGTAGGGTCCATGCTATTTTATCAAGAAAAAATAGCTTGTGCTAAAAAATGACATTTTAGCATTAGAGTGGAGTTGCCAAAATCTGATATTTTATACTGTATCAATGCCAAAATACAAATTTGGCATGGATGAAATGGCATTTAGCATTGGAGATGCTTTAAATTGCTATTTGTTTTACTTATTATTTTATATGTACCTTGTATTCAATTGTCTAATTCGTGGATATTACACAATATATATCTATTATGTTATGCTATTTTAATTAATTATAATAATTTTATATATTATATAACAAATATATAATAATTTGATATTACATAAAAAAATTAGCTCTAAATTTTTTATATTATTTTTTAATTAGTAAAAAGTTATTTGGTATTAATGACTTATTTATATTTATATATTTTTTTTGTTTTCAATTTCACCGTAGTATCTGCTTGTGTGGATGGATATGTACCCTAAAATATTTTTAATTAATTGATTATAATATTTATCTTCACACAATCATATATTTTACTTTATGTTTTCAAGTGTTTCTACATATTTAAAATTTTTCATCATTCCGACAATGTTTTCGAAATGTTTCCATTTTTTAGGTGATCGAAACAACACTATGAAACGAAATTTTGATCCTTGCTTAACATCCATTTGAAAGAACTTGAATTTCAAATGGCATGCTATGACGAGCAATAACCTGACACTATCTAGCCTAACAATTAGAGCAAAAGTCTTATTAAAGTCTATGCCTTCAATTTGATTATAACATTGGGTAACTAACTAGCTTTGTTCCTAAAAATGGTATCATGTCCATCTAGCTTCTTCATGAAAATCCACTTGGCACCGTATGACATTACACTTGCTAGGTCTTGAGACTAATTTGTACAAATCAAGCTTGGTGAAATGAAACAACTCTTCTTGCATAGCTAAAATCAAATTCTCAACTTGAAGTGCTTCATTTACATTTTTAGGTTCAATTTTTGAAGTGTAACGATGAAAGTTCACCTCATTTTGCAATTAAGAACAAGTCATGACTCCACTATCCATAGATCCAATCACATTTGAGGGATCATGATTTCTCCTAACCTATGTAGCTATACATTCTTCATTGGTTGATAAAGTACCTTATTCTCTCTTAATCTTAACCACTATAGGAATTTCTTTTGGGGATTTGTCGACTTTTGGTTCTCGTTCTCCTATGGGTTCCTCATGGTCATCTAGTCTAGTGATAGTCATGCAATCAATGACCACATTAATTGACTCCATGATAGTAGAGGATCTAAGATTGTACATTCTATACGCCCTATTGTATGAAGAATATCCTAAGAATATTCCTACATCACTATGAGAGTCGAAATTACCTAAGTTCTCTCTATCCTTAGGGATGTAGCATCTACTCTTACAGATGCTCATATGGAGTCTAACGAGAACTAGGTCTAAGGTATACCCTATTGACTATGCAACAAGTGGTATTCACTACTTCAATCCAAAATCTCCCCGGCACACCCTTTCCATGGAGTATAGTTGTAGCCATTTCTTGAATGACTCTATTCTTCTTTTCAACAAAACCATTTTGTTGAAGTGTGATGAGTTTAAAAAATTCGTGTTTTATGCCAATGTTATCACAATACTCAATAATTTGGGCTTTGTCAATTCTATCTTATAATGACTCCTAAACCTAGTTATTGAGTACCCTTTTTCATTATGGAATTTTTGGCATATGATTTTGATGACTCATAAGCATTAGATTTCTTCATTAAAAACCCTACAATGGAATAACTAGAGAAATCATCTACCTTGACTAGGATGTATTTCTTGCCTCCTAGACCCTCGATTCTCATAGGACCATGAGATCCACATGGATCAACTCTAATGGTTTAGAGGTAGCAAGTGATGAATACTTCTTGTTTGAACTACTAATTTGTTTGCCTTTTTGACATGTTCCACACACACCTTTTGGAGTCTTCCCTAGTTTTGGTAAGCAATAGATTAGATCATTATTAGACAATATTTTCAAGTATTTTAGATTCAAATGACCTAATCTTTCATGCCATAAATTGCAATCATAAACTTTGGCACTATTGCATATGACAAGTAGATTAGGAACTATCATATAACAATTATCTATGGTCCTAACTCGTTGCAAGACACACTTACCCTTATCATTGTAAACCTTATAGTCTTTTTGATTGTAATGTACCACTTGATTGTCATCACATAGCTAGCTTATGCTTATGAGATTCGTTTTCAAACGATTAAAATTTAGCACATTGTCTAGCTTAAGAAAACCATTTATTTGAATTGTTCCATTTCCTAAGACACTAGACCTACTCACATCATCACATTTGACAGTCCCATCCCTATGATCTTCAAGATATGAGAACAAGGACTTGTCACCTCTCATGTGCCTAGAACAATCATTATCTAAGTACCATTGACTAATGTTGTGAGCCTTAAAAGCAATATGAATCACAAGACACTTCAATTCATATTTTCTAACCCAAACCTTCTCAACTTTAAGTGAATTTGGCTTAGACTCTTTTTGAGCTTTTGTCTTGTTTTTGTTAGTCCCAATCTTAAAGAGTCTATTTTGGATTTAGTTGCATTAGTCATCTTAAAGACTTTTTCAGCTAGACTCTTAGAGTTTTGAATTAAAGTATTCAACTATTGTTTAAGGTTTGACAATTCTTTTTTTGTTCTTTTGGCACATTTTGATTTTTTTCTTTCCTAGCTTGTTTACAATCTTCAAAGGATGACCCTCAGTTTGACAATATAAGCAAAATTGTGTTTTTGATTGAGGTGTGTCTTCTTAGCCCCTTGATTTGGATGGACAAACACTAAAGGCTTGAGTAGAGCTTGATTTGATTAACTAAATATGGTTTCCTTTTTTGAATCTTAGCTTGGATCATGACCTAGACTAGTTTTGTTATTTTTGACTTGGAAAGTGTTTAGCATCTTCGTTATCTTGTTTGACCTATTCTCAAGAGTAACTTTCACTTCTTTAGCCTTTTTGAGCTCAAGTTCATGGTGTTGAACCTTAGCTTCAAGATTTTTCTTAACATCTTCACTTGTATGAAGATCCTTCTTCAACTTCTCAATCTCATCAACGTGAAAGTTTTGCTGCTCCACCACAATGAGTTTCTCACAAAGAGTAACTCTATGAGCCTTTTGTTGACTTAAGAACATGGATTTAAATTGCGATCGTAGTCGCGATGTAACGATGTCGGAAGTATCGGGCCATCCGTAATAGGAATTGGAAATCGTGACTGTAATTTTTTCCCAAATACTAACAAATTATTTGAAAGTCACTTCTACACATATTTTGATAACAATTTATCACATTTTAGTTTTTTATTGTTAGTTTTTAGTTTTCAAACACCTAGAAAGATGTTTTTTTACAATTATCACCTATAAAGACATTTTACTATTTTATATGATTTTTTTAAAAAATTAAACTAATGAGAAAGTATCATTTGATTTGAATAACATTGCAACAACTAATACAAATAATAACAAAAAATGGTTACAAGCATGAAAATTAGTTTGGTGCGATTAATTATGGAATAAGAAATTGAGGCCAAAAGACCTTTTCCAATGTCGCATCAGCTCAAATTTTTTGATAACTTGTTTTATTTTTTTTGAATTATTTTATTAGTTATTTTTTTTGTTGTTAGATCTCATAAAAAAATGGAATAATAAGGATTTTGCAAAAAAATAAATAAATAAACAAGAAATGTTATAACAAATCGAGTACAAATGATGGAGAGAACATATATAAACTTGCTAAGACAAGGGATAGGAAAATCAAAGATTTTAGTAATATTAAATGCATAAAGAGTGAAGATTCAAGAGTTTTGATAAATGATGGGGAAATTAAAGGTAGATGGAAAAGCCATTAAATGAAAATCATATAGGAAACTTATGTGTAGAGAACTCTTTTAAGTAACATGGAAGATATATTTTTTTGTCGGATTAGAGCGTACGCTTTGAGAAAGATGAAAATTGGTAGGGCTTTAGGACCGGATGGTATTCCTATTATGGTTGGGAAATGTTTAGGGGAGCTAGGTGTGTCTTGGTTAACAAATCTATTTAATAAGATCATAATAACTACGAAAATGGCTGATGGGTGGAGAAAAAGTATTTTAGTACCAATATACAAAAATAAAAGGGATATCCAAAACTGCACAAATTATCATGGTATTAAATTAACGAGTCATACTATGAAACTCTGGAAGAGAGTAATCGAACACCGATTAAGACTTGAGACAATGGTATCAGAGAATCAATTTGGATTTATGCCAGGGAGATCAACAATGGAGGCTATCTACTTTTTAAGAAAACTTATGGAGAGGTATAGAGAAAAGAGTAAGGATCTTCACATGGTATTCCTTGCTTTGGAGAAAGCATATGATAGGGTTCCTCGAGATCTAATATGGTGGGTTTTAGAAAAGAAAGAAGTTACAAAACGATATATTGAAATAATAAAAGATATGTATGATGGGACAATTATTATTGCAAGGACAACTATATGAGAAACAGGTAAATTCTCGATCATAGTAGGCCTACATCAGGGGTCAGCATTAAGTCCGTTCCTTTTTGTTTTAGTAATGGATGAGCTGACTAAGCATATACAGGATGAAGTTCCATGGTGTATGGTTTTTGCTGATGATTTTGTTTTAATTGATGAAACTAAAAGATGGATAAATAATAAATTAGAAATTTAGAGAGAGGCTTTAGAATAAAAAAGATTCAAGATACGTAGGACAAAAATTTAATATATTGAGTATAATTTTAGTAAAACTAGGAATACAAATGGGGATGGAGTGAAAAATGAAAATCGAGAGTTAATAAAAAGAAAAAAATGTCATTATCTAGGCTCACTTATTCATCACGAGGGAGAAATTAGAGAAGATATTACTCATAGAATTAAAGCAACATGGATTATGTGGAGGAGTGTTTCTGGCGTATTGTGCGATCAACGTACACCTTTAAAATTGGAAGATAAATTTTATAGAAAAACTATTAGACCAATTATGTTGTATGGAATATAATGTTAGGCAGTTAAGAAACAACATGTAAATAAGAGTGTAGCCGAAATGAGGATGTTAATATGGATGTGCGGTAAAACAAGAAAAGATAGAATTAGGAATGAATATATTCGGGAAATGAAAGGAATAGCACCTATAGGAGATAAAATAAGAGAACATCGACTAAGGTGGCACGGTTATGTAGAACAGAGACCAATAAATGCACCAATAAGAAAGGGCGACATGGTTAATATTGAGGGCCATGTTATGGAGCGAGGGCGACCAAAAATAAGTTTAGTAGAGGTAGTTAAAAAAGATATGATAATGTATGGTCTAACATAGAGAATAATCTTAAATAGAGAAGAATGATGAGATAAGATTCAGGTAGCCGACCCCAAATAATTGGGATAAGGCTTTGTTGAGTTGAAATAAGATCTATTTAAACCAAAAAAAACTTAAAACAGTTGTTTCAATCCTGTAATGGCCGTATCGGCCAATGCATAACAATATTGGCCGATATGACTATGAATTTTGGTCTCTCCGATATATTGGCTTGTATTGGTATTGGAGGGTTAAAAAATTGATACGTAATGATCGATACGATACCTAACGACCGTTATGTAAATTTATGCTTAAGAGTGCTTTGCCAGCCTGCATTGCATTCCTTCCTTTGTCACACAACTTAAGTTTATTAGTTAAACTCAAGTTTGCCTTCTTCAGTTTGAGTGATTCTGCATACAACTCATCACAAGTGGCTTGAAGCTCACTCTCTTCATCTTCAACTTCACCCAAACTCTTGATTGACTCAGCTTTTCTGAACATGTCACCTATATATTTGTGATCACTTTCAAGAGGGGAAAGTGACCTACTTGGTTCTCCTAAGGTGATTGTAAAAGTTGTGAATTCACTTTCTTCTTCTTCACCAGAACCATATAACCAATTCTCTTCTCTAGATTCCGCATCTGATTCAGTTAATGTTGACTTCATTGCCCTATCATTTTATTCTTTTTTCTTTTTCTTCTTTTGAGGACAATTAGCTACTATGTATCTATAGTTGTGACAATCATACAATTTGACATCTGAGGTGGATTTTTTTTTATTTTTTGCGGTCACTGTTGTTGGAACTTTATGAAGATTTGCTAGTTTTTTATGTCTTATGTTGGAATTTCTTAGCAAACATGGCTAACTCTTCATTAGTGATATTTGAATCATTGCTAGACATTCTCCTCTTAGTTAGTTGGTGGCTTTTTGACAGTTTGACCATTAACTTACATGAACAAGGTGTGTCCGTTTTCGACAATCATCCAAACATGCTCATCTATCGAACCACCTTGTCATTCTTAAGAGAATGACTTTCGCTGGAAATTATTAGAACACACTAAATGGGCAATGGGAAACTCTTGTATTTTAGAACACACTAAATTCATCGACATGATGATTTTTTTTCTCTTAGTTTTTTCTTACTTTTCCTTTTGAAAGAAAATTAATAGGAAATGACTAATGCAAATCAAGAGATCAATATAAGTAGGTATTTTTAATTCAATACTTTTACATGTTTCAATCAAGTATAATAAATTTCCGTAACTATATGTACATCCTGTACACTTTGATGATATCAATTCTTATTACTCATTTGTGGGTGAAAAGAAGACTACTAACAATTAGACCCACCTCATTGTATTCCACCTTTATTATCTACATAAGCCTAATCCTATTATACCACATTTAAATTATGCAGCATTTTTTTTTAGCAAACCATGATGATCCATGTTCCAGAGAACATTGTTTGGCACTAAGAGTATTTCTATATTTGGAAGAATCCATCTTGGGTACATGTGAATTTCTTTTTTCTGTGCCTGCCAACTGCACCTGTTTGCTCTCTCTCTCTCTCAACAAAGAAAAAAGAGAGTTGAGGGTTTCCCATGATACCTTGTACGAGTGTATGAGTCCACTTTTTTGTCATTACCTTATGGAGTCGCAATCTCATTTCTCTCATCTAGAAAGACAGAATCAAGGCATATTTTTCCTTTTTTGCCTTGCTATATTCTAAGTTAATAAATTTTGGTGGGTTTTCTTTGAGTCAGTAGCTGAATTCTTGAGTTTACGTTTATTGCAACCTCTTGTGATGGAAAATATGTTGATACATGTGATTTTGGTTGTTTTGTTAAAATTCCGCTTGGTACTCGCAATATTTCTAAATTCTAATAGATGCATTTTCTTGCCTTTGGGGCCATTGCTTGGTTCTGTGGTAGTATGCTCGGGCTGCCAAGCATGGGAATGCTGGTTTGAGTATGAGAACAACCACTTTGTGCAAATAATGCCGAAGATTAGATTTGTATCCAGTCTACCCCTTGCAGTGCCCCACATTGGTGGGACCAATATTAGGTGATGGCCTTTTTATTTTAAATGAATTTTCCTGCCTTTTAAGGTTAATTGAAAATTTGTTTAGCCTAACAAGTTTACTTAAAGATCAATGGCTATATCTCTAGCCTTGTTTTTGGTGCTTTATTTTCCTCTCATTAACAATTGAAGCAGTGGTTTATTTCGACATACCAGTGACAACACCTATTTGGCATCATGTCATTATGTGGCACCATTCTGTGGTTGTCTTACTACTATGGGGAAAGGATACTTTTGTGGAAAAATAAATGTAATAAGAGAGTAGTAGCAGCAAACATAATATAATAATGCACATAATATTTCTTTTGCTGCATATCGCAACTTATACAGTTGTAAATATAGAAACTTAGATTAAAAAAAATATATTTTTCTCCTATAATTTAATTATATATATAGACATATTCCATATATATATATATAATTAGTCATAAATAGGCATATCCCTAAAGTGTGTCCTGGTTATTAACAAATTTGGTGTCAGCATATCTTTGTGACATTGTGTACATATTTGTGCTACAAAGGGATGAAATCATACCGTGGGCCACATTGAAACTTCATATTTCATTATATTGTGTTTATAATTATATATATATATATATATAGTTTATAGCTTTGTTCAACCCTTTTGTGCAGATAGGGGATTTTGGAATCTTAGTAAGGTCTGGTTTTAGTGTGTCAAAAGCCCTCTTCTTCAACTTCCTTTCAGCCCTGGTGGCTCTAGCAGGAACTGCATTGGTAAGTAGTGCCCCAGTATGGTAGAAAAGCCTATTAATTTATATTTCCATGTCAAATGATGAAAAAAAATAAATAAATGAATTCTACTGGTGTTTCTGTACAGGCTTTGTTGTTGGGACAAGATCCAGGACAGTCATCTGTGATTGAGGTAAGAATTCCTGATCAAAGTAATACTAGTTTGTGTGTTTGGGTGGGGTGATCCTGAATGCATAATATATTTGATTACTGTTCTCTTTGTGCAGGGATTAACAGCGGGTGGGTTTATCTACATTGCTGTTGCTGGAGTTCTGGCAGAAATGAACCATGGCAGCTCAGCATTGAAAAGTACAGCAATCCAATTAATCTCACTGATACTAGGCATGGCTGTTGCCCTTTGTATTTCCCTTGTTGAATGAAATTGGTTTTGCAGATGTGTTTAACCATGTCAACTATGCTTTGATAGGAGAATCAATCTAAGCTGAAGTTTTCATCTCCTATTTAAGTCCCCTTTAATTTTCAGTCAACTGAACTAGGTTATGAAATTGCCGAGGCATTGTGCTTTTTGACACGAAAAATGTCTCTCTCCTTGTACCGTACTCTATTTACATCAGCTGGTATGTTCTCCTGAGTCCAGCAAAATAGGGTTGGAAAAGGTCTGTATAACAAAGTGTTCCATCACCCGATTGGTTGGCGGGAATGTTGTGTGGGAAAGCGATTATTACACTCTCTTAAAAGTTGTGGCAAATTCAATGTCAATGGTCGTGGAATCTAATTTCAAGTATCAATTTACCTTCTGTGAAGTTTGAGTTCTGCCACTTGACCTACTATACTGCACCTTTTTTTTGTTCTAGTGTCAATGGGTTTAGAATATAGAATGAAAACTGCAGAGAGAGGTTACAAATAAGCTGAAATATAACGTGCTTAGAAGCTGAATAGAGACTTGATGATGCATTGTTATCGGAGAACAGACAAAAAAAAATAAAAATTACACAGTTGGATAGGAACTTGGGAAGGTTTACAGAAGGCATCTCTGGCCTTCCCGAATGGATTTTCCACAGGTTTTAAGTTTCATCCCATAATTCAAATAAAATTAAGAGTTTTACTGTCTGTTTGTTGTAGCTTAACGAGATCAGATTGAAGAAATTAAGCATTTAATTCAAAACTAGCTGTTCGGGTCAATTTGCCCATGAGGAAACGATTCAGATTGATGCGTCACTGAAGGCTTGAAATTTGATACCTCATAGTTTGTGTCTTGATTAATTGATTGATCACAAAACATGATTAGGATTTGCTAATTAATAAATCAATTTATTTGAAATTGAGTTTCACATAATCCCATATAATTTTCTTGCTTAGAACTTGTGGATTTGTTGATGGAAAATCAAGAAAAACTACTATAATGATTTTCCGGTGAATGAAAGAAAATTCTGAGTCCAAAATTCCGGTGAAATTGCTACTTCTTGTAGTATATTGATGCCTTTTGGGTCTTTCAGTAATTTTAGGTCTCTAAATTTAGTGGAAATCACCGAATCTCAGTTGTGTAAAGTTTCCTGGCCGTTGACATGTAGTGCATCAAACAGTAGGAGTTAGGAGTCTTGTTTGAATTATATGACCACACAACTAATACCCACACACATCATAGAGCGGAATCTACTTGTGTAGTGAGATTCACACTTTTTAAGTTGATATCAATTTATTTCAATAAGTTTTTTCGTAAATTTAATATTACTGATGCTGCACTTTTTGACTCGCAACACGTGAGGGCTCCGTGACCTGTAGAACACTCAGAAAGATGATCAGAGGACCACCGGATTGGCTCCGGCGGTAGCCGCTCCGATGCTTAAGTAAGTAAGGGAATTGAAAGACTGTATTGAAAGTCAAAGAATGAGCATAAGAATCCAAAGCGTACCTCTAGGGTTTCATATATAAGTCGTGGTTCTCCTAATTTTGATTAGGTTTTGCCGCCACGAATATCGGGATTTGATCATCAGAGATTTGCAGTTACCTTGTGGAGCATTGAATCGTAGATGGAGATAACCATAGATAGTAGTTTCCGTGTTGAAGGCTGTTTCCTTATTCCCCGCTTAACGGCTGTTAAGGAAACCATATATGCAGTGTCGAATAAATACTGTCCAGAACAGGAGGTCTGGACGATGTACATGAGAATATCCTGAATGCTTCATCTGTACTGTATGACCGAGTTCATCGGTTCTGAATGATATATAAATAAGAATGCCCCGAAGGCTTATGGCTGCTCTGTATGATAGACATATATGAGAATACCCCGAAGGCTTATAGCTGTTCTGTATGACCGAAATATATGAGCTCTGTAGGATTGAGATTTGTTAATCTGATAGGCACACGTGTCTCAAACTGATTGGTGTGTCTGTTTATGGTATATCAGCTACTCCCCCCCCCCCCCGAGCCCTTGTCAAAAGCTAGGGTTTTAACTAGGGTTGAGGGTTTTGTGAAGAGTCATACGTTTTGCCTTCCCATTTCTCAAGACGCCGGTTTAACGCGTCATTTATTGCGCAGCCGATACTCGAGAACTCATCATTACTTTCAACCGTTGTGTCGGCTCGTCTTGGAAGGCTCATATTTCGAATGCGTATATAGAGAGAGGGAAAGGTCTTTCATACCTTTCTTCTGCATTTACTTCTACAGTACCAGACCGCCATTTGACATATCTTGGAGTTTTGGAGGATCTCCGGTGTTCATAACCCTTTCTTGATCTCAGGTTCGACTTTTAGTCCCCTTCTTCATTCCTTCTCGTTTGTTTCATCTTTTTCTCTTGTTCGCCATGTCTGGCTTAGAATCACACTCTGGTCTGAGAAGTCCTTCTGAGACTGATCCTCAAATGCAATTAGTGAATGTTGACGAAAATAGAATGGTAGTTCCTCCCTCTAGTCCGGGGGTCAGGATTGTCGATGCTTTTGATGATCTCCCGAACAGGGCTGGCGAGACCTCTGGTCGGTCTGGTCGCAGAGAAGAGGGTGAGAGTGTAATTACTGAAAGTATGCTGAAGGAGTTATGGGCGAAGTTCAAACTTCCCAAAAATGTCGCTTTCAGGGTCCCAGATTCTCAAGATCGCCCGGGCGATGTTAGAGATGGAGAAATCTGTGCCTATCTGGCCTGGTTTGAACTGGGTCTTACACTCCCCTTTCCTGATATAATAAAACAATTCTTTTGTTGGTTTGATCTGTGCCCCGCAGACCTGAACCTTAACAGTTGGAGACATCTGTTGAGCTTTATCGTATTAGGGCATATGAATAATGTCGAGGTGTCCCTTGACCTGATCCGTAGCAATATGGATCTAAAACTTCAAAAGGCGGAAGGCCTTTATTACATGTCTTTTGATAGTGGGTTCAGACCCCTTACTTCTGTGCCCTCCTCCAACAAGACCTAGAAGAAATGGTACTTCTTTATTAAAGGAGGATGGGAATTCAAGAACTTCGAGGGTCAACCTTCCACATTCCCTCGAACCACTGGGCCAAGGGGTGAGGCTTAACTTTTTCGTGGCTGCGTTGACTCCGTTTTGTTTGCCAGTTTGTCGAACTGATCAATTTCTGTGCTTGCTTTGCAGTTAAGAGTGCGTGGAAGAGACCAGATTTCTCTCCCGCGATTCAGAAGCAGTATAAGAAGCTTTTTGAAGCCCAGCATTAGGGATCATTCTTCCATTGTCAACCCTGATAAATTAATGGCTGCCAGGGGTAGTGTCGAGGAGATAGCTGATAATGTGATGGCTCAGTGGGAGTCTGGGCCATCACCGCCTGCGGTGGGGGAGGCTTCTTCTCTAGTGGTCCCTCCCGTTCCGAAGAAGCGGAGGCTGATTTCGTCCTCTCCCGGGCCTGCTGAGAGGGAGGAAGAGGCTCCCGTCCCTATCACGGTGGTTCTTCCAATCCCGTCTCGTCGAGCGGGTAAGGAGGCATCATCATCGGTGGCTCCTGACGTTGCTGGTCAGGGAGCCAAGAAGATTCTGAGTGAGTTCTGGGCCAAAGGCTCAGTTAAAATTAAGCCTCAAGCGTCTGGGAAGCTGCTTGCTGACTTGACCGCTCTTCAGGTTAAGGTGAGCTCGTTAGGACCATATTTTCCTTACCTTTAAGCGTTTCTACTGGTGTTTGAGTCGTTTTCTTTGTGTTATGCAGACCTTGCATACCCTTTCTGCTTTGGTGGAGGTTTCTCCATCTGTGGAGGAGCTCGACCAACTTAGGGCCAATCTGGACGAACTGGGACTCCAGTTGGGTACTGCTCGGTCGGAGGCTCACGATTCTGCGGAGAAGTTGAAGGAGTGTCAGAACTCCATGATAGTGATGGAGTCGGAGAGGAACCTTGCCGTTGAGCGGGCAAGGAGGTTGCAGGTGGAGCTGAATGGCTTGCGGTATCAGCACCGTAGACAGCTCGATGAAGCCGTGGAGCAGGCATTGGTGGACAATGAGGAAGAGATGAGGTCGAAGCTGGAAGGAATGGCCCATCGTTTGATTACGTTTGGGTTTAATAACTTCCGCTCTCGGCTTCTTGCCAAGTTTCCTGACCTAGACGTTTCCTCCATTGTGCCGCCTGGATCTGAACCCTCAGAGGTTGTCATCCAGGGTGAAGTGGCTGATGTCCTCCCTGCCGATCCCACGGAAGAGGTTGTACCAACTGAGGTGGCTGATACTGCTCCTGCCGATCCTTCTCCGGTTGCTGATCCTGTTCCTGCTGACTAGGCTTAGGACGAATATTTTGTTATCTTTCAATGTATTTGGAACATACATTTGTTAATGGAACAATCTTTTGATTAATGCTCGCCTCTTTGGTTATATTGCTCTGTAGCATTTGTGCATATCTTTGAGTTATGTGGCTCTGTAGTGCCTTAACATGTAGTTGATGGTAATAATCGTTGCAAGTAGCACTGCTCTGGAGTTTAGTGTATACCAGATCAAATTTTCCTCTGTAGGCAGCTGCGTTCTGAGCTTCTTCACTTGCCTTAGGTCAATAATTGGAGACTTCTTTTTTGAAGTATTTCAAAGCTGTCCATTCTGAATTCGGGGACATAATAATAAGTGGATATCTTTGTGGTTGTAGTTTGGTTGATCAGATCTTCTGTCTCCAGATCTGTTAGAAATCAAGAAATGTCATAGTTGATGGACCTCTGTTGTACACGTGGTCCTGTAAGTGTTAATGACATGGAGAAACCGTCACGTCACATACATGGGAAAGATTAAAAGCCTGTGTATTACGTGTATGGCCCTGCCTTTTGTTTCTCCTGAGAAGGTGGTTTAATACTCCATTTATTGCACCTTCGCCGTTTGGGATTTCGAAGCTAGCACTTTGCTTAACCGTTGTGACGGTTCAACTGGGTGGCCTTTGGTCTTCCAGTGTCTATATATATGGAAACGAGGGCATATGGTTGTGCTCAACCCTTCTGCTCCCCGAATTGTTTGTAAGAGAGGTTTTTATATGCTGCCGGAGTTCTTCCACTCGTTCGGAGATGATGGATGATTCCTTGCCTGAGTTGGGAATAACTGAACTGTGGCCAAAAGTTAACCCTCCCCTATTTTTAGTCTCCAAGGAAGGATTGAAGGAGGCACAAGTCTTCTTGTTTCCTCCGATATCTAGTCGAGATTTCTCTGACTGGTGGTGGTCCCTCCCTGATTCAACCGAGGCCTGGAGCGTTGGTGATGAAGACGAAGGTGAGTTGCCTCCTCTTCCTTACGCCCTGTCAGAGACCCTTGCTCCAAGTGGCTGGGGTGAAACAGATGGTGTGAAGAAGAAGATTGAAGGTGGGTTGCCTCCTCCCGCTTATAACTTGGCAGTGACAACTGCTCTGAGGGAGATAAACGGGGGCCGCCTCCTCCCCTTTGTGACTTGGCAGGAACCCTTGCTTCAATTGGCTGGGGCGTTATGCCGATTACAAAGGTGGAGAACGAAAAGTCTTCTAAGGCTCAGAGCCCTCATCATCGGTTGGTCATGGGACCAGTGATAGTGATGATGAAATGGCCTGGGCACTACTTGATGAAGACTGGGGTTCAGGGTTCCTTCCTTTCAAATGGAGCCGATGAAGGCGGTTTTGAAGGTTTCGGATCTTATGCCCCTTTATCATCCCAGGAGAAGAGCCATTATGTTGCCAAGCGTAGCTTCTGTAATAGCTTCTGTAATAGCTTCTGTAGTAGTGTCTTGGTACTGATGTAAATCTTTTGAGTTATCAATAAAGTTAAATTTCTTCTTCTCAGATCTGATATTTTCTGTGAATGTGCTCTTTTGAAACTTAAGCACCTTCTAATGCATTGCCGATTGTTCTGAAAATAAATCAAAAACTTAGAAAAATGCCAGAATCGAAGTACTTCACCTTTGGTTGAAACCATGGTACTGGTTTGTTTGACAGATAAGTCAAATAATGTAAGTGTTAGATCCGAGGTATTCCGTTCTAGGAAACTTTAGTTGACAGATGCTCGGAACTTCTGCCTTTGGATAGACTGGATCACAGAATCCGCTAGTTGAAGATGGACCAGGCTCTGAAGGCCTGTGCATTAATAGATGGACCAAGTCATAAGACTTGTGCATTAATAGATGGACCAGGCTCTGAAGGCCTGTACATTAATAGATGGACCAGGCTCTGAAGGCCTGTACATTAATAGATGGTCCAGGCTCTGAAGGCCTGTGCATTAATAGATGGACCAAGTCATAAGACTTGTGCATTAATAGATGGACCAGGCTCTGAAGGCCTGTGCATTAATAGATGGACCAAGTCATAAGACTTGTGCATTAATAGATGGACCAAGTCATAAGACTTGTGCATTAATAGATGGACCAAGCTCATAAGGCCTGTGCATTAATAGATAGTAGACCAGGCTAGAAGGCCTGTTACATTAATAGATGGACCAGGCTCTGAAGGCCTGTGCATAATAGATGGACCAGGCTCTGAAGGCCTGTACATTAATAGATGGACCAGGCTCTGAAGGCCTGTGCATTAATAGATGGACCAGGCTCTGAAGGCCTGTACATTAATAGATGGACCAAGTCATAAAACTTGTGCATTAATAGATGGACCAGGCTCTGAAGGCCTGTGCATTAATAGATGGACCAGGCTCTGAAGGCCTGTGCATTAATAGATGGACCAGGCTCTAGAGGCCTTGCATTAATAGATGAACAGTTTTAAGGAGTAAAAGAAAAACAAAATCTTCATTGATAATACTTCCGCAAGTGGTTCTACGTTCCATGGCCTAGGAACAGGTGTCCCAGTCGTGTCTTCAAGCCAGTAAGTGGTAGTCGAACGACCTTAGTTACTTTGTAGGGGCCTTCCCAATTTGGTGACAACTTTCCCATGGTGGGATCCTTGGTGTTCTGAAAGACTCTTCTTAAGACGAAGTCTCCAACTTGAAAGCTGACTGTCTTGAGTCCTATCCTGGATTTATTGACCATTCTTTGTTGGTAGGCTTCCATCCTGATGCTGGCCTGATCCCTTCTCTCTTCGAGCAAATCCAAGTTCTCCATCAGCTGCTGATCATTGGATTCTTGCTCAAAGGCCTCAGTCCTCAGAGTTGGCATACCGATTTCAACCGGAATTACTGCTTCTGTCCCATAGGCTAATGAGAAGGGTGTTTCAGAGGTGGGAGTTCTTCTGGTTGTACGGTAGGCCCAAAGGACTCCTGGGAGATCTTCTGCCCACTTCCTTTTGGCTTGTTCCAACCTTTTCTTTAACCCATCAAGGATTGTTCGGTTGGTGACCTCTGCCTACCCATTTGCTTGTGGATGGCCCGGAGAGGCAAAGTGCTGCCTGATGTTGAGATTTTCGCAGAATGCCTTGAAGCCTTTACCAGTAAATTGTGTCCCATTATCCGAGATAATTACACGTGGTATGCCAAACCTGCAGACAATGTTCTTCCAGGTGAAGCTTTCGACTTCCTTTTCTGTAATATGCGTTAAAGGCTCGGCTTCGGCCCATTTAGAGAAGTAGTCGATAGCCACCAAGAGGTACTTCCTGTTTGGAGGTGCTCGTGGTAACGGGCCCACAATGTCCATTCCCCATTGAGCAAAGGGCCAAGGACTAGGAATCGGGATGAGCTCGTGCTGAGGCTGGTGTTGGTACGAGGCGAATCTCTGACATTTGTCACACTTCCGAACATATTCTTTAGCCTGTTTCAGCATGCCGGGCCAGTAGTAGCCCTGTGATAGAGCTCGGTGGGCTATAGTTCTGCCCCCATTGTGATTCCCGCAAATTCCCTCGTGAATTTCAGCCAAAACATATTGTGACTCGTCTGGAGCCAAACACTTTAACAGAGGTTGAGAATATGACCTCCTGTAAAGTTTGTCGTTCAGGATCAGGTACCGAGCCGCTCTGATTCGGATTCTCCTGGCTTTGTTTTTATCCTCTAGGAGGAGCCCGGATCTTAGAAACTGGAGGATTGGGGTCATCCAGCTCTGGGTCTGTTCATCAATTTGAGCAACTGATGCTTCCTCAATGCTGGATCCTGGCTGAAAAGAGATTTTAACGGTGGAGTCTGTTTCAGACTTGAGGCGGGAGGCCATGTTAACTAGAGCATCTGCTCTGCAGTTCTGACTTCTCTCAATCTTCTGGATAGTGAAAGTCTGGAAAGAATGCTTTAAATGGTTCACCAGTTCGGAGTACCGAAGCATCCTGTCATCCTTAATGGCAAACTCTCCCAAAACTTGGCTTACTACCAGTTGGGAGTCAGAGAAGACATCGAGGTTCTGAGCCTCGCATTCCAGGGCAAGCTTCATCCCTAAGATTAGGGCCTCATATTCAGCTTCATTATTAGAAGCTCTAAATCCCAGGCTGACTGCTTTTTCATTTGTAAGTCTATCAGGGGACTGTAGTACCAGTCCTACCCCTGATCCTTGATCGGTTGACGATCCATCAATATACAGCAGCCAGGTTCCTGTAGTTTCGGCGATTTGTGCTTCATTCTGCAGTGCCGGGGTGAACTCGGCTACAAAGTCAGCTAAGGCCTGCCCTTTAATGGAGTTTCGGGGTACATATGCTATGTCAAACTCCCCTAGCTCCACAGACCACTTGACCAATCTTCCCGATACCTCGGGTTTCCTCAGTCTTGACTTTAGAGGATAGGCAGTTGGAATCTCAATTGGATGGGCCTGGAAGTAAGGTCGAAGCTTCCGGGCTGATATGACCAAGGCATAGGCCAGCTTCTCTACTTCTGGGTATCTTTTCTCCGTGTCAAGTAGTGCCCTACTGACGTAGAATATAGGCCTCTGTACTCCTTTGTCCTGTCTGATTAGTGCGGAACTGACCGCGTTCTCAGAGACTGCTAGGTACAGGAGCAGCTTTTCTCCTTGTACAGGTTTTGACAGGAGCTCTGGAGAGGCTAGGTACTCCTTTAGTTCTTGGAAGGAATGCTCGCATTTTTCTGTCCATTGCAAAGCCTTGTTGCCCTTTAGAGCTTTAAAGAAAGGTAGGCAGCGATCGGTGGACTTGGATATAAATCTGCTCAATGCGGCGACTCTGCCGTTCAGTGCCTGAATCTCCTTTCTGGTCTTTGGCGACTTCAGTCCAATCAGGGCTTGGATCTGAGTGGGATCTGCTTCGATACCTCTTTGAGAGACGATGTACCCCAAGAATTTTCCCTTCGTAACTCCGAAGGTACATTTCGAGGGGTTGAGCTTCATCTTGTGCTGTCTGAGGATATCGAAGGTCTGGGCTAAGTGCTGGAGGTGGCTGCTTTTCTGGAGGCTCTTTACCAGCATGTCGTCGATGTATACCTCCATGGTGCTGCCAAGCAGTGGGCTGAACATCTTGTTCACCAACCGTTGGTAAGTGGCTCCAGCATTCTTCAAACCGAAAGGCATCACTCTGTAGCAGTAGAGTCCTCTTTCGGTTATGAAGGCAGTCTTTTCCTGATCTGGAGGGTACATCTGGATCTGGTTGTATCCAGAGTAGGCGTCCATGAAACTCATAAGCTCATGCCCTGCAGTGGCGTCAACCAGTTGATCTATTCTCGGCAGTGGAAAGCTGTCCTTGGGGCATGCTTTGTTGAGGTCTGTATAGTCAACACAGACTCTCCACTTGCCGTTCTTCTTCTTGACGAGCACAGTGTTGGCTAGCCACTCGGGATAGAAAACTTTCCGTATCATCCTGGCGTCCAGCAGCCTCTGGACTTCTTCGTCTATAACCCGATGCCGTTCGGGAGCGATCGGTCTTCTCTTCTGTCTGACTGGGGGGTGACCTGGATCTACCATCAGTTTGTGAGTTATCAGATTAGGATCTATTCCCTCCATGTCCCTGGTTTCCCAAGCAAAGATAGAGAGGTTGTTCTTCAGAAACCTGACTATCTTTTCCTGCTCGGCGGGCGTAAGGTCTGGGCCGATGTACAAATAACGCCCCTCTGCTTCTGAACTGACCAGTATCTTGATGGGCTCGCCAACAGGCTTGGCTCGGCTATCACGTCCCCTTGGGCTCAGGGGCTCTTCAACGCCGGATGGGCAATCTTCCACCTCGGGAGTGTGAGTGAAAACCGGATCTGCACAGTCCCGAGTGTACTGTAATTGCTATTTTGGAGCTGTCTCCTTGAGGGCAATAGCGTGACATTCTCGTGAGGTTGGCTGACATCCTCGGACCGAGTGCATGCTCTGATTGTGGACGTACTTCAGACACTGATGAAGGGTCGAAGTGACCGCCCCTATCTGGTGTAACCAGGGTCTCCCGATGATGACGTTGTATGGAGACTTCATGTTCAACACCATGTATTCAGAGATGGTGGTCTTCTACCCTTTACCTTCCCTAATAGTGGTAGGAAAGTCAACTCTCCCCAGGGGGGTGCTGAGGTTGCCATCAAAAGCTGCCATTACGGCAGTGGTGGGCTTGACGCTGTCCTGGTCTATGCCCATCCGCTTAAGCGGTTCGTAGAATAGAATGTTGACTGAGCTGCCAGTGTCGACTAGGACTCTTCTAGTTTCGAAGTTGGCGATTCTGAGGGTGATAACAAGGGCATCACTGTGAGGGCAGTGTACCCCTACTAGATCTTGCTCGGTGAACTGGATCTTTGGCCCTGGCTTGAGCCTCTTTTCGACGTTGGAGACCTGCAAGATGTTTGGGGCGGTTCTGGCCTCCCGAGCATATCTTTTTCTTGCCCTGTTGGACATTCCTGTAACAGGGGAGTCAACATGGAGGACGTAGATAACATGGTTGTTCTGCCTCTGAGGCTCGTTTCGTCCTTCCCGTTGCTCTTGCCTCTGTTCGGGCCTCTGATCTGGCCGCTGCTGAGGCTTGTCTTCTTGGGGGTTCTGCCTTCCGTCTTGTTTGACGAACTCCCAAAGACGTTCCTTCTTTATGAGCTGTTCTATCTCATATCGGAGGGTCTTGCAAGTGTTAGTAGTATGCCCATGATCTTTATGGAAATTGCAATACTTACTTTGGTCCCGCAGGCTGGGATCTCCTTTGATCGGCTCTGGCCACCTCAGGTTCTCCCGATCTCGGATCTGCCGGAGTACCTGGTTCGGAGTGGTGTTCAAAGGCGTGAAGTTGGTGAACTCCCTTGGTGCGGAGTTGTACACAGCTCTGGGAGCTGTTTTCTTCTCTGGGCTTCTGACCCTCTTTTTGTTGGAGTCTTTTCTGTGATCCTCCTTCTTATGGTCCTCCCGCTTCGGATTATCCCTCTGGGTCTGATCCTTGCCCTTCTGGGCTGAGCGGTTGGCTTCTTCCAGGTTGATGTATTTTTTGGCCCGATCCATCAATGCTGCCATATCGGCCGGGGGGCTCTTTGTCAAGGAATCTCTGAAGCCACCTTGGGCAAGCCCGGCAGTAAGGGCCACAACAAGGAATTTCGGGCTGCAATCCGTGATCTCAGTGAGCTCGGTGTTGAAGCGGGCAATGTAGGCCCGGAGGGATTCCTCCCTGGTCTGCTTAACATTCAGCAGGAATTCTGGCCCCCTTCTGAGCCTCCTGCTGGTCATAAATCTATCCAAGAACTGTCTACCGAGCTCGTAAAAGCTGGCAACGGAGTTCGGAGGGAGGTTGTGGAACCACTTCAGAGCTGTTCCCTTCAAGCTGGTGATGAACGTTCGGCACATGAAAGCATCTGAGGCTCCGTGAAGGGCCATCGTATGCTGATAATGAGATAGGTGATCCCCTGGATCTCCAGATCCGTCGTAGAGAGTGAATTTGGGCACCACGAACTTTCTAGGCCTCTCTTCGGACATGATGGCGTGGGTGAACGGAGTGGCTAGTCTTCCGAGCAGCCTGGCCAGTTCATCTTGCTCTGGAGGGTTCTGAGGTCCTCTTAAGCCGATTGTCCGGTCCATAGACTCGGTAATCTCCTCTACCCTTCGCGGGTCTCTGAGTCTGACATCTTGTGAACCCTGCCTGACAGCCTCGGCTTCAGGGTAGTAGGGTGGAGGGCGCCCTTCGGATGGAGGAGGAATCCGAACCGGTGGGACTGGCGCTGCATGATAAGGTTCCTGTGGTGCCGGGGGTGCTCCCGAAACCCTAGGAGTTGGGGCTCGAGTAGTGCTCCGGTAATGCACGTCGGGGACAAAAGCGGATGTTCCCCAGCCAAGGACTGTTGATGGCTGTGGATCTCGGCCAGCGTGAGCGATGCCTGAGGGGTGCCCAGGCTGGTTGGTGGGGGCCTGCCCACGAAGTTCTTCATTCCCCGTGGCAACCGGGGGTTGCGTTCCTGCAACGAAGTTGACCGGTGGGCTAGGAGAAGCCGCCGCTTGGTTCTGCGTGAGTGTTGCCAGCGTTCTAGTAATGGCTAGCAACTGCTCCTGCACCAGTTCATTGTGTCGTTTTATTGCTTCGATCTCTTGTCGCATAGGGTTGGCCGCTGGTCCCCTTGTGCGTGGAGCAGGCGGCTGACGCTGAGCATTTTGCGAACTCTGAGTATTCTGTCGGGGTCGGAGATTTGGTGCCATGGTTTTCCGGTGGGGAAAAAGATGAGTTTACGAATAAAGCACGTAGAGATTAGTCGTTCCCACAGACGGCGCCAAACTGATGCTGCACTTTTTGACTCGCAACACGTGAGGGCTCCGTGACCTGTAGAACACTCAGAAAGATGATCAGAGGACCACCGGATTGGCTCCGGCGGTAGCCGCTCCGATGCTTAAGTAAGTAAGGGAATTGAAAGACTGTATTGAAAGTCAAAGAATGAGCATAAGAATCCAAAGCGTACCTCTAGGGTTTCATATATAAGCCGTGGTTCTCCTAATTTTGATTATGTTTTGCCGCCACGAATATCGGGATTTGATCATCAGAGATTTGCAGTTACCTTGTGGAGCATTGAATCGTAGATGGAGATAACCATAGATAGTAGTTTCCGTGTTGAAGGCTGTTTCCTTATTCCCCGCTTAACGGCTGTTAAGGAAACCATATATGCAGTGTCGAATAAATACTGTCCAGAACAGGAGGTCTGGATGATGTACATGAGAATATCCTGAATGCTTCATCTGTACTGTATGACCGAGTTCATCGGTTCTGAATGATATATAAATAAGAATGCCCCGAAGGCTTATGGCTGCTCTGTATGATAGACATATATGAGAATACCCCGAAGGCTTATAGCTGTTCTGTATGACCGAAATATATGAGCTCTGTAGGATCGAGATTTGTTAATCTGATAGGCACACGCGTCTCAAACTGATTGGTGTGTCTGTTTATGGTATATCAATTACCTAATTATTCTCTCTTCTTTCATTTCTTTTTTTTTTATTTTCATTTTTTTCATTTTGCATTTCATAATCAAAGTCACCCAATTATTTTTCTTCACCAGTTGCTTAATCTCAACAGATACAGATGCTTAGTCCCAATACTCGCTTATCCCTAACAATACTTTTAGATAGCTCAACCAAATAGACACTTGTGCCTAAATAAAAATCCTCCTCACTTTTCAATTTTTCAACTATATTTAGTAAGATGGTTATTTTCCCTTGTCATTTGATGTGGTCTTACTTTTTTTTGGTGATTTTATGGAAAAGTTATTGAATATCTTGAAAAGTTTTAGAATTTAAAAATGATAGTTATAGCACATAAATGCGAAGTAACTATCATACTAAATTTTTAAGGTTATTTGGACACAAGTTCATAGAAAGTATGAAAATTATCACAAGGTTCACACTCAAACATATTAACTCCACAAGTCTTTCAATTATTTCATGACTAGAATACTCTTTCAGCGCTTTTTCTAATTCAGTCTAATTGAGTCCTAGGAAAAACGCCCAACAATCAAGAAAAAGCTTCAAAATTCAAAAACTCACAATAAATAAATCCATTTTAAATAAAATTTATTTATTTGAACTCTAAAAATTGAGATCTATCAAACAAGATTCATATTGAATATGAAATCTTAAAAAAAAAAAAAAAAAAAGCATTGATTCGAAACTGTAAAATTTCATCTTTACAAAAGTGTGAAATTTTACACTTTCATAAAAATTTAGAAAATTAAAAATTGTTATTAATTTTATTGAGATTTTAAGCCACATGTTAGATAGTCAAACAAGACTTTAAAGGTAGTAAAATTTTCAAAAAAAAAAATTGTATATGAAGCATGATAATTAAAAACTCACTAGTTGTGAAAAGTGTAAAAATTTAAAGATTCTTAAACTGTAAAATTTTACACTTTCATAAAAAATTGAGAATCTTTCACCATCTCAAAACTTCTATACATATAACAGATACAAAAGAGTCATTTCCTAGGATTTCTCTTTACACGTATCTATCGTGCTAAAATAGTTTGAATAAGAGGAGGATTGTTGATTAAAGATGGCATTCCAAATGCAACGTATGACATTCAATTAATGCTAAAAAAAGGGAACACGTTCCCAAGAACATTGATGCCTCCAAGCAACTATATATATATATATATATATATATATAGTTGAATGCAACCATCACTCTATAAAAGAAAAGTGGTATTTGATAGGACTCTTAATGTTGAGTCATAGTAGTATTTGATATGTTTTTTCCTAATAGGACTAGGAGTCTTTATCGTAGTGGGGATAGTATTATTAGTTTGAATAGGATTAGAAGTCCTAATTCTATTAGGATTAGATTTTATATAATATATATATATATATATGTGTGTGTGTGTGTGTGTGTGTGTGTGTGTGTGGGCATTGTGAGCCGGTGTGCAAGTGTGTATTGGCCTCCAAAGTTCTGCCATGTTAAAAAAAAAAGCTTGATGCTTGATTGAATTCCTTTTCAATAAAATATATTATTTACCATTCTCAGAACTAGTCTTATCTTTCTTTTTCCTTTTGATTCTTTACTTCATAAACTATATTTTTTTCCCTATGCTCCAAGGTTGCGGTGATTTAATCAAACAATATTCTTGCTTTGTTTCGTTTTGGATCTATGAAAAATTTATAGATTCAACAATTGGTAACAGAGCCTAGTTTTTTAGTTCGTGAAGATGACTTCACTTATTTGTACGGTTTACAAATTTGATGAAAAATCTTCTTTTCATATTTGGAAGAGTGCGATGATGACCTTTTCTCATTCAAGTGGTTTAACAATGAAGTTCATTAAGGAAGAGCTTGCATCAGATGCAGATGAGAAAATAAGACGAGTACACTTCAAAACTTAAAATTGCATTCATCAAGTATTAAATATTTCTATTCTTAGTGAAATTGCCTATGTTTAGTGTGCTAAACAAGCATGGGATATTCTTAAAAAAAATATATGTTAGTGTTCATAAAGTGAAAAAGACTATATTACAAAAACTGCATAGAGATTTTGAGTTGTTGCAGATGAAAAATTCGAAAACTATTTCTGATTATTTTTCGCACACCACGACACTTGTTAATGAGATGATGACTAATGGTGAACAAATAGCAGACCATCAAATAGTTGAAAAAATTCTTCAAAGCTTGACACTGCGATTTGAATATAAAGTGATTGCTATTGAAGAGTCTGCTAACTTGGAGTCTATGACAATGGTTGAATGACAGGGTTCGTTGATCGTTCATGAACAAAGCTTGAACGAGAGATCAAAAAATTCAATTAAGGAAGCTTTGCAAACTCAATTAAGTTTTAAGAATAAAAAAAACGTGTCTCAGAATAATGCAGGATTTAATAAACGTTTTCAAGGCTACCAAAATAAAGGACAGAACCACAATAATAAAGGAGTCAAAGGCAATAATTGGGAAAACAGATATGGTGGAGGAAGAGGCAGAGGCAATCAGTGGCAGAATAACAATTAGTGGCAGAACAATAATCAGTGATAGAATAATAATTGATAACATAGACCAATCCAAGGAAGAAGGGACGATAACAATTCTAATTCACAATCTCATAAATCCAATATTCAATGTTTTAATTGTGGTAAGTTTGGACATAAAAAGTCTGATTGCAGATCTAGAAAGCCAAATAATAGAGATCATCAAACTAATGTTGCTAAAAATAATGGTGGTGGTAATAATGAAGTAGAGACCGTGTTACTGGCTTGTAACGTTGTGGATAATGATGATTGGTATTAAGTGGTATTTAGATATTGGCTGTAGTAATTACATGTGTGATAAGAAAGACATGTTTTCTTATTTGGATGACTTTGTTTGATCAGAGGTAAAGTTTAGAAATAATTCAAAGATACTTGTGATGGGTAAATGTAGAATAACAATTAGTTTAAAGAATGGGTCTTACAAGTATATTTCAAATGTGTTTTATGAACCAGGTTTGCAACAAAATTTGTTGAGTATAGGGCAACTTTCAGATAGAGGTTATGATATGTGAATCCACTATGGAGTTTTCACAATCAATGATGATCGTATGTGGATAATAGCAAAGGTAAATATGACTCCAAATCATTTATTTTCATTGAATATTAAATGTGAGAATTTACCTTGCTTTAGTTTTGTGATTGATGATGATAGTTGGTTATGGTATATGCATTTTGGGCATATGAATTTTGGCAGTCTTAATTTCCTTACTAGAAAACATTGGATTTCTGGTTTGCTTGCTATTGATATCCCAAATACAGTTTGTGAAACTTGTGTTATGGGAAAGAAATATAGAGATGTTTTTCCTATAGGAAATTCATGGAGAGCCAAGAGGCCTTTGGAGTTGATACACTCAGATTTATGCTTAGTGGAGGTACCTTTTAATGGTGACAGTGTAACACCCCGAACTTAATTGTACTGTTTAATTAATGTAATGAAGTTCTTTTTAATCTAATGTAGTGATTTAGCTATTTAAGCTCTATTTCAACACCAATGAAACTCGAATTAGCTAATCATGGAAAACACAACAAAATAAAAACTAACACAAAGCCTTTAACATCAAAGATACCCTAAATAGGGAGTGACCGGAAGAAACCGCTTCATAAAAAGAGCAATAGAAAATAAAATATAAAGGAAATAGGCAAAACAGAAATCTGAGCCAGCCAAACAAGGCATAAGCCCAAAATGAGGGAAAAATGCCAAAAGTAAGGCCAAGGGGATTTGAACCCTTGATCAAGTGAGGGAAGTAATTCCATCCAAAAATATTACCTAAGTGGACTGCCAACACTTTTGTGTTTAATTATACAACAAAATATATATAAACTCAAATTAACCAAGTCCACCTCCCAAATTGGCCAATGGCCATTCATGCAACACCTCATCCACACATCACCCTATAATCTTAGCCCCATTATCATGTCTACCCCCCAGCTCTTATGATCACAATTGAAAACCATGATGGGCATGCATAGGTGTGTAATTATATATGTGTGTGTGTGGTCAACCATCTCAAAATTGTTCAAATGTGTGTGCTGTGTGCAGACCATGAGTGTATGAGGCCAACAGTGTATGTGAGTGGTTGTGAGAGAGAGAAACACATTGTGTGTGTGCATGGTGTGTGTGTGTGAAGTGTGTGTTCCACATGGAGGTGCACAAAAGAAAAAGGGACTAAGAGGTACACGACTGGAACTGAGGCAACAACCAAGGACCCCACATTCAGTCTAGAAGAAGAAGAGAGGGTCATCAAAAGGTATAAAACACAAAAATCCACCCTATTCTCTCTCTAAGAAATTTTCCATATTACAAACTGTTTTGAGTTTCCTATGGCATGCATGACATTTAGGGTTTAGAATTTTGATTAAGGAGTGGTATTTTGGACCCTAGAATAGCCCAAAGTCATAACCGTATGTAAACCACCATTGTTGAAAACTTGGAAATTTTGGTTTAACCTCAAAACTCACACACTGACCGCTTTTGAGTCTTAAAATGTGAAACACACAAGAAATAAAGAAGGAAAATCAAAAGAACAGAGAAAATGGCTCGCAATCGAGCACTGTTTAGGCTAAAGGCCGAGAGGTCAACAATGACAGATCCTTGTAGGCACACTTAAGCTTGCATGCAGGATTAGAGTAAGCTTCCTCATGACTCAAGGAGTCCAACACAACAAGAACCATAAAAAATAATGGAGAGACGAGCTCAAATCGAGCTCATCATAGTCACCACTATCAAAACCCAACAGAGCAAAACAACCCTATCTAACCCATGAAAACCCTTTCAAAATGAAGATTAGAGTCCAAGAAACTGTTTAGGCTAAAATAGGGGTTTCAAACAGTGAAAGAAAATGAGTTTTAAAAGTTTTAAAATTCCAGAATCCAGCCACCTGCGCCGGAGAAAGTAGCCGGAGCTCATCAGAAAAACGTGGAGAAGACAACCAAGGGTTGGGCCGGATTTTAGGTTGGATGGGTTTGGGTTGGGACCCGACCCAGTGCACATAAGGGCCATTAGTGGGACGATGTCGTTTTGGGGTTGTGTTTTTAAAATCAAAACAGAGATGGGCCTGTTTGGTCGCGAGGGTAAGAAATTAAAATAGTGTCAACTGTTAGGCCAGGGATATCCTAACCTAGGTTAACCCAACTAACCACTGTTTGGCTTAAAGAAAATAAAAAAATAAATAAATACATTGGAGGGGTGATGAGTGCGCAAAAGTGCACTCTAAATTTCCTATTATTTGATTAAAATTTCTAGAATTATGAATAGAAATGTTGGGCTTCAATTGATTTTATTAAATTTAATTTCTATTTACAGTGAGATATATTTGAGCATTATTTTATAATATTTTAAATCTCAAATACTGCATTTTTTGTTGGCGAGAGATAGTTTGAAATTGCGCTTTTCACTTAATATTTTTGGAACTATTTTTGGCTTTTTGGCAGATTCGACCATTGAGTTTCAATTGAGATTTGGATAGCGTTAGAGTTTCAGAATTAGAAAATGGTCTTCATGAAGTTTTTAGAGGACGTCTTGGGTTTCTCAGAAAGGTTTGGTTTGCAAAAATCGGAGTTCGTTTGGGCCTCCAAACATTGTTTCGAAATCAGGTCTGGAAAGTTGCTCCAAATTCTGTCTGTCTAGCCAACTTGAAGGGGCCATAACTTGAGCTTCCAAAGTCCAAATCAGATGGTTTTTAAGTCTAAAATTATTTAATCATCTGGAACTACAACTTTAGTGAAGAGCCTGAGTTAAGATTCAGTTGTTATCTCATAGAAAACGGAGCGTAAAGATGGGCGCTATTGGCTGTGTGCGGCTAGACAGTGCAAGGTTGAAAAGTCAAGACGAAAAAAAAAAGAGAAAAACTCAAAGCAAGGCTGCCCGGCTGGAGGGAGTCTCAATTCTGATTTTATTTTGTGTGGGCCCGGTGCTTGGAGATTTGACCAAAACAAAAGCAATGGAAATAAAGAAACAAAGGAGCATTTGGCTTGTGCAGTGGGCACCGAGTGTAGAGCAGCCTTGTGTGCAGTGGGGTCCATGGCTGGCATTGATTTAGTGGGCTGAAGTAAATTTATGAGGCGGTGTGCGGCTGCAGTTTAAAAACACGGATCTAATTAGGAAGGGCCCAAGGCATTAGGGCGCAAAGTCAATTGAAAAAAAAAAAAGAGAATATAAATACAGAAGTCGGCGGCTGTTGAAAGAAGATATAAAGGGGCTGATGCACTGTTGCGGTGGAGGAAATTAGGAGAGAACAGAACACAGGCAGCTGTGCGACGTGCGGCAGAACAGGAAAAATTCGTCGCAGTCACGTCATGTCAGATTATTTCTCTGTGAAGTTTATGTTATCCATCCTGTACATGCGTAACTAAATTTCCAAGTGGAGTTAGGGATGAACTTGCATCATAGATGATTATTTTAATTTATTTTGATTCGTGCACATGGTTTTAATTTGTTAAATTCTTCGTTGATCATTCTAAATTTATTGTTGGATTTTATTGTCCGAATAATTAAAGGTTTTAGTCCGTTTATAGATTCAGTCATGCTTTTTCTATTGAGTGGATTAATGTTTTGATTATTTTTGGAACAATTAAATATTTATATTGATTCAATTCTCTGCTGCAATATTGCTCGTTGAGTATATTGTCGTCGTTGGATTTTCTCAATGTGAATATTAATTTGAGAGATTTAAAAGTGTTGAATGATTTTTCAAAGGGTTATTTTCAGTTTAATTTTAGTTCATAATTTTATATCTTCCGATTGAGATATTTGGAATTTAAATTCTCAATTGAGTTATCTGTGAATTAAAAATAATTGAAATACCATATATGTGTAAGGGATTCCCGACACTCCACTGTTCGTTAAATTTGAATATTTTCTTTCATTAATTAATTTATTTAATTTTTAGTTGCATTCAAAATCACTGTCTATATTTTTATTTTTTTTCGTTAACCGCCTAATACTTCTGTAGTTTCAGAAATTCTGTTTATTATTCTTTTAATTTAGTCTCCCTGTGGAATCGACACCTCAAAGCTACACTATAATTACCGCGTTATTCTTTGGGCGTAATCAAATTTTGGCGCCGTTGCCGGGGAGACTGTCGAAGAATCAGTAGATAGATTTTCTTTTCAGCAGTTTGTAAAGGCGCTAACTTCGTTCCCTTCTTTTTTTCTTGCTGTACTATTATTATTATTATTATTATTATTTTATTTTTTATTTTTTTTATTTTTTTATTTTTTATTTTATTTCTAGTTATTCATTTATTTATTCATTTTCTTTTATTTCTTTTTATTTTTTTTTACTTATTTATTTTGTTATTGTCATCTTGCATGCATAATAGGTATAGGGACGCATTAGGCCGCTTTGCTTATAGGCCTGTGTTAGAGTCGGATTTAGAGTCTAATTTTTCTTGTTTTTCTAATTCTTTGTTTGATAATACTTCCAATTCTGAAAATATGAGTGAATATGAGGATCAACCCACTAGGACTCTTCAGGATTACCTTCACCCTACACGCACAGCTACACCATCATGCATCATGTTTCCACCCAATGCTCGTCCAATTAATGTCAAAACAGGGGTAATAAAGTTACTCCCTACATTTCATGGTTTGGAAAATGAGAATCCATATGTGCACATTAGAGAGTTTGAGGAGGTAGTTGCGAATTTTCATAGTCAGAATGCAACACAAGACATTGTGAGACTTAAGTTCTTTCCTTTCTCTTTGAAGGATCGAGCTAAGAGTTGGCTATACTCACTGAGACCACGGTCAATTGGATCATGGAATGAGATGACCCAAATTTTCTTCACTAAATACTTTCCCCAACACAAGACCAATGCTTTGAAAAGACAGATTTCCACCTTTGCACAAAAGGATAGTGAGACTTTGTATCAGTCTTGGGAGAGGTTTAAGGAGTTACTGAGTATATGCCCTCACCATGGGTATGAGAGTCGGCGTGTAGTGAGCTATTTCTATGAGGGACTTACACCTAGAGAGCGCCAATTTGTAGAGATGATGTGCAATGGTGAGTTCCTACAGAAAGATCCTGATGAGGCCATAGAGTACCTTAATGAGCTTGCTAAAAAAGCTCACACATGGACAGGGCCTAGTGCTACTGAGAGCACAAATAGGTCACGACCTATAGGGAACCAACAGAGTGGGGGAATTTACTATCTTAGGGAGGAGAATAATTTGAAAGTTAAGGTTGAGACACTCACTAGGGAGTTAGAGATGCTAAAGGCTAGAGACGTAAAGCCAACACACTTGGCTAATCATGCAGAGCCTTTTAGACCATGTTCAGTGTGTGGCGGGGTAGATCACCTTGCCCAAGAGTGTCCCACATCATCTGAGATGAGAGGGATGTATGAGGACCAATGTAATACCCTAGGTATGTACAAGAAGCCTTTTACACCCTATTCTGAGACTTACAATCCAGGGTGGCGCAATCACCCTAATTTTAGCTGGAAGTCAGACAACCAGCCACATGCACCACCACCTACACAGCCTCCTAGATCATACCCTGCACCATATCATGCACCAAATCATGCATCTTCATCTTCTAGGAATTCTTTAGAAGACACTTTGCATGCATTTATTGAAGCACAAGGTAAGACTAACCAAAAATTTGAATCTTTGATCATGCAGGTTGTTGAAGAAAATAAGGGGATAAAGAGCCAAGTGTCCAAATTGATGAGCTCTTTGAGTGTGAATGAGCGAGGTAGATTCCCCTCTCAAGCTCAGTCCACACCCCAAGGTCAACACATGGCGCATAAAAATCTGAAGGATGTGAACGCCATTGTGACTCGCAATGGTAAGTCCTTACACATCCCAACCATTGACAAATCAGAGGATGTGGAAAAGGAACAAGATAGTAGCAATGCTGAGCTGCCCAAGGAACCAGAGGTGACGAAGAGCTATGTTAAGGTACCATTCCCTCAGGCTTTAAAATCAACCAAGCACACTTTGGATCCTAACAATGAAATTTTAGAGAATCTCAGGCAAGTAAAAATCAATCTTCCTCTTTTACATGTGATTAAACAAATTCCTACTTATGCAAAAGTTCTTAAAGGCTTATGTACAGTTAAGAGGAAGCACCATGTGAAGAAGACAGCATTCCTGACAGAGTAAGTTAGTGCTCTAATTGAGCAGAGGATCCCCCCCAAGTACAAGGATCCTGGTTGTCCAACCATTGCATGCAGCATTGGAAATCATGAGTTTTGACAAGCTTTACTTGATTTAGGAGCAAGTGTGAATTTAATGCCTTATTCTATTTACTTGCAGTTGGGGTTGGGAAAGATCAAACCACCTACTATGGTATTGCAATTGGCTGACTGTTCAGTCAGAGCACCAAGGGGTGTGGTAGAGGATGTTCTAATTCAAGTTGATAAATTTTATTATGCTGTTGATTTCATAATCCTTGACACTAGCTCTGTTGTTGATTTTACTTCAAAGATTCCTTTGATTTTAGGTAGGCCGTTCCTTGCCACTGCTAATGCTCTTATTAATTGCAGGAATGGGCTCATGAAGCTGTCTTTTGGGAACATGACTCTCGAGGTGAATATCTTTCATGTTACAAAACAGTCAGAAGAGGAGGATGAAAGCTGTCAGACGTGCATGGTTGACTCACTTATGGATAAGGGAATTCCTGCAACTCATGATTCTGACCCCCCTGAGCATTTTCCTGTTAATACTGAGTTTGACTATATTTCTGCTCCATCTGATGTGGTTGATGTTTGTGCTATTTTTGACAGAACTCAGGATTATGGAGCACGGGGATGGAAACCAAAGTTTAAGGAGTTGCCTAACACAAGTAAAGAACAGATTCCGTCGAGTGTAGAAGAGCCAAAAGTTGAATTAAAACCTTTGCCTAAGGGTTCAAAATATGCCTTCCTTGATCCAAGGTGATACGTTTCCTATTATTATGTCATCTGAATTGTCTAAGTCTCAAGGTGAGAAATTACCTCAGATCCTGAGTAAGCCTAGGTCAGACCTAGGTTGGAGCATTGCTGATCGAGTTAAAATGAAAGCGTTGCATGATAATAATATTTTGAGAAAAACGTTTAAGCCTAATGATCGAGTGTTCTTATATGATTCTAGACTCCATACGCACCCAGGAAAACTCAGGTCTAGGTGGACAGGCCCCTTTATAGTGAAGAACATCTTTGAAAATGGGGCAGTAGAAATAGAGGATCCTAAGAACAGTTGGATTTTTAAAGTCAATAGTCAGCGTCTTAAAGTTTTAGTTGATAGGCAAGTTTTGGAAGTGGAAGACATTCCACTGATAGACCCGGTCTATCCACCTTGATCGCGCCATGCAGGTATGTTTTATTTTATTTTATTTTATTTAGTTTTAGTTTTGTTTTATTTTTGTTTTTTTTATTTTTGTTTGCCGCTGTTTTTTTTGTTTTTATTTTGCAGGTTAATTTCATTTCATTAGTTCGGATTGCCATCTTTGGTGCTTAGCGAGCTTCCCACGACACATCAGGTGTATTCTCTCCTTTTTAGAACCCTCCATTCAATTTTGATTGTTAAACATTGAGGACAATGTTTCATTTAAGTTGGGGGGTGGGTGATTGCAAATTCATATTTTCATGTGTCAAAATTTTTAAAATTTGCATCACACGTGCATCTTTTTCACACGAGTACTCATTTTCATTCATAGCTATTTTTGTGAATTCACCGAATCCACTATAATCATTCTACTGAGGCATTCACAGAATTTTTAGTGCACTTATCCAAACTTTGTGGTAAGATGGTGGTTGACACATGTAGCTAGAGAACTTTTTTACTTAAGTATTCATGTGTGTTTTGGAGAGAATTGAGAGTCTACAAATTCAGTTTGTGATAAGCATTCATTGATCTGTTGAATTGGGCACTTCTTTTGAGAATATCATTACATGGTTGGTGGTATGACGGCGGATATACTTGGGATATGACGAAGGTCAATTTAGGATTAACGTTTGAGCCTTTCAAGTTAACCCTTCTCATCATAGACCCTTAGTAGCCAGCTTTGAGCCAACAAACACATATAATTCTTTTTCATGTGCCTACATCATCCATACCTCTCCACATTGGAGTATAGCCTATACTTTAATTTTTTCTACCCTTGTTGCTTCCAAGTGTGTACTAGGTGTGAAATTTGCGTTACTTGTCTTTTGTGTTGCATTGAAAAAAAAAAACAGAAAAAGAAAAAAAGGAAGAAAGTGCAAAAGTGTTCAGTTGGGTGAGCATTAAAGTCAATGAGCATCAAAGTTTATTCTATTGAAGAAAAAAAAAAAGAAGGAAAAAAAAAAGAAGAAAAAAAAGTTGAAAAAATTGAAAAAGGTGAAGAAAAAGAGAGAGAAAGAAGAAGAAGAATGAGATGTTTTGTTATTCAAAGATTTGAAAAGTTGAAGAGTACATCAAGTGGAAAGTTTGGTTTGCTATGGTTCGTAATGAAATTCTCTTAATATGTACTTGGAAGCTTTTGAATCCTTTTTACCCTTTTCTTTATATAGCCTTTAACCCAAGCCACGTTACAACCCTTTTATATTGATCGTTCTGATCCTGAGTGAAGCCTGTGGAAAGAGTGGTGGAAGTCTCATTGGTTAGTGCGCCTATCATAAGATCAATGTTTGCTTGTTGCTTGTGCGTAATTGCCTAATTTTTCATTGAGCGTATACACTCCTTGTCAACTCCATAGAGAGAATCCCTACATGAAACACTTTTGTACCCGTGAGATATGGAGTTGAACCTTTTGCTTGAGATGTTCTTGATGTTGCATGTGTCATGGCTTGTGGTTAGATGGATACGGTTTGGAACACACACACACACTCTATGAATTGCTATAAGTGAATTGATTGTTATAGGATTTTTGAATTCCTTAAATTGCCCTTGATTTGCGAATTTAAAAAGTGTGATTAGAAGCCTTCTGTGTGTGATAAAGTTTGGTCTCTTTTGCCATATTTCCATGGAAATTGCTAGGGACTAGCAATGAGCAAGTTGGGGGGTGTGATGAGTGCGCAAAAGTGCACTCTAAATGTCCTATTATTTGATTAAAATTGCTAGAATTATGAATAGAAATGTTGGGCTTCAATTGATTTTATTAAATTTAATTTCTATTTACAGTGAGATATATTTGAGCATTATTTTATAATATTTTAAATCTCAAATACTGCATTTTTTGTTGGCAAGAGATAGTTTGAAATTGCGCTTTTCACTTAATATTTTTGGAACTATTTTTGGCTTTTTGGTAGATTCGACCATTGAGTTTCAATTGAGATTTGGATAGCGTTAGAGTTTCAGAATTAGAAAATGGTCTTTATGAAGTTTTTAGAGGACGTCTTGGGCTTTTCAGAAAGGTTTGGTTTGCAAAAATCGGAGTTCGTTTGGGCCTCCAAACATTGTTTCGAAATCAGGTCTAGAAAGTTGCTCCAAATTCTGTCCGTCCAGCCAACTTGAAGGGGCCATAACTTGAGCTTCCAAAGTCCAAATCAGATGGTTTTTAAGTCTAAAATTATTTACTCATCTGGAACTACAACTTTCAGTGAAGAGCCCGAGTTAAGATTCAGTTGTTATCTCATAAAAAACGGAGCGTAAAGATGGGCGCTGTTGGCTGTGTGCGGCTGGACAGTGCAAGGTTGAAAAGTCAAGACGAAAAAAAAAAGAGAAAAACTCAAAGCAAGGCTGCACGGCTGGAGGGAGTCTCAATTCTGATTTTATTTTGTGTGGGCCCGGTGCTTGGAGATTTGACCAAAACAAAAGCAATGGAAATAAAGAAACAAAGGAGCATTTGGCTTGTGCAGTGGGCGCCGAGTGTAGAGCAGCCTTGTGTGCAGTGGGGTCCATGGCTGGCATTGATTTAGTGGGCTTGAAGTAAATTTATGAGACGGTGTGCGGCTGCAGTTTAAAAACACGGATCTAATTAGGAAGGGCCCAAGGCATTAGGGCGCAAAGTCGATTGAAAAAAAGAGAGAATATAAATACAGAAGTCGGCGGCTGTTGAAAGAAGATATAAAGGGGCTGATGCACTGTTGCGGCGGAGGAAATTAGGAGAGAACAGAACATAGGCGGCTGTGCGGCGTGCGGCAGAACAGGAAAAATCCGTCGCAGTCACGTCATGTCAGATTATTTCTCTGTGAAGTTTATGTTATCCATCCTGTACATGGGTAACTAAATTTCCAAGTGGAGTTAGGGATGAACTTGCACCATAAATGGTTATTTTAATTTATTTTGATTCGTGCACATGGTTTTAATTTGTTAAATTCTTCGTTGATCATTCTAAATTTATTGTTGGATTTTATTGTCTGAATAATTAAAGGTTTTAGTCCGTTTATAGATTCAGTCATGCTTTTTCTATTGAGTGGATTAATGTTTTGATTATTTTTGGAACAATTAAATATTTATATTGATTCAATTCTCTGCTGTAATATTGCTCGTTGAGTATATTGTCGTCGTTGGATTTTTCTCAATGTGAATATTAATTTGAGAGATTTAAAATTGTTGAATGATTTTTCAAAGGGTTATTTTCAGTTTAATTTTGGTTCATAATTTTATATCTTCCGATTGAGATATTTGGAATTTAAATTCTCAATTGAGTTATCTGTGAATTAAAAATAATTGAAATACCATATATGTGTAAGGGATTCCTGACACTCCACTGTTCGTTAAATTTGAATATTTTCTTTCATTAATTAATTTATTTAATTTTTAGTTGCATTCAAAATCACTGTCTATATTTTTATTTTTTTTCGTTAACCGTCTAATACTTCTGTAGTTTCAGAAATTCTGTTTATTATTCTTTTAATTTAGTCTCCCTGTAGAATCGAACACCTCAAAGCTACACTATAATTACCGCGTTATTCTTTGGGCATAATCAAGGGGCTACGCCCTTGAGGGATCGAACTCGTGATCAAGTGGGGAAGTGGCAGTGGTTCAACCATTGTGCCACCAATTTGAGCCCGTTAGAACTTGCACCTAATATATATATATATATATATGTATATATATATATATATAATACACTGATATAATTAATTTAAGTAATTGATTTAAATTAGTTAAAAATAGGTAAATGCCCCAATGTTCAAATTAATTAAACAAATAGTGTATTTTGACTATGTCGGACGTTCTGGATCCAATGGTGAGGTCCATTTTGTCAACCAGGGTTCAGAAAAATTAAGTCCCATAAGATATGAAATTACCATTTTGCCCTTAGGGGTACTCGAAGCCAAATAAAAAGTCGCGAAGGCCTAGATTTATTTTTTTGGACGTTCCGGACTCAACGGTGGAGTCTGATTTACTAAATAAAATACTCTGCAGGCCGATGTAATAAATTTAGCAACCTTAAAAGTATAATTAAATAATAATGAGAGGGTTAAAATAAATCACGAACGTTAACATCGACCTTAAATAATTGAGATGAGTTAATAACAATTATATTTATGATTTATAGGAACCTCCAAGGGGAAGGAAGAAGGAGATTTAAATTTATAGAACTGCTGAAAGCTATTTTTGAGGTAAGTAATTATGATGCTTTAATATGGGTTATTCCCTGCCAGTCACATTTATTTTCATATGATGCCAAATCTGTACTCTATCACTGCCTAATGTATTTGATTTGAAGCCAATTGACTTGTGGTTATCAGTTATGCTTGTTCTTTGGATTTGACTTGCTTGCTTACATCATTGTGAATTCGATCACTGATACTTGAGCATCATCGTACTATCATACCATGACCTTATCTCGTGATATATCTTGTTAATAGAAATCTTGTTATTCCATACACTTCACGACTCGTTGATTGTGATATTAATTGTTTGTTATGGTTGTACATCCCGTGTGAAATTTTATTGATCATGATATTTGGTATGTACCTGGGGTTGCGCCCAGTCACAATGGCCCATCTATTCACAAGATTGCGTGGGGGAAAGACCCTTTGGGGTCTTATATGTCCTTCGGGACCTGCGAGAAAAGTGTTTTAATGCTTTTTAGAGATCTCAAGGAACCGAGGCGGATCTAAGCATGTGTTTTAGTGGGGTATGCAGGGCCCTAGGTGATTCACGCATTTTAGGGTTATTAGAACTCGATGATGATATATTTTTGGCATCGTTGAATGATCATATTTTATGCCCTGTGAATGATCATATTATTGCAAGCATATTACAAATTTGATTGGCTAATGTTTTGTTGTGGCAGCAATCCATCATGATAGGCTAGATCCCAACTTTGATTGACCTTATTATTGCCTCTTGTTTTATATTGTGGGATATGCCTCTTTTGGACCCTCGGGTCCTTATTGTTGCACATCTTGGTGACATGCTATGTATATACATGTTGCTCAATTGGTTATCTGTTGTCTTATTCTTGTATCATTCTTGTGAACTAACCCTAAGCCATGTTAAAGCTAGGAAATTACTTACTGGGCTTTGTTAGCTCACCCCTCCCTTATATTTTTTTCATGACAACAAGAAGTAGGGGAACCCTCAGGTGCTCTGGAGGCTTAGATGCTCGCTAGCCATTGGTAGCTCTTTTTGGCGAGTTTTTGTATTAAATTTAATACTAAAATGTCTTAATATCTCCCATGTCACCACGGTCCTGTCGGTAGTGTTTTTGGAGGATTTGTACTTACAAGCACTTGTGTTTTTTTGGCATGTATTAAGTGATGACCTAACTATGCTACTAGATTTACTGTTGATTATAAAATTTTTTATTAAAAACCTTACTTAGCATTTTCAGATCCTTTTGAAGGGGAACGACCCATGGGCTGCAGACCTGGTCACGGAGCCCTAATCCGTATAGGGTGGGTTTTGGGTTGTGACAGACAGTAGGTACTTTATTACATTCATTGATGATTTTAGCAGAAAAACATGGGTTTATTTTTTGCAACATAAATCTAATGCTTGTGATACTTTTAAAAAATTCAAGGCCCATGTTGAAAAGCGAAGTGGATTTCAAATTAAAACTTTGAGAACTGATAGGGGTATAGAGTATCTTGTTTGTAATGATTTTTTGGAGAAACATGGTATTAGGCATCAATTGACTACTAGATATACTCCATAACAAAACGGAGTGGCGAAAAAAAAGAATAGAACTATTATGGATATGGTTAGATGCATGCTGAAATTTAAAAATTTGCCTAAAGAATTTTGGGCTGAAGCGGTTGCTTGTGCTATTTATGTTTTGAATATGTGCCTTACTAGAAGTGTTTCTAACGAAACTCCACAAGAAACTTGGAGTGGACAGAAGCTTGTCATTAAACACCTAAGGGTGTTTGGATGCATTGCATATGCTTATGTGTCAAATCATCTTAGAAAGAAACTTGATGATAGAGGTGAAAAGTGTATTTTTATTGGCTATAGTCAATTGTCAAAGGCCTACAAGTTATATAATCCAATAAAAGAGACGGTGATTATCAGTCGTGATGTGACTTTTGATGAGCAAGGAGTTTGAGATTGGTCTCAGAATGATCAAATCCAGCCAATTTTAACTTTTAATAATACAGATCCACAGATTGAAATACAGAGTGAGCCTCAGATTAGTGATCCTTCATCTTCAAATGTGTCATCACCTCATGTAGAGTCCTCTAAGCATCCTCAACGCCAATGCCACTTGCTTGCTTGCTTACAGGATTAGGTTGTTGGTAGTGATAATGAGCCAACTAATGAAGATTTGGTGAATTCTGCTTTATTTGCAGATTGTGATCTAGTGACTTTTGAAAAAGCCTCTCTTGATAATTACTGGATTAAAGCCATAGATGATGAAATCCATGCAATTAAGAAGAATAACACATGAGAACTTACTACTCTTCTTAGTGGTAAGAAACCAATTGGTGTGAAGTGGGTGTACAAGATAAAGTACAGGCCCAATAGTGAGGTAGATCGCTTTAAAGCAAGATTGGTGGCTAAGGGTTATAAACAAAAGTCAGGTATTGATTATTTTGAGGTGTTTGCTCATGTTGCTAGACTTGATACAGTTCGTATGTTTGTTTCTCTTGCTGCTCAAAATGATTGGAGAATTTTTCAAATGGATGTTAAATCTGTGTTCTTAAATGGTATACTTAAAGAAGAGGTTTATGTTGAGCAACCTATCGATTATGTGATAAAAGGGCATGAAAACAAAGTCTTTAGATTGAATAAGGCCTTATATAGATTGAAGCAAGTGCCTAGAGCGTGGTATACACGCATTGACTCTTATTTTATTGAGCATGGTTTTAAGAGATGCCCTTATGAGCATACTTTATATGTCAAGTCTAATTCGCATAGTGATATTCTTATTGTGTGCCTATAATTTACTGACAATAATCTAACGTTGATTTTAGAATTTAGGGAGGCTATGATAGCTTACTTTGAGATGACAAATATGGGACTACTGTCTTATTTTCTTGGCATTGAAGTTGTTCAAATAGATGGTGAAATTTTTATTTCATAGAAAAAGTATGCTAGTGATATTTTGAAAAGGTTTAGGATGGACAAGTCCAATCCAATTTTGACTCTAGTTGAGTAAATGTTGAAGTTGGTGAGAGATGGTATAGGTGATCTTGTAAATCCAACCTATTTTAAAAGGTTGGTAGGAAGCTTGAGATATTTGACTTCTACTAGGCCAGATATTGTGTTTGGTGTTGGGTTGATTAATAGATTTATGGAGACTCTACATCAATCTTAGTTGAAAACTGCTAAACGGATTTTGCGATACATTCGAGGTACGCAAAGTGATAACATTTTTTACTCATCTTCTAATAATTTGGAACTTGTTGGATATACAGATAGTGATTGGGCAGGTGATACTGAGATGCGAAAGAGTACTTCAGGATATGTCTTTCATCTTGGTTCTGGTGTATTTTCTTGGTCTTCTAAAAAATAGCAGGTTGTTGCTCTTTCAACAGCAGAGGTAGAGTATATTGCAGCAAGGAATATTGCTATTCACGCAGGTTGGTTACGATGGATGCTTGGTATTCTATAACGAAAGAAGGATGGTCCTACAATAATATTTTGTGATAGCAAATCAGCCTATTGCATTGACGAAGAATCTAGTTTTTCATAAGAGAAGCAAGCACATTGATATCAAGTTTCACTTCATTTGTGACTTGGTGAATGACAAGGAGATCCAGCTTGAATTTTGTCCTTTTGAAGAACAAGTTGCAGATATTTTTACAAAGCCGCTCAAAACAAATTCTTTTTTGAAGTTGAAGAGATTACTTGGCATAGTGAAGTTCGAAGAGATTGGTTTAAGGGAGGCAATGTCAGCCAATTAAACCAAGTTAGTATAGTTTTAATAGGATTCTTAATGTTGAGTCCTAATAGTATTTGATATGTTTTATCCTAATGGGACTAGGAGTCTTTATCGTAGTGGGAATAGTATTATTAGTTTGAATAGATTAGAAGTCTTAATTGTATTAGGATTAGATTTTATATAATCTATATATATGTGTGTGTGTGTGTGTGTGTGTGTGTGTGTGTGTGTGGGCATTGTGAGCTCGTGTGCAAGTGTGTATTGGCCTCCAAAGTTCTGCCATGTTAAAAAAAAGCTTGATGCTTGACTAAGTTTCTTTTCAATAAAATATATTATTTTGCCATTCTCAGAACTAGTCTTATCTTTCTTTTTCCTTTTGATTCTCTACTTCAAAAACTATATTTTTTTTCCTATGCTCCAAGGTTGTCGTGATTCAATCAAACAATATTCTTGCTTTGTTTCGTTCGAATCTATGAAAAATTTATAGATTCAATAGAGAGTAATTATTACCATTGGTATTAACTATTACCAGATCACCACCACTTGGAATCTATAAATAATGACAAAATTAATAATCTCTCTATATTTTACAAAATATTGTGAGAAATTAAGAGGGGATAAAGAGTAGATCTGGTAGAGTTTTCAAAAATGGGTGGACCGTGAGGTGGTATGACGATGGTAGTTGTTTAGTGAGAGTGAGATCGATAAAGGAGAAAGGGTTCTGAGAGTTGGGGAGAGAGATGGGGCACTGTCCAGAGGAAATGAAAAATGGGTTTTATCTAAGAAATATCAGTGACATCATGTTCAAGGGGTGATATTGTCATTTGAAAAAAACTAAAGTGCCAACTAATAAAAAATGGAACAAACCTCAAAAAACTAAAAATGAATGTCCTTCACTTAAAACATAAAAAATGTATGAACTCTACAATAATTAAACATCTTTTGAAAGGACTTAAGACCAATAACCCAAATTTTTTCTCCTACTACGTATCAGTGGATTATACTTGATTAAAATTAAACTAATTGTGTCTACGGACCTACCTAATTAGAGGATTAAATTGTTTTTCCCTTTGTGTTTTGTCCACTTTACAATTTACTTTTCACACAATTATATAGGCACTATAAAGATTGAAAAATTGAAGCCATGAAGGCTTTCAAGAGTAGAGAACAAATAAGGCCATTTCCCTTGTTTTTCATTTTGAACCATTTAAGGTTGGTCTTCGTCCTAATTTACATTCCAAGCAACCTTAGATCTCTTTTTCTACTCATTCCACTTTCTTTTTCTTTTTTAGTTATCACATGTGCATGTTACACCCTTTTTTTCAAACCCTCTCAGTTGTCTTCTTTAGCCATTTTTGTAGTTTTAATGAGATGGTTAAATGTAGATAAGAGGATTGAAAATAGAGGCACCTTTGGCCACTAAATCAAATAGAAACTCATTTCCATCTTAGGTTTGAAACCTTCCTTTATTTTTTTCTTTTTTCAAAATCAGAGGTAAGCAAATGTTTTCTTACGATGATGTTTGATTAAATCCTTCGAGTATGTAATTAAAATGTTTATATAGAAGCCAAATTTATTTTTGATTCAATTTTGGACATTTTTATTGGTTGTGTCATAAAATTTCAAGAGTATGCCCAAAATTTCTTTCAATATTTTTAAGATGTTCAAAAATGCTGTCTAACCATAAACAAACCAACAACAAATTTTGATATTTTTTATATTTCAAAAAGTATCCAAGACTTTGTTTTCTTAAAATAATTTTTTTAAATAACTTTTTCATTTAGTTTGATTTTCAATGTTGTTTTCTTTATTTTTGGAAACAAGTTGATGAGATGGTTGACAAATGAGGTTACAATATCATGAAAATCCCATCCAAAGGATTTCAAGTGTGGTCCTAATTCTAAATTTTATTTACTAAAGTTGGTTTATTTTTTGTCAACTTCATCTTCAAAAGTGCTTTTCATGCTTTCTTTACATATTTTCTAGACGGGTTTAAAAAATACTTCATCTTTATTTGGGTTTTATTGTTATTTTGCATGATTTTTATCGAATTTACTTTTCTTCTTCTAAGATATTTTAATTTTAATTTAACATTAAAAAATTTTTTCCTTGTTCAAATTTCAAAACATATTAGAAATATTCGAATTTCGAATTGACATAAAAACTAATGATAGAATTATCTACCAAAAGTCAAAATAATTTATATCAGAATTTAATCAATTAAATTTCTTATTTAATTAATATAGAATGTAGATTGAAATAACCTTATTTATATTCAGGATGAATTACTATTAAAGATATCCACTTATTAAATTATTAAGATTTTGAATTCATGCATATATCAAATAAACTATAATAATAAACAAATTAAAATATGAAAATTTTACTTAGAAAACCCTCATGTGGATTAAATACTCACCCTGCTACAAAAGATTCATTAATCGATAAAAAATATAACACAAGTCTATAAAAACAAATTCTCAAACAACTTATCTGCCACGTACTAGTGGATTACTACTAGTCTGCTAGCAAAATCTCTTCTCATTGTCTACTTCCTCTTGATCTGTCTTTTACAGTTAAAACACCATCTAATTCACAAATCCACCACCCTAGTAGTGTGTAACTCCGTGTGCAATAAAGTACATGCCTAGCCTCGTATACGACTTCATGTGTACTACCTGAGAATTGGTATATAAACTTGAACACAAGATATTGACCAACTTTGTTGAAAGAACTGACTCTATGTATAAAACTAAAACTAAATATGACTCGATGTATCTTAATGCTTTAAAAGGATAAAGTTCTTTACGTGCGACATAGTAAAGTTCTATATATAACAAAACTTATAAAATTTCTAAACCAATTTGGAGGAGTAGTCACGCTGCGAATCAGAAGCCGCAAAAATAAGACATGCGTTGGAACGAAGATACATGTTGCATTCGAATGGAACTTCTGTTCCAACGAACCTTGAGATCATTTGAATTGTCTGGCTATTAGAAATTATCATAAATTAAATCACCATCTGTGTTCAAATGGAGCTAATTCGCTTTCGAACACAGAAGCTTTTGTTGTTTTGGTCCGTGTCTTACATCACTAAAATAAATTTAGAAACATGCTTTGTCAATTCCCATAGATAAATTTAGCCTATAGTCAACACTAGAACTTATCTAAGGTCATTTTTAACATTATAAAAACCAAATCTAAAGGTAATACAATCTTAAGGTTAAGTGTCTAAATATAATGCATGATATATATGACCACATTACCTTAGAATGCACAATTCTTCAAATTCGATTGTCTTTGCAAGACTTCTAGATTCTTCAATGTAAGATTAGCGATATCCGCATGACTTATAACTTGGCAACTACTAACCTAAAAAATTACATATTTTGAAAAAAAAAATTACGAATATAAAATTACATAGTTTTTCTAACAAACACTTTTTTTTTTCAAACATGCTTCCTTGATTTGTAAAATTCATTTTTTCTATTTTTTAAATGAGCTCAGGTAGAAGGGAATTGCAATTTTTTTTACATCATAAAAAGGTCAGCCGGAGGAATTAAAATTTGGTCAGAGGACTTTTTTTGTTTGCTTTCATAAAAAAAAACTTATTGTCCATGCTTTCCAAATATGTTTTCCATGCTTTCTTGAAAAGAGCACACAAATTAAGCTCATGTTTTAGTTTGTGTTTCTTGTATACTCTTTTTCATTAATAATATCTTTTCTTTTGTCAAATAAAAAAGGAAAAACATATTCTCATTGCATCTAATAGAGCATTAATTGACTTTTTTTTTTCCCTTTCTTTTTTTGGATCAATTAAACTAAACTAATATAATTTTAGAATGATTCTTAATTTTGAATCATAATAATATTTAACATGTGTTTGAGATAAGTCTTGTCATAGATAAAAGTCTGAGTTGCATTATGTAAGACTCGAAATTATTCTGATATCAAATATTGAACCCAAAAATTATTTTAATATTAATTATTAGACTGAAAACAAATTAAAATTTGAAGATGAAGATGAGTAAAATAGACCGTAACACTGTTGAAACTTGAGACGAAGCAATCAACAATCATGGAATGAAATCAAGCCACTGTATTTGAATCAGAAACCAAATATCAAAAGTAATAAAGAATTGTCTCCATAAACACATCAAAAACCGAATAAAACCTCACTTTTATGAAAAACTCTCACTTTGGCATATTCACGCCACACTAATCTCTCTTGGCTTTTCGGCTATATCAACTCACCGCCACCACATACCATGACCAATTTTTCCCCTCTAATATTGTGGATCACACCCTTAATATGACAAGATCCATATATATATATATATATATATATAATATTAATTCTAATTTTATATGAATAAGAATTTTAAATATTAATCTTACAAGGAAATTAATATACTTTGTTTAACTCTACTCTAATTAGCAAACTTATCATTAGTAGTAGAATATTACCCTAATTACAATTAGGACTATTCAAAAATATTCCAAAATTTACTGGAACTTAATAAACTAAAATTAGTAAAGTTTCTGAAATTATGTGCTTACTTAATTAGCCAACACATGAAAATTATATATTATAGTCTTACTGGGTGAATGCACGAAAAATTGGAGTGGAGTGATGGTCAATAGAAGATTGGCGGCCGTGAGATTGCCCTGTTGAGATGGACAAAACAGTGTCTACATGAGGTTCCGCAGAGTCCCGCCAAAAGAGTGAGATTGTTGATCAGTAAAAGTTGCATTGTTCCGAGGTGATTACAAAGCTTGGTTCCCGCTTTGACCTTTTTTTTTTTCATTCTTCATAATACAAATTGGTTTTAGATTTCTTCTTTATTTGCTTCACTTCTGTTTTGGGTCTAACAATTAGTTTTAAAGCAATTTTTTTGAATCTAACAATTGGTATCAGAGTAGTTTTTGGTCCAACATTTTTTTTTCTTTTTACTTTTTCCTCTAATGTTTTTCTTAAATACAAGAAGTAGATAAAGTCCCAGCAATGGAGTGATTCTAAAGATATGAATGTTGCTTTCTTCGATTTTTTATTTATGGTGTGTTGTCAATTCATATATGCATCTCTGAATTAAATCTAGTTGAACTTTTCCTTTTTCTTCAATAGTTTATATAATACATTAATTAAATTGCCTTTGGATTATTGAATATTAATTGATCGGTAATGCAGGGACGCACTTTCTTTTTGAAAATTTTCATTTTTCACAGTATCTTGGTGTTGGATGATTGAATTCTAATAGATTGGAGGTCTTTTGTGAAATCTCCAGGAAGGCACTTCTCGATCCCGCCGCCCGGGGGGGGGGGGGGGGGGTGTGGTGGAGAAGAAAAAGACAGTATGGGGATCAGTAAAAAATTGAAAAGAATGTCGTTTTTCGTTTGTTTTAGATTATTTAAGATGGGGTTTGTTGCCTACAGATTGTCAAGGCAGGTGGTTGCCGTTTTTCTTGGCAAATTAATATCGGTGCATTTGGAAGGAGAAGAAGGAGAGACATCCCAAGTCGAGCCAGAAGCGGTCATGTTATAGTGGGTGGTCCAAACATCTTCCCCAAGAGATCAGTGAATTGATTTTAAGTCGATTGTCTTTAGCTGACTATCTTCGATTTCGTGCTGTTTGCACCACTTGGCAATCAGCCAGTGCCGTAGCAATGGCAGAAAAGTGCTGTGGGCCAGCACCCCGTTTTCCACTACTCCTTTTCTGTGCTTATCCTTACACAGACAGGGATCACTGTTTTCTAAGCCTATCCAACAACAGCGTTTATGCGCTTGAGGACCCGAAATTATATAGGCGAGATATCATTGGTTGTGTTGAGGGCTGGTTGATAATTTCTGATAACACTTACTGGCGGCCTGAGGGTATCATTGATTTCTTGTCACCAACCAGCAACAATTTCTTTCATTTTGACAAGGTCAAGAACTTCTTCTTCAATCCAGTCTCGAGGGCTCAAGTCATGCTCCCATCTGAATCGATCATCCCACCCAGAAAAAACTCTCACGTTGTATTTTTTCAAAAGGTGTCGGTGTCGGTTCTTCCTACTTCTCCTGATTGCATTGTCGCTGCAATTTGTCTCTGGAATGGCCAGTTGGCATTTTGCAGACCCTCTTACAAATTGTGGACTCTTATTAAGAAAGATGAAAGATGGCACTTTAGAGATATCATGTTTCATGAGGGAAAATTGTACGCTTTGACTTTGAAAGCTGCGGAATTTGTAGTGGTTTTTTACCTTGAAGACTGTTCACAAGGGTGCAGTAGCCCAGCATCCAAAATCGTTGTGATACTTGATCCTAGGCCAGTTATAAGTTTGAGTAGGAGGAGGGAGGGCCATACAATGTACTCCAATGATGTTCCAACCTTCTACATGGTAAAAGATTTTGCCTCCAATGACCTGCTGATGGTCTTGGCCAGTGCTGACAGTGTTTATGCAGATGATCATTGGCTTGATCCTCTTTTCAATAATTATATAGTTCCTCCTCGGATTGAAGGTTTCCAAGTTTTTAAGTTGGAGCAGAATAATAATGGCCCTCGCTGGGTACAAGTTGAGACCCTGGGTGATAGAATTTTGTTTTTAAGTTATAGAAATAGTAAAATCATGTCACTTGAAAGCCTTGGGGAAGCTCGGCAGGAGGTTAGAGGCAACTGCATCCATTTGGCATTTGATTATAATTGCACAGCATCTCCATTACTTGGACGTGAGGTGGGAGTGTATTGCTTAGAAGATGGGAGTGTTAAACGTCATCTTCCAACTATTTCACGTTCGTGGGTGGAGCTTCCTCCCATTTGGTTCACTCCAAATCCATGGTAGCTAGCTAAATTATGTCTACATTAGTGCTACTTTATTCTCTTAATTACTTTGAATAATATTATAGTATTTTATGATATTTTAGTACTTCTTAACTTTTTAGCCCTTCACCCTAGCTAGGGACTGCAACTCGTACACTGTGATCATTTTAATTTTCCAGTTAATAATTGATCAAATCTTCTGTTTAAGTTCCAAGTCTTAATTTAAATTGATCCCCGACTAAATAAACTTGGTTACACTTTTAACTAACCAAGAGTAGTTTTGAATTTAAATTTAAATTTAAACTAATCTTTGTTACAAATAAAAATTAGTTGAATTCAAATATAAATTTAAACAAATCTTTATTACAAATAAAGATTAGTTTGAAGACAAATTTAGATTCAAGTTTTATATAGTTTAAATTCAAACTCTAGTTTGTCTATTAATCTTTTATTTAAATTTAAATTTAAAATTTTCTTATATATCTATATACAACTATAAAAGCCCAAAGTTATATTACATTTGAAAATGAATAAAAATATAGATCATCTTTAAGATCTTTTATGGTATCAGAGCCATAATATCAAACGGTAATGGCTTCTTCATCTCCCAACTCCTTTTCCTCTACCACAACCACCAATTCACCCACCATACCCGTCTCATTCAACATCAATCACTCTGTTTCTTTAAAACTTGATCGTAAAATTTTTTGCTATGACGTGCTCAATTCCTTCATCTTCTCAGAGGTTATAAGTTGGAAGGGTACATTGATGGTTCATTTTCTTGCCCACCCAAATTTCTTTCTCAATTCGAGAACTCCATCAATCCTGGATATGTTGCATGGCATAAATAATACAACATTATTTTAGGATGGATTCTCTCTTCTCTTATCGAACCTATTCTTGCCCATGTTGCATGCATCTTTACCTCTGCCTCAGTTTGGAAAACTCTTGGTTGTATTTTTACCTCAAAATCATGAGCTCAAGTAATGCAACTCAAGCTTGAATTACAAACTGTGAAGAAAGGGAAGCTATCCATCTCAAATTACCTTCAAAAGATCAAAACCATTGCTGATAGTCTAGTTGTTGTCGCCTAATCCATTCTTGAACCTGATCTCATTCTTTGTTTCCTTGGTTCAAGAATGGATTAGGCGACAACAACTAGACTATCAGCAATGGTTTTGATCTTTTGAATATGATTCATTCGTCACTTCTGTCATAACCAGAACCGATGACATCTCCATAGAAGATCTTCATGCAATACTTCTCAATCAAGAAGTCTGGCTCACCCAATACACCCATGCTTCCTTCACTACTAAACCTCAGGCCAATGTAGGCAATACAATTCCCCACTTTAATGTTAATAGAAGGGGACATGGCTGTGGACGTGGAAAAGGTCGTGGAGGACCTGAACTCTTTATAGGGGGTCATAACAATCTGGTGCACCTTCTTTTGTTACTTGTCAACTTTGCAATCGTTCAAATCATCATGTTGTACAATGTTGGTATCGATTTGATATTTCCTACAACAATAGCAAGTCCACAACACCATCTGCTTTTACTACCTCTATAGAACATTTCTCTGATCCAATTTGGTATCCCGATTCGGATGCTACTAATTACTTGACTGCTGATCTCAAGAACATGCACATTCATGCTGAGTATCATGGGCCTGATACAGTTAAAGTTGGTAATGGGATAGGTTTGCATATTTTTTATATTGGTTTTTCTTCACTTCAAACCCCACTTAAATCTCACTCCCTTCATAAAATCATTCATGTCCCATCATTCATAACATGTTTTCAGTTTCTCAATTCACAAGTGATAATAATGTTTTCTTTGAATTTCACCCCAATTCTTTTGTTGTTAAGGATTTATAGATGTGATAGGAAATCCTACGGGAACTGAATAAAGGAGGCCTATATTGTTTGGAGCATTCTAGTAGCCATCTGTCTTCCTTCTCATATCATTCTGCCTTCATTGGTACAAGATCTTCTTTGGACACCTGGCATCGACGCCTTGGCCATCCTATGATTCACATCGTTAATCAAGTTGTCTCCAATAACTCTTTACCTCTTATTGATAAGAAACAGTCTTTTTGTCCTTTAGGAAAAAGTCACAAGTTATCTTTTTCTTCTAGTACCACTGTTTACGAAGTTCTATTGGAACTTGTTATTAGTGACATTTGGGGACTATCTTTTGTTATTTCTAATACTCGGTTTTTGTATTATGTTCATTTTACTAATGTTTTCAGTCATTATATTTGGATTTTTTCACTTAAGTTAAAATCTGATGCTTTACAAGCTTTTCTTATTTTTAAATCAAAGGTTGAAAATGTTTTTGGTCACAAAATTAAGAGATTTCAAAGTGATGGTGGTGGTGAATTTCTAAAGTTTAAATTGGTATTACAATCTTGTGGCATTGAACACCAGTATATCTTGCCCACACACACAAGAACAAAATGGACTTGCTGAAAAGCATCATCATCATATTATAGAAACCGGTCTCACATTCACGGCCACTACCTCCATCCCTCAATTCTGTTAGGATGATGCCTTTTCCACTACTATTTATCTTCTCAATAGACTTCCCACCCAGGTTCTCAACCACAAGAGTCCACATTAAGTCTTTTTTCACACAAAACCTGACTACACATTTCTCAAAATTTTTGGTTGTGAATGTTTTCCTCATCTTCGTGCTTATAATGCTAACAAACTTGTATAGCGTTCACTACTATGTGTGTTTCTTGGCTATAATATTGCTCACAAGGGATATAAATGTCTTCATCTCCCCACAGGTCGCATTTACATTTCTCGTCATGTAATCTTTAACGAAGAAAATTTTTTCTTTCAACCATTCTTTTTGAACCTATATGTTTTACAACTACCAACAAAGATTTGAATTGGAGAAATGCAATGGTTAAGGAAATGAATGCATTACAAAAAAATAACACTTAGTCCTTGGTTCCTCCTCTCCCTAATCAAAATGTTGTAGGTTGTAAGTGGGTTTTTCGTCTCAAAAAGAAAGCTGATGGCTCGATTGAGTGATACAAAGCTCGCCTCGTAGCCAAATGCTTCCATCAAAGGGAAGGTGTTGATTATGATGAAACATTTAGTCCCGTTATTAAACCATGTACTATTTGTCCAATTCTTTCTCTTATAGTATCACAGGGTTGGCATCTTCATCAATTAGATGTTCAAAATGTGTTCCTCCATGGAACACTCAATGAAGAAGTTTACATGCAACAACCTTTCAGTTTCACTGATCCAAATACTCCTAATTACTGTGTGTCGCTTGCACAAGTCACTTTACGGATTTAAACAAGCCCCCATGTTCCTGGTACACCAAGCTTCGTACATTCTTTAATCAACATGGTTTTATTAGAGCCAAATCTGATACGTCTCTCTTCATCAAGAAGACATCTACTACCATTCTCTATATACTCGTTTATATAGATGGATATTATCATAAGTGGTTCATCCTCTAGTCTTATTCAAGACATGATTAATTCTCTTCACATAACTTTTTCCATCAAAGATCTTGGCTCCTTACATTATTTATTGGGAATTGAAGCCATTAGGAGTCCTCATGGCTTATTATTATCTCAACATAAATACATTCTTAATTTGCTTTAAAAGACTAAAATTGATCAAGACAAACCATGTTGAACTCCAATGGCAAGCAATCTTAAATTGTCGAAACAAATTGGTGATCCAAGCTCAGATGTCACTTTATATCGAAGTACAGTGGGTGCCCTTCAGTATCTCACACTTACAAGACCTAAAATAAGCTTTTCTCTCAACAAGATGTGTCAATTCAAGCAACAACCAACCGATGATCATAGGACAACCATTAAAAGGATCTTGCGCTACTTGAAGTTTACCATTGACTATGGTATACTACTACTGTAATGCCCCAATCCTGGATAGACCAGATTGCAAGGTCACTAGGACCCCGAACTATAAGATAGGTAGATGATTGAGACTAATCATCCTAGCCAAATGAATAAGGTACGATTCATTTCTTTCTTTGTTTATTCTCTTCAAATCATTTTTCCTTAATTTGATTTGGTTCATTGACATGCTTATAATTGTTCAAGTCCCGTAACGGGATTTAATGAAATAGACATAATAAAGTGTAACTGAGCTAAAAATATTCATCAATAGTGTATAACAAGGTGAAGTTCAGGGCTGACTCTAACGATCAATATACAACATAGACGTTATGCCAAAAAAGGGTACAGGTACCTTTTACAATATACAATGAATAAATACAACTATCCAAGACCGATATTACTCAAATCTCTATCCATCTCGTGCTGTTCCAACAGCTGTAGCAGTCCGGTACCTGCCATTCTCATGAACAACAGCAGTGAGTCATAACGCTCAGTAGGGTTTTCTAAAACACACAAGCATGCAGCGTACAAAAACTAATGCAAGTCCGATGAGGACAATTCCTAATGTCCAATATGCAATCCCAAACACACAATAATATCATTAATCAGATCACATGTATAGACATAGCAGTTGAGAAAATAAGATACCACTTTGCGTGGTACGACAACAGTGATAAGGCATTCAAGTATATCAACATATACAAACCTTATGAAGCAACTCCATTTCTAGTTCAATTCAATTAGAACAATGATATTCAATAACAGTGTATTCGATACAAGTCAATAGTGTGATAAGGCAACAAGTGTAATTCACTACACAATCCATGTCTATAACAAGAACAATCCACAACACAATAAGTCAGACCTCGACAAGTCTTATACTTCTTTCCACTTCTTTCAAAATCCTTCAAGACTACTTAATGGCTCCCGATAAAGCATGTTTGCTTCTTAGGCTACTAACCCGGTGGAGACATATGACCACTCGTGCGGGGTTACGGTTCGAAACTGAAGGGTGATACAATCTCCGTCACAAAATCTTGGTAATATCCATTTCTCAAGCGTTCAACTATTTCATCACTTCCCCTTTCTCAAGCATTCAACTATTTCCATTTCTCAGGTGTTCAACTATTTCATTTTTATCTATCCCATTACCATCTCACAATATATGGTGGCCATACAAGCTCACACCAGATTCACATCAATAGTTAAATAATGCACTACATGACACCTCAATATACAGAAATCACTTAATCCACAGAATGTCCATACATGTATCTGAGGCACAAGTATAACGAGTTGTAAAACATCATAATGATAATAACAATCATGAAAAAAAAAGGGTAGACAGTGATCAAGCATCAAAATAATAACATTTGTTCAATCTGATCATATAATTGAATCTTGAGCATCCAACAACTTTGGAATAGCTCATTATGAATTTTAATTAGCCTCTAAGTTTCTTAAACTATCATTAGGGGTATTTCATAATTTTTTCATATTCATGTGGGACCACCCCGGGTCCTCGACTGTCCAACTCAACTTCGCCATTGAATCTGGAATGCCCAAAAACCTTAAGAATGATCCCCTTTTTCATTTTAATTGGCTTTGATTTCAATTTTATAAATAAAGGGGTCTTTTGTAATTTCTTTAAAATTGGTTCACTGATTTGTAATTAACTCAAATAAGTCAACCTCTTTTTAATTTCTTTAAAATCAATTTTCATTCCCTGTAGCCAAACAGGTTTTAATCAATTTCAATTTCAATTTTTGGAATAGGGATAACCCTATTCCTGTTCCAATCAATTTTAAAATTTCAATTCAACTGTAACCAAATAGCCCTTAAGACCCAATCAACCATGGCCTAGACCCGAGCCTGGGACTCGACCTATTTAACCAGTCAACTCGCTAGAGTTGATCCGCCGCTGGTGAGGTCACATTCTTAGATGAACCTCGTAGGAAAATCGAAAATCCTACTTTTCAAATCTGTATTTTTTTTCACTGTTTTCACTCATTTTTCTTTCTAACCTTCATATATTATCATTTTACACATTTTAAGATGAGTTTTAAGCGTTAACAGCCCTCTAATCAAGCCAAACTTCCAAGATCCTGATTCTCCAACAAACTGGTTGTCTAGCCAGTTCTTCGCTATCCTGACCCTCACATGCACCGAACTACTTCCAAACAATTTCTAGGTTCACGTTTTACCACCCTAAACAAGTTTTGACGTCAACTTGAAAGGAAATCAAGAGACCCACTTTCGGTCTTATTCTCTCTACTATACATACATATACATATATATACCCACGTACATAAACTGAAACACACACCCGTATACATGCATTCATAAGTCCAGAGAAAACAAAACTAACTTGAAAATGACTAGAAGAGCCCCCACTTGTATTGTTGCAATTGTCGCAGGTAGAGAGAGAAAGCTCAATTTTGAGCTTCAATGGTGTCACGACCCGAAACCCACCCTATGCGGATCTTGTGTCTTGGGGCAAGCCCAATGGCCGTCCCTACTTTTTACATTCTTTTACCATTGATAACAATAAGCAATGTAACCATAACATTAAAGTGCGGAAGCCTTATTACAACATTGATCAAAAACTAAAAATAAGTCTGCAATAACTAATCATAAACCACTTTTAGGTGGTGAATGCATGGGAGAGACTACTGTATTCTATTGTGCTCCTCAACCGTCTCCCTACACTTCGGACCTCCTACTATGGTTCTGTAGCATTCTCACCTGAAAAATATAATAAAGGGGTGAGCTAACAAAGCTCAATAAGTAAAAGCCTATCTCCAATACAGGTTAGGGATTACATAGGAAAAATAAACTCAAGGAAACATGATAGCCAGTCATGACAACGGTTGCAGTCAATTGTAAAACGCCACAATGGCCAATGAATGATAAGGTGCAATAATAATCAATAGTAACAGTGTAGCATGAATATGGAATAGGCCCAATGATCACAATCAACATAAATATTGTCATAATGAAACAGGTCACAGTCAAGTTCAATAAATAAAGAACAATCAACATAGAACTATTCATAGGGAAATGAAAACATCCTATGAATCCAAGAAATGTCAATATATCAATTAAACATGAATGATGCTTTTACTCTGTTCAGGGTTTGGTAGACCCTCGGTCTTTTGGGGCTCGACATACCTCCCCATTAATATAAATGCATATAAAATTCCCATTATACTCACTGCGTAAAAATGCCATCATTGCCATATGTCATTTTGACCCGTAAGTCCCATAAATTGACCTGTAGGTCCCAGTCAATTAGATAGCATCAGATGGGTAATGTGACTAAGCACAAAACTTGGCACTTAACATAAATTAGGATTCTATTGTATTCCACATGAAGTGTACAAAGCATGAAACATCATAACATAAGCATACAATGATAGACATCAATATAATGAATCAAGTCATGAGATATCAACCAATAGGCATCCACCAGATAGAACAATATCCATGGTGGGAACAATAACAATGGATATATATACATGAGTACAATTTTTAGTAGTAATAGAAAAATTGTGGCTTGAAAAATCACGTATCAAAGATAGGAATTTACTTACCTTTTCAATGCGTCTTAGTATTCTGTGACCTTCCCTTTTCCTTTCGATTCTCCTATATATCAGTAAACACGTTTCAGCTTTAATGTCATTTATCAAATTTATGCCCCGCTACTCTAAATATCTCTTTTATTACTTTATACTTTTACGACTTCTAATTTGATCTAATTTACCCAAGGGTAAAATGATCATTTACGTGTCTCTATTTTTTGGGGTCTGTTTTCACAATTTGGACTTCACCGTTGAGTTCAGAAGGTTTGAAATAATAAAAATCTACTATTTACTTAACTCAATCGGAGTCTGTTAGACTCACCTTCGACGTAAGGGCATTTTGGTTATTTTGGCATTTCTACAGGTATTTTATTTTTTGGGATTTCGTCTTGTAAAATGGACCTCACCATTGGATCCAAAAGGTCCAAAACAGTAAGTTTGCACTACCTTCACATATATATAGTTATATATTTATACCTATATATATATACACACACACACACATATATATATATATATATATATTTCAGATTCTAATTTTTTTATTTCTTTCCAATTCTTATTTTATTTTTATTTTAGTTTTATTTTATTTTATCTTATTTTTATTTATTTATTTATTTATTATTATTGTATATTTTTTTTTTATTTTTTTTTCTTTTATCGCTATTCGTTTACCCTAGCATCTTCCATATATTCAAGGTTATTGCAAATCCAAACCGTTTATTTCATCATCGTACGTAAAATCTTATCGGCTCGGTTACAATTGGGTCAGGGTATTACAAATGGCTGCTACCCTCTTTTAGCATTTGGTTCACTCTTCCTCTCTTCTTCTTTTTCTTTTCCTTTTTTTTGGTTCTGCCCTTCCATGTGTCTCAAACACACATTGATACACACACAACACAAACCCACATCATTTTCTCTCCCCTCACGCATACACTGCCCCCACTTCATTTCCTTCCCATGGCTGTATGGCCAATAGTTCACACACACACACACACATTGTCATCCACACACACACACACACACACACACACATATATATATATATATACATACACACATACACATTTGTATATATAAACACAATTCGACACACACAAACACATACTCTTTAATGTGTCCGAGAGAAAGAGAGAGAGAGAGAGAGAGAGAGAGAAAAAAATTGTGTGAAAAAGTGGGTAGGTTGGTCTGCCCACGGGAGGAAAAAGAGGAAAAGTAAGAGAGAGAAAAATGGCTTTTAGTCCCATCCATGTGTACTCACCCACTTTTTGGTCCCTTTATAGTGCACCTCACCTACACACAAGTCTCTCTACATTGGATCCCCTCTAGCCCAATCAATTGGTGCCATGTGTCCAAGTCTAGAAATGCTTCCCAAGCTTGTTGAGAAAGCTTTGCACACTTCCCAATATGCCACATGGTCAGTTGGCCAAATGTGTGCACACACGCGTCTGACCATGAACTGTCTCAGAATCACACCAAAATTGGTACCCTAACAAATATCGATGCTTTAACTCCAAATATGTTGTCCGTCTCTCAAAATTCAATCGTTTGAATTTCCATGATTATCTGCGACTCGTAAACGGCTATGTAATCCCGTGACTCACACTAATCTCGAATAATTTACCAAAATTCTAACTTAACTTTACAATGTCACATTGATGTTTCATTAGTCGATTTCATAATTATTCTAACACATTATTGATTAATCACTCTTCTATCCTCAGTCAATGTTGGCAATTTACCAAATTGCCTTTTATAATTTTTTGAATCTTTACAACCTCTACCCCTTATTAGAATTTCATCCTCGAAATTCAGGGCATATCTAATATCCTACCAACCTCTATCCATTGAGAGAATCAAAATTCTCCCTACATGACCAGACCATTCAATATTGACGTGTAACTACATTGATCTATCTCTATCACAAACTAAGTTTGAGTATACTAGGGTTAAACCACAAACCCAATTTAATCGGCTAAGAGACTGGCAAGGTTTATCATACGTAATCTCCAAGAAAGTAGCCAACTCTAATGTATAGGATACAATCCTAATCAAACACGGTTCACAACAATATAACTCTTAATAAGAGGGCTTCATACAGGGATAGTTATAAAGTCTCAAGCATAAGCTATACGGAGCAACCACTACTCAATCCTAAACATAGGTTAATCAACAAGAACTTTTATTCTTTACTTAATATCCTACAATCTTATGTGTCTTTTACTTTATGATTTACGGCTTTCCTAACATCTTTTCATTCAATACTTCACATTTCTTTATTAACTTCTTACTTTCATAACTAGGTGATAACCTTTCCTGGATCATAACTCTTTTTGTTACTGGGTGATAGGGTGTCATCCATTACTTATAACGCAAGATCTGAGACTAATCCGGTCTATATAATATATCGAAGTACAAATAGTGTAACCCATGAATACTCGGGTACTAACCTAGCGTACACATAGAATCAATCAATCAACATGTAATAGCTAATACACAGCCTACCATAGAAGCATACCAGCACCGAATCTATCTCAAAGATATGCACATATACAAGTATGCAATTCATCACATAGACAAAATATATCCGCTCTTAGCCATATAAATAATCAGGCACATAACCTATCCCATAATACCTACGGTCTATCACATAGACATAAGAATTTAACAGTTCTAACCAAATCAATCAATCAAGCACAATACGCAATTTCCACTTAATAAAAAGCCAAGTACAACATATAATGATAAGCACCAAGTGCAACAAATCAACACAACAAACAACCCAAACCAACCCAACCAATCTGAGGTCTAACCTCTCCCATTGTCCTAGGTGTTTGAAATCTAAAGCTCTGTACCATTCTATAATGCCTCAATCTTGGATAGACCAGATTGAGGGGTCACTAGAACCCTAAACTATAAGGTAGACATGTGATAGAGACTAATCATCCTAGCCAAATGAATAAGGTACAATCAATTTCTTTATTAGTTTATTCTCTTCAAATCATTTTCCCTCAATTTGATTCTGTTCATTGACCTGCTTATACTTGTTCAAGTCCCATAATGAGATTTAATGAAATAAATCATAATAAAGTGCAACTGAACTAAAAACATTCATTAATAGTGTATAACAAGGTGAAGTTCAGAGCTGACTCTAGCGGTCAATATACAATATAGACGTTATGTCAAATAAGGGTACAGACACCCTTTACAATATACAATGAATGAATACAACTATCTGAGAAAATCTCTATCCATCTCATGTTGCTCCAATAATTGTCCTCTACTAGTCCGATACTTTCCATTCCTATAAACAGTAGGGGTGATCCATAACACTTAGTAGGGTTTCCCAAAACATACAAGCATGCAACGTGTAAAAACTAGTGCAAGTTCGATGAGGACAATTCCTAACGTCCAGTATGCAATCCCAAACACACAATAATATCATCAATCAGATCATAGGTATAGATATAATAGTCGAGAAAATAAGATACCACTCCGCGTGGTATGACAACAGTGATAAGGCATTCAAGTATATCAACACGTACTAACCTCACGAAACACTTCCATTCCCTGTTCAATTCAGTCAAAACAATGATATTCAATAACAGTGTATTCGATACAAGTCAATAGTGTGATAAGGCAACAAGTGTAATCACTACATAATCCATGTCTATAAAAAGCACAATCCATAATATAATAAGTCAGACCTTGACAAATCCTATACTTCTCTCTACTTTTTTCACAATCTTTCAAGACTACTTAATAGCTCCTGGTAAAGCCTGAGTGTTTGTTTGGCTACTAATCCGATGGAGACATACGACCACCCGCGTGAGGATTTTGTTCGAAACCAAAGGGAGACACAATCCCCATTACAAAACCCTGGTAATATCTATATCTTCCCTTTTCTCAACTTAGATTTATCTCATTCATAACTTCCCCTTTTTCAACTCACACTAGCCCATTCATCACTTCCCTTTTCTCAAGCATTCAACTATTTCATTTCTATCTATCCCATTACCATCTCACAATATATGGTGGCCACATAATCTCACACTAGATTCATATCAATAATCATACAATGCACTACATGACACCTCAATATACAAAAATCACTTAATCCACAGAGTGTCCATACATGTATTTGAGGCACAAGTATAACGAATCGTAAAACATCATAATGATAATAACAATCATAACAAAAATGGTAGACAGTGATCAAGCATCAAAATAATAACAGTTATATCATGAAAATCAATGACAAACATACAATACCAACCAATCAAAATTAGATCCTAGTCCTAGTCGCCACCCGACTATAAGGAGACATTCCTTGTGTCTGTCACAACGTGTATTAAATAACTCACACACTTCAAGTTTAGCTCTCGGGGCCACCCTGACTTTTAACACTAAGGTTCCGTAGTGATGCTTCAAGGTTTCTTAAGTTAATTATGAATTAGACCACACACTGAGTGCCCCTTGTTCCAAAGGGATATAAAAATGTGTTCCCCTACGTCAAAACCCTAAGGAGGTTTTATCGTAAAGTTTCGAAGTCATTTGAATGCCTTTTAAACTAATAAGGGAATTTTCATAATTTATTAGGAAAATTACGCGTCTATCAGGATGCCATTCCTCAAAACTGACCTTGGAATCAGATCTAGAGGGTCCAACAATCCTAAAGATTGACTTTTATACTTTATCAATGTTTCTAGGTATCTATTCTATGTCTATGGGCATTTTAATAATTCTGCGTTTTTAAATGGGACTACCTTGAGTCCCTATTTCATTATTCTGATATCATATTTGAGCCTTGAGCATCCAAAAATATTAGAAACGCCTCTTTCGGATCTTAATTCGGCTTTAAATTTCTTAATCTAAGTCTAGGGGTATAATTTTCATTTTCTCACTTTATGTGGAACCATCACCGGGTCCCCATTTATTCAATTTGATCATATATTTGAATCTTGGGCATCCAATAATTTTGGAATAGCTCATTCTAAATTTTAATTAGCCTTTAAGTTTCTTAAACTATCATTAGGGGTATTTTTGTAATTTTTTTATATTCATGTGGGACCACCCCAGTTCCCCGAATGTCCAAACTGACTCAGCCATTGAGTCCAGAATGCCCAAAAATCTTAAGAACCCTATTTCATTTTAATTAACTTTGATTTTAATTTTATAAACAAGTGGGCCTTTTTTGTAATTTCTTTAAAATGAGTTCATTGATTTGTAATTAACTTAAACAAGTCAAGTCCTTTTTAATTTATTTTAAATCAACTTTCAATCCCTGTAGCCAAACAAGTCTTAATCAATTTCAATTTCAATTTTTGGCATAGAGATAACCCTATTCTTGTTCCAATCAATTTTGGAATTTCAATTCAATTGTAACCAAACAACCCCTCAGACCCAATCAACCATGGGCTAGACCCAAACCTGAACCCGAGACCTGACATGGTCCATGACCCAAGACTCGACCATATTGACCAGTTAACTCGCCAAAGTTGACCGCCGCCGGCAAGGCTTCGGTCACCTTCTTTGGTGAACCTCGTCGGAAAACCAAAAACCTTAGTTTTCAAATCTGTATTTTTCTACACTATTTTCACTCCTTTTTCTTTCTAACCTTATATATTATCATTCTACACATTTTAAGATGGGTTTTAAGCATTAACAACCCTCGAATCAAACCAAACTTCCAAGATTCCCGATTCTCCGACGAACTAGTTATTCGGCCAGTTCCTCGCTGTCCCAACCCTCACCTGCACCAAACTGCTTCCAAACAATTTCTAGGTTCACGTTTTACCACCATAGACTAGTTTTGAAGTCGACTTGAAAGGAAATCAAGAGACCCATTTTCGGTTTCCTTCTCTCTACTATACACACACACACATATATATATATATACATACCCACATACGTAAACTGATACACACACCTGTATACATGCATTCATGAGTCTAGAGAAAATAAAACTAACTTGAAAATGCCTAGAAGAGCACTTACCTATTTTGTTTCCATTGTCATAGGTAGAAAGAGAAACTTGAGGAGAGAGAGAACTCAACTTTGAGCTCCAATGGCTGTCGCCCTCTTCCAGCATCTGGTTCACTCTTCCTCTCTTCTTCTTCTTCTTTTCCTTTTTTTTGGTTCTGTCCTTTTATGTGTGTCAAACACACACTGATACACACAACACAAACCCACACCGTTTTCTCTCTCCACACGCACACACTACCCCCACTTCATTTCTCTCTCATGGCTGTATAGCCAACAATTCACACACACACACACACACTGTCACGTATATATACAAATATATACACACACTTGTATATACATACACAATCCGAGACACACAAACACACACTCTTTAGTGTGTCCGAGAGAGAGAGAGAGAGAGAGAGAGAGAGAGAGAGAGAGAGAGAAATTGTGTGAGAATGTGGAGAGGTTGGTTTGCCCAAGGTGGGGGGAAGAGGAAAAGCAAGAGAGATAAAAAGGACTTCCAATCCCATCCATGTGTACTCACCCACTTTTTGGTCCCTTTATAGTGCACATCACCTACACACAAGTCTCTCTACATTGGATCCCCTCTAGCCCAATCAATTGGTTCCATGTGTCCAAGTCTAGAAATGCTCCCCAAGCTTCTTGAGAAAGCTTTGCACACTTCCCAATATGCCACATGGCTAGTTAGCCAAATGTGCGTGCACATGCGTCCGAACATGGACTGTCTCAAAATCGCACCAAAACTGGAACCCTAGCTAATATCGACGCTCTAACTCCAAATATGTTATCTGTCTCTCAAAATTCAATCGTTTGAATTTCTATAATTATCTCCGATCCGTAAATGACTGTGTTGTCCCATGATTCATACCAATCTAGAATAATTTACCAAAATTCTAACTTAACCTTACAATGTCACATTAATGTTCCATTATTCGATTTCATAATTATTCTGATACATCATTGATTAATCACTCATTTATCCTCAATCAATGCTAGCAATTTACCAAATTGCCCTTTATGATTTTCTAAATCCTTACAACTATAGCCCTCCACTAACCTTACACTTTAAGCCTTTACTGATGCCGACTAGGCTGGCTGTATTGATGATCGTTGTTCTCAAAGTGACCACTGTATTTTCATGGTTCCAAATCTTATTTTTTAGAGTTCCAAAAAGCAATCCACTATTTCTAAGTCGAGCACTGAATCTGAATATCGTGGACTGGCCCGGACAACCGCTGAAATATTATGGATCAAATCTCTTCTCAAAGAATTACATGTTCCTCTTCATTGACCTCCCACCATATGGTATGATAATCTAGGTGCTACATATCTCTCCGCTAATCCCGTCTTTCATGCAAGAACAAAGCGCATTGAGATTGATTTTCATTTTGTTCGTGAGAAAATTGCCAATAAAGCCATTGACATTCGATTCATCTCTTTCCAAGATCAAACTGCAGATATCATGACTAAACCACTCGGCAATAATTGTTTTAATCTTCTTCGGAACAAGTTCACGATCAGAGAAAAGCTATTGAGCTTGAGGGGGCATAACAAAGATTAGTTCTGATTTAAAATTTAAATTCAAACTAATTTTGAATTCAAATTTAAATTCAAACTAATATTTTTTACAAATAAAGATTAGTTGAATTCAAATTTAAATTCAAACTAATATTTTTTACAAATAAAGATTAGTTGAATTCAAATTTAAATTTAAACAAATCTTTGTTACAAACAAAGATTAGTTTGAAGACAAATTTAAATTCAAGTTTTACAAAGTTTAAATTCAAATTTTAGTTTTTTTCATTCATCTTTTATTCAAATTTAGATTTTCCTTTTATCTCTTTATGTACAACTATAAAAGCCCAAGGTTGTATTACATTTGAAAATGAATAAAAATATAGATCATCTTTAAGATCTTTTAGTAACAACTAAACAAACAGGCCATAAGTTTCCTTCATTCATATTTTGGCTTTACAATTTCTTCCATATTTGTTTTGGGTAAATTACACTGTCATCTCTTAAGATTTTTGCCAATTATACCAACTTTCTCTAAGATTCTGAAATTATACTAACATTCTCTACTTTATCTGACAATATACGGATACTCTCTCTAGTCAATTTTTTTATTCAAAATGACAAAACTACCATCTTCATGCTTTTTTTTTTTTTCATTTTTCTAAATTTTGACTAATTTTTTTTTTTCATTTTTCAAATAAATATTGATAAAAACCTTAAATTTATTTTTAAATAAAAGAAAAATAAGTTATTTACCTTAGATTTATTTTTAAATAAAATAATAAAAAAACCTTTAAAAAAGTTAGAAAAAATTGATCAAAATTTAAAAAATATAAAAATAAATAAATAAAAGGGAATATTTTCTCATTTTAAAGAAAAAAATTGATTGGAGAAGAGTGTATGTATATTATCAGTTCAAATAAGAAAAGTTAGTGTAATTTTAGAAACTTTAGAAAAGGTTAATGTAATTATCAAAAACTTTATCAAAAGTAAGTGTAATTTATCCTCCCCTTTTTTTTAGTGGCTTTCCATTGTAGTGGGTACAGTTGGAAACTTCTTGTCAATCGCTATTTATAAAATAACAAGTAACTTATACTGATCTCTCTTGAGGTTTCTAAAATTACACTGACCTCCCCTCTTTTACAAAATAATATACAGATACCTCTCTTCGGTCAATTTTTTTTCCTCAAAATGACAAAACTGGCCATTTTATTTACTTATTCTTATATTTTTCTAATTTTGACCAATTTATTCTAGATTTTTTAAATAGTTTTATTTTAAAATAAATTTCAGGTAAATAAATTATTTTTATTTATATAAAAATAATTTTAAGGTTTTTATCAATATTTATTTGAAAAAAAAAATTGGCCAAGATTTTAAAAAATTGGAAAACAAAATATGAAAGGAGTAATTTTGTCATTTTGAAAAAAAAAATTAACTGGAGGGAGGTATCTATATATTATTTTATAAAATAAGAAAGGTCAGCATAATTTCAGAAATATAAAAAAATGTCAGTATAATTGTCATAAATCTTAAATAAAGTCAGTGTAATTGACTCTAAATTCAAGCATTTGTCTCTTGTAACATAAAATTCAGGGCATGTAGTTCTAATCTTAAAAGTTGAAATAAATTTGTTCTGTGACAATATTGAATAACAAGCTGCTCAATCCAAGTCTGAAATCACTACACCTATACCCAAAATATTGTCTAAAAATAATAAGCGATAAACCATAAAAAAGTACAAAATAAAAAATAAAAAAAATTGGACTCAATACTTGATATAGAGAAATCGAAAATGCCTCTCAGGTGTGGAAATGATTTTTTTATTACTTTTAGTGACGCTCATCATGCTAATAGTTATTTTCAGTAAGGTTTTTTGTGTGTTGCTAAAAGAATGTGTCGCTAAAAATGAATATTTTTTGTAGTGATAATTATAGAAAAATTTTACATAGACATTTATAGACCAATTTTTCTCTACTTTGTTTGTTTTATTGGTTCTCTCCTGCATGTAATTTTGTTTTGTAATACATGTGCCTGCTGTTCATCTTGTTATTCTTTTCTGGTTATTAAATTTTACTTACAAGAGAAAAATCTATTTTTTTTTGTTCCTTCGAAAATAAACTGCTATAATGTAGGAATATATATATTTTTAAATCAACAGTAAATTGACCATGTCCCAATGTTGAACTGTAGAAGAGCTTTGATTAGTAACAAAACTAAAGGCAGATTCAATTTTACCAAAACAACTATTCGTAAAAGGAGCGAAAAATAATAACTAACAATACTTCAAACAATATTTGTGGGGTAAGATTTCTCTCACAAATGAGTGTCCTCCCACGATCGATGGAAAAGACTCTCGGAGATATGCAAGAAATATCGGTGTAATACCGGTGAACGACTCTTCGATAAATCAAATTAGCCGGATCCCAATTATAAAATAAGAATTAGAAGCAAGAAGACTACTATCAAGATTGATTTACTTTTGAATTAGAGGTCTCTGTGTTTAAGTAGTCGGTGGTGACTCTGAGATGATTTCCTTGATCTCATATGATTCCATAATGATAGAAAAATATTTATCATGCCATGGTTGGCTATGTACACGGGGATCTCTACCTCCCTAATTTGTTGTGGGATCGGCATCCCGCCCAACTAGCCTATGTTTAACGTGTTAGAAATAGTCAATTCTGTCTCCAATCAAGAGTGTTATTGATAAGTTGGCATGTTTATTCAGGAGGCGAGGAATGACGCGAGGGTTCTGCACGGGAGATTCTCTTCAGGCGCCTTAATTGTCACTTTGTCCTTCATGACTATTCTGTCAAGTGTCACCCTCAGTAGTAAATGATGATTTTATGTCCGTACAATATTATTTAAAAAAAAAATCACGACAAATATTTATTTTAAAGGATAGAGAGCAACCCAAATCATCCAAAGCGTCATTTCTTGATTTCAGAATGTACTCAAAATATTTTGAATGCCACCATGTTGACTATCTCAAACACCAAAACTAATCCATAGTGACATGACGAGATACAGACGAAATTCTTGAACTTATTGAGTACTGATGTCAATATTGTTGAATTCAGCATATACAGCTGTGTTGTGTACCCATTGCTTCTCAAAGAGAAATGACATGCTGCCAAACCCACCTAAACTTAAACAAAACAACGACTTTGACAAAGTCAATTGTTATAAATTCTAACCAAAGATAGACTATATATATATACACACATATACAAACACCCGTTATACTAAAATTAAGAAAATAATGGATGCAACGTTTCAATAAAGACTATTTTTTAAAAGTTTGGCCGGTGTTGGTGCGTTATGTTTGAAACTTTATTAGGCATTTAAACGCGTCGAAATGTTGAGTGATGAGATGTCCAAGAGAGAGAAGCGAAAAACAAGTTGAACAAAGAATTTCAAAATTCAAACGCGCTTCTGAATCGTATATTAAATAAAAACAGCAAGGGAGGGTGGGGTGCCAATAGAACAGAAGATGAAGCTATGGAGAAGGGCTTCTGGAGCGCTTGAAGGACCGGAATAGCATTTTGATTGCTAGCCTATCGAAAAGGACTGCGCTCCGGAACCCCGATATCGAGGCGGCTGTCATCAAAGCGACGAGCCACGATGAGTCCTACGTCGATTACAGGAATGCTCAGAGAGTCTTTGCATGGATACGCATGTCGCCGGCCTATCTCAGGTCTTTTGTATGGGCTCTCTGTATGCGCTTGGAGAAGACTCGGAGCTGGGTTGTGGCCCTCAAAGGTTTGATTCTCATGCATGGCGTTTTCTGTTGTAGAGTCCCTGCGGTACAGAACATGGGAAGATTACCATTTGATCTATCCAACTTCAAGGATGGGCACATGAATCCGGTGAATGCCTGGGGCTTCAATGTCTTTGTTCGTGTTTACTATGCTTTTCTTGATCAGAAATCTCGCTTCATGTTCATGGATTTGCAGGAACGTAAAGGTCGAACAAAGTATTCAGAAGAGGTACCCATGTTGCAAGAGCTTGCGAGGCTGCAAAAATTACAAGGTTTGCTTGACATGTTGCTTCAAATTAAGCCCCAAGCTGATGGTATGAATATGGGTCTTATTCTTGAAGCCATGGACTGCATTATCATTGAGATCTACGACATTTACAGCAGAATATGTAATGGGATTGCGAGAGTTCTGATGAGGATATATTCGGCTGGGAAGGTTGAAGCAATCACGGCACTTAATGTTTTGCAGAAAGCTACCATACAGGGTGATGAACTCTCTTTGTACTTTGAACTTTGCAGAGATATTGGAGTTCTTAATGCAAGAGAATGTCCAAAAATGGAGCAAATCCCTGAAGTAGATATCCGAGAAATCGAGTGTTTAATCAATGGGGTTTCGAATCAAAAAGATAATTGGGTTCCACAGGTGGATAAAGCCATCATCGTCAGAGAGACGAGAACAGTTGATAAAGGTAACGATTCAAATGGCGATTTGAAGACAACAATCACCAATAATTGGGAGGTATTTGATGATGATCTGAAAAAGGTCAATGGAGAAACTAGTTCTGATGATATAGGAAAAATGGTTGTACCTTATTCGGCCTCTTTGACATTTCCAGCTGTTCATGTAGATGGTAAAAATGAAGGTTTTCCAGATTTAATTAGTTTCTTGTAGCAGTTGGGAGTTCCCTTTGAATCCCCTTTGAGAAGCTTCATCACCTGTTTAAAAAAAATGTGAAATAGTTTAACAATTTAGGAGACAAAAATTTATTTTTATTGTTTTCCATATTAATTGTTGTTTACTTTATTGAAAATATAATTTTGGATATTTCCGTAATGCATAATTGTCTAATTACATATATTTTGATATGTGAATGTGCTTAGAAACTTTTAGAATTGTCTAGAAATTCTAAAAATTGCCTTAAAATTCTATAATTTATTTAAGAATTATAAAAGTTATATTCAAATATTTATGTAATCATAGCCTTATATAAAAGATTATTTGGACTACATATATAAGTGAATTAAGAGAAAAAAAAAAAAAAAAAAGATGATATAGATATATTTGTTAAAAAAAAAAAAAAGTACTCAAGCAATTGACAAAAGAGTTCCGTACAATCTATGATTATACATTTCTAAATACATGTCTAAGTAATTCTATTTGGTATTAGAGCATAAAAAATTTAACATCATATCAGGATATTCATAAAAAATTTCAACACACTTCTCCTCAAGTTGTATTGTAATTTAGAAATATAATCACGGATTGAATTGACATTTAAGTTCGGAGATTGATCCTTAGATAACAAAATGGTTGTGGTTTTTTTATTTTATTTGAAAACTTCATGACGATAAGGGAATTGCCATTATAATCTTGCTGAAGCCCCTTAACCTGTTTTGCCTGCTTACTATGTGAAATGAGCTGTATGTTTCTCGATCAGATTTTCGTTTGCATTAAATCTTGTTTGGAATGAAATTTATTTTAGGTTGCATTTGAATTTAAGGATTTGAGATGCATGGATTGATATACCAAAAATGTACTCTCAAATCAAGACCTAACACGTGTCCATTTTGGATTATACGATAGAGGCACGTCACTATACCTGAGATATATCACCTCGGCACACTTAATTAAGTTCCGTTATTCCTTAAGACTGCTGAAGTCACTCCCAAAGTACATCGGAATACCGATGTCGTAATGATGGGACAACCATGTACAAACATAAATATGACGTGGGTTGTCATAATGACAATACGGCCACCTGACAGGCGGCAAAGTCTAGCTTAGTCTAAAAATGAAATTAAGCCCTAGCCCTATATCGCTGTCAACTCAGTGACGAACAGTGACATAAAGATATCATGATGAACTTGCCCCACCGCTTAGCACTAAAAACAAAGCTCCATCAACCTATAAATAGATAAAGAAAGGTATGTACAAAGCATCGGATTTTTTCCTGAACTAAGATAAAAGAAGAAGATATTATTACTTCAAGTGATATTTTTCTTCCTCATCTCATTTAACCATCGGAGCGGCTACCCACCGGAGCCCTCCCGGTGGCTTTCTGACCTTACTTCTTAGCAGGTTGATTCACAGCGACGGTCTAGTCCTTGACGAGCCAAAAATTGCAGCATCATGGATGAATTGAAGAAACTTGTACCAAGTGGATTTGAAATAGTTAGAAGATGAATTAGTGAGTCAAAAGAATCGAAAGAAAGTCAAAATCGATTAATCCTAATAAAATGTCTCTCCCATCTGTACTCTATTTATCCTTCCTCTTGTATCTATATATCATTTCAATTCCAATGGCTCTTCTATATGTTTATGAATTTGAAATTCATTTCTCTTCACATTTCAGATCCATCAATTCTCAATTCATATGCAACTTTAAACTTTAACAGCTTACACATTTTTTCAACTCCAAATCCTCTTTTAACTGTTTTATGCGCTCTGTACACATGCAATGATGTAATTTATTGCATTTTAGGTGCCATCGATTTTTTATTTTTTATTTATTTTTGCATAATCTTCCAAACTGTTAATTTAATTTTAAAAACTCAGTCACGCATTAAAGCACTGATTTCTGTCCCCCTCAATTCCCCTTGGGAGAGACTAACAGAAAGGGAGAGATGATGTTGAACGGAACACATGACTGTGTTGAGTCCCACGCGAGTGTGTAATGAGAATTCATGAGCATGTAAATAAAGGTAGATAAATACCATCGAACAATTTTTGGGTTAAATAAAAGGGCGATGTTGCTCTAAGTTCAAGTTTATATGATGTTTGCAATTGTGGTATTAGAGCCAACCGTCTCATTGACGAGTAGGATGGTAATTTAATTCGTTTCATTAGAAACTTGTCAACCCCGTTCCCTAATGAGACGGATTTGGGGAAAGGTATTTTTAACCCGTTAGGTTTTGGGACGGGATATGGAGAAAAGATATCCCATCCCGTCCCGTCTCCCTCCCGATTAGTTAAAATAAAATAATAAAAGAAGTTTTATACTACATAATTAATGTTTATAATGATATTTTAGTCACTTTTTAAAAGTTTATATAAATTTGATACTGTTATATATTCCCAAAAGAAAATAATGGTATTTTAATTTTCTATTAATATATAAATTTCTTATTATACACATGTATTGTTTTGTTTGAAATGTGTTACTTATAATTAATTTAATAAAATAAATAACTAAATAAAATTCTAAAAATAAATGGAGACTCCAATGGGATCCACCAGGGCCTATCACGAAATTTAAACGGGTTTAGGAGAAAACATTTTTTTGTAAGATAGAATTAGAAAAGAGGTCCCTCATCTCAAACCTGTCTCGTTGTCATCCCTAATAACGATGGTATCCATAATAGTTATCCTATGGCCTTTTATGATTTATTTTTTGGGGAGCACATGTGGCTACATTAATCACAAGAATAAAGGGTTCTTTGATACCGTGTTGCTAATTCTTCAGCACACATAATTTTAATGGCTTGACCTAAAATAAAAGTGGGCGTTATATATTATTTGAGGTGAGTTTACATGGAAATACATTTTTTTTAATGAGTAGATTGAAAACATATATCGGATTACTTAAAATCATTAAGGAGTGAATGCTCCAAATGTCATCACTTGAACATGGTAACAAGAACTTGTGAAAAATTTGTGTCTCACATTAGTTAGATACAAAGATTTGTGAATATATATACAATTACCTTGAATAAGGGTTTGAGCCCTAAGAGACACCCCACTTTTGTAGAAGGGGCAAGACTTAACCCATGATGGGTTCACTACACACGCACGCCACCCGGGCCGACTTGGGATTTGGCTATATATATGGATAATATTTATTTAATATTTTTATTTAAATTTTTTCCAGAGCATTACCATTTTATTACCGTTTGGAATATTTCAAAATACAGCATTATGATTGAACAGTCGCTTACCTTGCATGAATTGATACATCAATTTTAACTAGGCTATCTGTTCGCCATGAATAGAGGTGTCATTCGCCTTCGTGCCTATACTAAACAGTCAAGAAGAGTTCTATATAAATCAATTCGCCCCTCATTACATAGGTTAATCAATGTTCTTATTCAGTCTACAATCATGCACGAGTCAGTTCATATAATAAAGTCAATGAGAGTACAAAAACTGTTGTAGGTTGACAGGCGCAGTTTATAGTGATTCTATTGTGTGAAGATTCAGATCATTATATCCTTAGAGACAGATGTCTAAAAAGCTCATAAATACCATTGCGAGGGGTGAAATCTATCTCAAGGACATAATGTCAAGCACTAGCCTTGATCTACATTATTTCTCTCTTCTTTTCTGATTTGCAAAAAATTTTAAGTGCAATTTTTATTCTATTTGAATTATTGAAATTATTTTATTGTGAATTCTATTTTATAAACAGTATTCTATTTTCTATTTACTAATGTAAGTTCTGACTCTAATATGTCAGAATCTGTTTCGATAGTACTTTATTAATATATAACCATTTTAGTTATTTTAATTGTGAAGTAAAACTGCTTATTATACCAACATGATCTTTTGTCAACCTATTATTCACAATAAATAAAGGTTGGGACAAAGATGAAATCCAAAGCAAGTTTAACCATATCATGCATGGGGAAATTGAATCAGGGTATAATACACAGTCAAGGGTGATATACCATATTTAAGCACTAATATACAGAACTGTCATGTGTCTATGCAGGTCTGGAGGCTACTGGCGTAAGCACTCTGAATTATATATTTATTGTCCAAGACTAGTAACCACAACAAGTGGTCTATCGAGCTGAACATCCACAGTCACCCTACAAACCTACCTCTTAATATAGAGTTCGATAAGGAAACTTCTAGCTTCGGATACATTCTATATCTGATCTTTCTATTCCTAATCCTCATCAGAATTAGCAAGAATTCAACCTATATATAAGGGTGTATGGTACACCCTAAACTCATGGTGCATTACCCTAGTCAAATATAATCTCTTTTAGTTTCTTCTCTAACTTAAGCAGTCAGAGCGACCACCACCAGAGCCAATTCAGTGACCCCTAACCTTTGTTTTGTAGGGAAGCTCTAGAGAAGATTACATCCAATTAGAAATTGATAACAATAGTTTGGCCTCGTCTATGGGAACGACGAGTTATTAATGAAACTAAAGCTCCATCCATGAGGGAACCAATCTAAAGTTCAACCGAACCAAGACCTAGCCAGAAGAACAGAGACTCAAAGGTGTGCTCTAAGCCTAATGGAATGAAGAATGGAGCAACTCACCCAATAAGATTGAAGCTTTGAGTAGAAGAGTGGCAGCCTTGGCATAAAACTGCCAAGCGATGCTACCACCTCATCGAGGAAGATAGAAATTTACCACCATTGCCTTTTCCAGTGCTAATGGCCACTAGTCTAACAATAGTGCCAGGACCAAGAGGGACATTCAGTATGCTAGGAACGATGCCAGAAAACCTCATGTCCATTCTAAGCAGGACTACCTTTACAATTTGTTTGGAATGCCAAGAATTCCATTCACCCTAGAGGTAATGGTTAAGGAACCAAAACTCAAACTTTATGATGGGATTAATAACCCTATCGACCATCTCAAGTACTTCCACTATATAATGGCCCTATAAGGGGGGACTGATGCCCTTATGTGCCGATCTTTCATCACAAGCCTAAAAAGGGTGACTTTGACATGGTTTCACCACCTTCCACTGAACTTGATATTTTGTTTCGATGACCTAAGCAGGAAATTTATAAATCAATTCATAACCAGCAAAAGACTTAGGAGGGGACTAGAGTTCCTTCTAACATTGAAGCAAGCAGCAAAGAGACCTTATATGATTTCATAACACAGTTCAACCCCAAACTCACAACCATTCACAATTGTGAAAAATGGTTTATCGTTGCATCTCTGAACTCTAGGCTTCACCTTAGTAGATTTAAGGACTCATTAACAAAGAACCCACCAACAAACATGGTGGCTTTACTTTTACGAGCCTAAAAATACATAAAGCTCGAGGATGTGAAGAGCTCTTACAAAGATACCAAAGACCAACTTTAGATGGAAGACCAATCCCAAAGGAGGGATGACAAAAATAGGAGACGAAGCCCCGAGTAAAGAGCTTAGAAGTCATAACCCAATTTGAGATCAAGAAGGTATAATAACTACAAACTTATGAATGCCTCATTGAGGCACATCCTCTACCAGATCCAGTCTAAGGAAAACTTAAAGTGTACAAAACACATGAAGGGAGATCTAGAATAGAGGAATTAAAATAAAGATTTTGAATAACACTAAGATCAGGGCCATACAACTAACAAGTACTGAGCTCTGAAATAGGAAAAAGAGTACCTAATAAAAAAAGGTCAGCTTCGGGAGTACATGCAACAGGGCAGGAGGCCTAACCATCATGATGAAAGGTATCATAAGAAGAGGCAGGAGCCAAAGCATGTAGCTCAGAATGACCGACACCCCCTAGGTGATCCCCAACACGCGAATCTTTGTGCTAGATGCCAAAAGAGCTAAAATAGGATTGTCTAATATAGCAAGGAAAATGTATCTTCAAGAGGCAAGGTCAGAGCTTTATCCTTTCCAAATTAATGCAATTGATACTTTGGCTACATGCAATTGATACAGTTTCTTGGCCTTGATTTGGTTGAAGTACACTATCCGCATAGTGATACTTTGGTAATCACCCTAAAAGTTGTTAACTTTGAGATCATAAGAGTGCTTGTGGACACTGGGAGCTCAACTAGTGTTTTGTTCATGTTACCATTCAAACAAATGAAGTTAGGCCCAATAGATTTCCATCCTACTATGATCATCATGGTTGGGTTCAATGACCATCTGAGCTTACCCATATAGACAATGAAGGTCCCCATAATAATTGGTAAGGGTGATGACCAAGAGACCTTAATGATGGAATTGGTGATTTTGGATGCCAAGTCACCTTATAACATGATAATAGGGAGACCTTAGATCCATGAGATGGGTGCAATCACCTCAACACTCTACCAAAGCTTGAAGTGTGTCCTTGAGGACCATGTGATCACTATAAAGGGTTGCCAACCGACCTTGAGAGAATGTCACGCCATAGCCTTTAAAGAAAAAGCTCCCAAATAGAAATTACAGAAGGAGCTTGGGAGTGACGAACTTTTGAGCTTAGAATTATATGGCTAAGAAGAATACCTAACTTGATATAGAAGAGCCATTGAGTCTCAAAGGATTGGATAGCTCATTGAAAGCTCAAAAAAGGGGAATAAGGTGCTCATAAGTTTTGAAAGGGTGTGAAGTTTCTACAAATAGGCTCACATTTGTCCCCTTCAGACTAGAAATTGCTCATGACCTTCTTAAAGAAAAACTCTCGGTGTTTGCATAGGAGACGAAGAATATGGAAGGGATCGATCACGAGTTCATGTCACTCAAGCTCATGGTAGATCCTAACCATTCTCTGGTATGGCAGAAGATGAGGAAATTTTTACCAAAGTGGCACTGAGTTATCAATAATGAAGTCCAGAAGCTGCTAGACACTAGAATGATCAGGGAGTTTTACTACCCTGAATGGGCTTCCAACACCATCCTAGACAAAAAAAAAAAAAAAGAATAGGAAGTGGAAATTATGCTTAGACTATACCAACCTAAATATATCATGCCCCAAGGATAGTTTTCCACTCCCTAGACTTGACCAATTAGTAAATGCCACTGCAGGTCATAAACTTATGAGCTTCATAGACGCATATTTGGGATACAACCAAATTTAGATGTACCTTTCCAACTAGGAAAAAACATCATTCATATCAAAAAAAGGGTTGTACTGTTACAAGGTAATGCCATTTGGGCTTAAGAACGCAAAGGCGACGTACTAGAGGTTGGTCAACAAAATGTTCCACACTCTAATTTGGAACACAATGAAAGTCTACATCAATAACATATTGGTAAAGAGTGTTCAGAACAAAGATCATATACAAGACTTGATCTAGACCTTTGAAATTTTGAGGAAGCACAATGAAGTTGAATCTCTTAAAATACACCTTTGGGGTCATTGAAGGGAACTTCCATTGTATCCTAAAGAGGAATCGAAACTTATCCAATATGAATCAAAGCTATGACTGCATGGCCTCCCTCAGAACAAAAAAGGATACAAAAAGCCTAAATAGAAGGATTGTAACCTTAAATAGGTTTATCTCCAAATCAACAAACTAATGCCAACCCTTCTTTAAGTCTTTGAGAGGGAGTAAAGCCTTAGAATGGACCCCTGAATGTAAAGAAGCCTTCTAAAAATTGAATAAGTACCTTGGCTCTCTAGAACTCCTCTCAAAGCCATTAATGAGAGAAAAGTCATTCGTATACCTAGTTGTATCAAGCAGTGTAGTAAATTAAGCACTAATCCGATAAGAATAAGGGGTTTAGAAGCTAGTATTTTATGTTAGTAAGGCACTTTTAAAAGAAGAAATAAGGTATTCCAAGATAAAAAAAAAAAAAATATTGGCATTTGCTTTGGTAATTTTAGTATAGAAGCTGAGGCCCTACTTCCAACCACACCCAATAACCATTCTAACCTCATACCCTTTCAAAGTATTTCTTTATAAGTTGTTAGGATAATTAATGAAGTAGTCTATAGAGTTGGAAGAATTTGACATCTGTTACACCCTCCTGGACTACCATATTGGCCCAAGATTTGGTAGATTTTATAGCTGAATTTATAAGAGCCTTCTCAAAATTGAATAAGTACCTTGGCTCTCTAGAACTCTTAAAGCCATTAATGAGAGAAAAGTCATTCTTATACCTAGCTGTATCAAGTAGTGTAGTAAATTCAGCAGTAATCCAAGAAGAATAAGGGGTTTAAAAGCTAGTATTTTATGTCAATAAGGCACTTTTAAAAGAAGAAATAAGGTATTCCAAGCTAAAAAAATTGGCATTTCTTTGGTAATTGTAGTATGGAAGCTGAGGCCTTACTTCCAACGACACCTAATAACCATTCTAACCTCATACCCTTTCAAAGTATTTCTTTATAAGTTGTTAAGACAATTAATGAAGTGGTCTATGGAGTTGGAAGAATTTGACATCTGTTACACCCTCCTAGACTACCATATTGGCCCAAGATTTGGTAGATTTTATAACCGAATTTACAAGAGCCTTCTAAAAATTGAGTAAGTACCTTGGCTCTCCAGAACTCCTCTCAAAGCCATTAATGAGAGAAAAGTCATTCTTATACCTAGTTGTTTCAAGTAGTGTAGTAAATTCAACAGTAATCTGAGAAGAATAAGGGGTTTAGAAACTAGTATTTTATGTCAGTAAGGCACTTTTAAAAGAAGAAATAAGGTATTTTAATCTAAAAAAATTGGCATTTGCTTTAGTAATTTTAGTATGGAAGCTGAGGCCTTACTTTCAACCACACCCAATAACCATTCTGACCTCATACCCTTTTAAAGTAGTTCTTTATATGTTGTCAGGACAATTAATGAAGTACTCTATAGAGTTGGAAGAATTTGACATCTGTTACACCCTCCTAGACTACCATATTGGCCCAAGATTTGGTAGATTTTATAGCCAAATTTATAGGGGTTCTAAACCCTAGCTCAAGCTAACCTTATAGTTCAAAGTGAGTTGTTTGGGTCTTAAATGTCCTTAACAGACCAAGGTTCCGGAGTAAGGGTGATCCTTCAATCCCTAGATGGGGTCGTCATAGAAAAACCTGCTAGCTTGGGGTTCAAGGCCTTCAACAATGAGGCTAAATATGAAGCTTTGATTTATGGGCTCAAATTAGCTTAGGAATGTGCAACTAAAAGTCTTAAAATATATCTAGATTCCTAATTAATCGTTAGTCAAATCTTAGGAGATTTTATTGTCAAGGATGATTGAATGTAAAAGTACTCTAAGCTGGTAAGTTACTGAAGAAATCATTTAAATACTTTGTATAAAGAAGGTAACATAGATAAAAACTTCAGGGTTGATGCCTTAGCAAATATGGCATCCTATATGGGCTCAAAAAAAGATTTTAGTATCAAGAAATTTTATCAATCAGAGCTTAACATAGTTCAGACTATGTAGACCAAGCAAACAATAAAAGAACTTGAAAGACAACCTTCTTCCAGATGAAAAAAACCGATCCAAAAGAATCCATATCAGAGTAGCTCGATATTTAATTTTGAATGAAAAACTTTGTCGAATGTCCTACTCCTAACCATTTTTATTGTGCTTAAATCACAAATATGCTCAGTATGTCATGAAAAAATTACACGAAGGGATATGTGGGAACCATAACAGGGGTAGAACCCTAGCCTATCGAGCACTCTCATAAGGTTACTACTGGCTTAGTATGCTAAAACAAGTTAAGGAGTATGTCAAAAAATGTGAGAAATGCCAATGCTTTGCATTCTATTAAAAAATGTGACAAATGCCAACGCTTTGCATCCTATCAACATTAGCCTCATCAAGAATTCATCCCTATTGCTAGCTCATGGCTTTTTTCATAATGGGGGGTGAACATAGTAAGGCCACTGCCCCCGGCACCATATAATAGATTTCTCCTAGTGGCAATTGACTTCTTTACCAAATGGGTAGAGGCTGAGCCTCTAGCCAAGAATACTGAGTAGGAAGTGCGGAACTTCACATGGAAAAATATCATGTACAGATTCAGTATACCGAAGGTCTTGATTATAAACTACAGAACTTAGTTCCAAGGTAAGCTATTATCTAGATTTTGCTTAAACTTGTACATTGGTCACCATTTCTCCTCTCTAGGAGCTAACATATAAGTAGAAATAACCAACCAAACTATTCTCGAACATTAAAAAAAGGCTCGAGTCCTTAAAAGGTAGATAGGTAGAGGAACTCCGAGGAGTTCTATGGGCAAACCGAACAATAAAGTGGGTTCTAACTTCTGCAAACCCATTCTCCCTAGTGTTCAGGATTGAGATAGTGACACCAGTAGAGTTTAGAATGCCAACCTGAGAACGTAGTTGTATGATCTCGAGCCCAACAACCATAGCTTTTCCTAGAATCTTAACTTCTTGGAAGAAAAAAGGGGATAAGCATAGATTAGAATGAAGGCCTATCAATAAAAGATGGCAAGAAGTTTTAACAAGAATATTAAGCCCAAGAACTTTCAATTAGGTGACCTTCACTCAAGAGTGTGTTCCCAAACACAAAAGAGCTCGATGTGGGAAAACTCTCCCTTTACTAGGAAGGGCTATACAAAATAGTCAAGATAGTTAAACCAATGACCTACTAGTTAGAGGAATTGTCTGAAAAACCTATACCAAGGCCTTGGAACGTTGAGCATTTATGAAAATTTTATCAATTAAGGTTTAGAACAAGTTACTTGACCATTCTTGTTTTAAGTTTTTTTCACGACCTTTAAATCTTGTGAAAAAGTTTACAAGTGTTACAGGTTGGGAGGCCTAAATTCTTTCGCCTATATGCTTTAGATGTCATTGCCTAAAATTTTTTCAAGACCTTTAAATATTGTGCAAAATTTTAGAAGTGTTACAGGTTGGGAGGCCTAAATTCCGAGGCTTACGAGTTTTAGATGTCATTGCCTAAAATATCTTCAAACCCTTTAAATCTTGTGCAAAATTTTACAAGTGTTACAAGTCAGGAAGGACACCTACTAGCTCTAGATACCTTGCCTAATATTACTTCAAAACCTTTAAAAATTATGCAAAATTTTACAAGTGTTAAAGGTCATGAGGCTAAAAGTTATCTTCAAAACTTATACAAAATTTTACAAGCACTTTACAATTACTGGCCCTAGATATTGACACCAAAAATTTGTCTTCATGACCTTTAAGTTTGGTAAAAAATTATACAAGTAGTTGAGGACCAAAGTCCAAACCAATAAGTGAGTATCATTGCTCAATGTGTCCTTAGGACCCTTTTTTAACGGTATCTTTTGGGCTTATTCAAAATTTTATGAAGTACTAAGGTTCGAGAGTTTAAAGGTTCCTTATAAAGTGCAAAGCATAATAGTTTGAATTGAAAGTATAACGGTGTAGAAGAGATGGCTATTATAGAGATCCAAGAGGAAATGATATAAAGACAAAAATTTAAGTTCTATTGATTGATAAAAAATACAGAGTACAAAAAAAAAAATACAAGTATTTATCCTTCAATGGGGTCTTAAGCCTCCGCCGCCTCGGTACCTTCTCCCACTGGAGCTTCAATATTTCCAAGGGCAGCTTCAGTTTCGATAGCCTCGAGCTTAGCAGTTTCATCTTCAACCTTCATATCATCAAGTGTGGAGGTGTCTAGATCAAGAAAAACTTTAGCCAGCTTGGGGAGATAGAGTTGATGGCCATATTATACCAGATTCATTCCAAGATTCACCACCTTAGCCTTTTGCTTTTCCCTGTCTTAGGCCTTTGATATTTGGATTTCTTCGACATAACGGGCTTAAGCTTTAAAGAGTTCCCACTTTGCTGCGAGCTCTTCCATCTTAAAATTGGTTAGCTGTTTCTTATTGTTCTCTAAGTCAATAACCAATAGTGCATTACGCTCAAACATTCAAGTAGTTGCTGCCTCAGCCGCCTTTACCCAATTCTTCTCAGAGGCCTCCGTAGTGGATTATGTGGACCTTAGTAGGATGCGAGCTTTATCCTATTCCTTTCAAAGATTTGTTTATCTATTCGAGGTCCTTAGTAAAGCTAAACAACCTGGCCATGACATAGGAAACTTGCAAGCCACCAAACAAAAAGAGTTAATGGAAATAAATACCATAAAAAGATAAAGTTTGGAGATGGTTTACCTTCGTTTGTGCCTCCATGCCCTCCTTCAGGGCCTCTTCAATGTTGCATCCCTTCATTTTATTGGGATAAGTCCTCTCACCTTTAGACCAGGCTATCTTCATTGAGTTCTTAGTAGTAATGACCAGACTCGGGGGACTATGAGCCCTTTTTTCCTTTCTCTTAGATTGGGCCCTTAACACCACCACCTTAACTGACTCGATGGTCTCCCGTTGTTCCAATATGGGTTAATTGGGAGGTAATTCCACCACTTTTTCAAACTTAGTCCCTTCGGATAAGTCATATTCGATTGGCAGTAATCACTTTTTCTTTACTACTATGGCTAGTTCGATAGAGGAACCAACGATGTTCTTCTTCTGCCCTGGATGATGATGATAGGTAGCAATAATGGACCTCTTCAAGTCCATGGCTTTTAATTGAAAGAGCCCAACCTCATGAAGGTTTTTCGAATTAAGGATGATGGAATAAGGGCATTGAAAAGGTTATAATAAAATCAACACAAAAAATGGACCAGTACATTAAAATAACTTAATGTCAAGAAAAAGAGGTTAGAAGAATAAGTCCATACCTACAAGCTCGATACTTCGAGAAAAAATACTGTTGCCCTCCTCGGGGTAATTAGCATACTCCTAACCTCTACTAACGTAAAAATACCACTTCTTCTATGTTTTTTTGGAAGAAGGGACACTAGTGGAGGGTTTAAACCCAGTGTCAAAATACATATAATACAACCCTTCTTGGGACTTTTTGAGGTCCATTCCACATCTCATTAGGTCCAGATCTACTTTTACACCATTTTTATGGCCTAAAACTCTGGACGTTTTCAAGAACCTCCAACTATTAATGTTAAGGTTGGCAGGGAAAAGTCTAAAATATGTAAAAAAAAAAAAACATCCTTAAGAAAGGGATGGAAGGGAACCTAAACCCAATCTTAAACCATTCAAGACATATGCATATCTCTTGGGCTTCTATATTTCATAGTTTGTCTTGTGGCATAGGAATCCTACATGAGAAGTTATTGGGGAAGTCATATTTTTGTCTAATTTTTTCGAGCATGATGCGGGTGATAGCCCTAGATTCTTCATCCATGGGCTTACTTACTCCAGCACCCTCTTCCTCAAAGTTATCTTCTATGGCCAACCTAGAGCTAATTTCTACCTTATTTTAGAGGTCCTTAGGACACCTAAACTCATTATAACCCTTCGAGGATGCCATGAAGGAATAAAAAAGAAAAAGGTAGAAGGAAGAGAATAAAAAATAAAGATGGAAGAGTATGACCTAATAATGAAAATCTAGACTGGCCAAAAAAGCAAATTCTAGTCACAAAAAATTGCCCCAATTATAAATCATCTTCTTGCGCTTCAAAATGATCAGGAAGTATGAAATAGGGCATGATCCTCTCATTTTATAGGGCTACCAGGCATTTAACGAGCAGCTAAAAAGGCACCCATACATTTGAGGGAGGCGAAAGGGCATCATTAGTTAAGCAATCATGGTTTCTTCAAGTTTCGTGAAATGGCTACAATGATAGGATATTAAATATGTGTAATTCGTATCACCTTGAAAAACTAAATGACATTTATTAGTGCCTCTAACATTTACGTCGTAACCCTAACCTCAGCTCGGGATGAATCCCATAGGATTGAGGCTCGGGAGGAGTAGTTGATAAACAATATTTAAGCACTAATATACATAATTTTCACATGTCTATGCACGGTCTGGAGGCTATAGCATAAACATTATGAACTATGTATTTATTGTCCAAAACTACTAACCTCGGTAAGTGGTCTACCAAGCTGAACAGCCAGGCTCACCCTACAGGCTTACCTCTAAAGGTATGGTTCAACACAGAAACTTCTAGCTTCAAATATATTCCATATTTGATCCTTTTGTTCCTAATCCTCATCGGAATTAGCAAGAGCTTGACCTATAAATACGAGTGCAAGGTATGCTTTAAACTCACGATGGATTGCCCTAGTCAAATATAATCTCTTTTAATTCTCTCTCGACTTTAAGCATAGGAGTGGCCACCACTGGGGCCAATCTAGTAACCCTTAACCTTTTTTTTGTAAGGAAGCTTTGGGGAAGATTACACGTAATCAGAAACTGGTAACAACAGAAGGCATAATACACAATTAAGTGTTGAGATTCATAGTTAGATAACAAAATGGTTGTAATTTTTTTTTAACTTCATGATCCTCTTATTCATCAATCAAGGAATTGTCATTATAATTTTGCAAAAGCTCCACGTGTAGCTTTGTCTGATTGTTATGTCAAATGGGCTGTTTAAGGAACCGATTTCGTTTGTGTTAAATCTTGTGTTTAGAATAGAATTTATTTTAGGTTACATTTGATCAATGCGAGGAATTGAGATGCATGGACGAATTTAAAAACCTCTTCTCATTGGATTTGAAATAATTAGACAATAAATAAATTAGTTAAAATAAGAAAAGCTCAAAAAATTCTCCTTGCACAAGAATCTTAATATAATATGTCTATCCTACTAGTACTCAATCATTCTTCTTTCATTTATCAGTTCAATTCCAATGGCTCTTCTATTTTTTATGAATTTAAACCTCAAATCTCTTCATATTTTATATCCATCTATTTCAAATACAACTTTAACAAATTAAACATTTCTAACTTCAAACACTTTCTAGCTTGTTTTATGATCTACACGTGTTATCATGATAGTTTAATGCATTTTAGGTACCATTAAAAAAATTCATAATCTAATGTAAAAGACCTATCAAACAAGATCAATGATTGTGGTTGCTTCAACGATCACTATAAGATATCAACAAAACCATTATAGAATCTCTAGTGATGATTACTTCAACAACCAAGACAAAAGAAGGCTTGAAAGAAAAAAGACTCATAAGGTTTTGGTACACACCTTAGCCCCTTTTTATAGGGGATTAATTACCATTTCAAATAAAATCCTTAATGGAGAAAAATATGGTGATTGTCATGTTGAATTGATAAATTTAAAATAACAATTTCCATATTGGAGTCTATTTCCTATCACTTTGATAGAAAACACAAGTATGGAAGGTTTGGAGTTCGTTAACACACAACATACCGCATTGGAGAATCATTACAATAAAAGAAACATTTAGAATGTTTCCAAATGTAACTTCCTTGATAGGATGGTAACAGTGAGGGTGAAGAGACAAAGCTCCACTCTAGATTGCCGATTTGAAGCTATTGTATGATACTTCCAAGCTAAGCTCAAAACTAGTAAGAATTACCACTAATTTTCCTGGTCAAAATACCTTCTTACAAATCTAAGGGAAGAAAATAATTCTTTTCAATTGGAAATCAAAGTTCTGAAGGGTAAGAACCTACAACCCAATAATTTATTGGATATTTTTCTATTTCCATGTTTTTCGTTGCCTATTCACTATCACGTGTCATTATCTTAACAATTCTATTAATTTTAGTCACATTAGTTGCTCCCTACAATTCTCTGATTTGAAGATCTATAGAAGATCAAAGACAAGCTACTGACATGTCAAATCTCAACAACCATTATGAAGTTTGGTAGGTTTTTTATAGTTTTTGAAAATACAACACGATTGACAATAAATGTAGATCAATATTATGCGTCTCTTCAAGGTTTCCGTTTCACCTTAAATGTTGCAACCTTATTCAAAAGGTGTTATATCTCTTAATCATTAATTACTCTATTTCATAGATATCATTTCACCTCGAATGACATTTTTGGTTGAAATCACAGAGCATTACTCCTCGTAATCATTGCAAATCCCTTTATAAATTGAAAGATTTTACCTTTATGGTCTCTTATTTGTCCTTTATTTTCTTGTGCTCTCAAAGATATACTCTGACATCCCTCTGTAATTTTCGGCAACCTTTTATCACTTATCTTTCTTTTCAACTCATTAGGTACACTTTCTTCTTCCTTTGTTTTACTTGTACTTTCAATTTTCCTTCATCAATGACATCTTCCAAAAAGCTCGTTAGGCCAAATTCCCTAAACTCAGTAATCAATAGGACTATTCCAATCGCAGGTAGTGGCCGGATGTCTAATTCTAAAGTTAGAATTTTAAATTCCTTTGAGGATGATGAATAAGCGACTTATTTAACCCAAGAAAATTTAGACCTCTTTAGGCATATATATGAAATCCTAAAAAATGTCATTTTTCCAACTTCCCTCCAAATCTGAACACCCATGGAACCCAAGGGATAGAGAGTCTTTGTTTATGAGGGTTGGTTTGAAATAAGATTTAGGTTTGCCTTTCACCTTTTCTTAAAAAAATTATCTAGTCACTTTAATTTATATGCAACTAGGTCTAGCTTCAAACCAATAGTTGGAGGTCCTAAATGGGACTACTAATATTGGTTTAAAAGAGAAGGTGGTTGTAGATCTTGAGCTCTTCAATGGTTTGATGACCCTAAAGAAGATCAATGACCTATACTACATGGCCAAAAACTCCAACCTTCGTATTTTTCATGGGTTTCCGAGCTCAAACAAAACATGGAAGAAGTATTACTTTTTGGTTAGAGGATAGGAAGAGGCCCACCATACCGAGCTTGATTCTAGGGCTATACGCTAGACTTTTAGCACCCTTAATGAGTCTAAAAATCCTCATTCATTGCACTTTTATTTCTAGTTTTGTTAACATTACTAACCTAAATTCTAATTTTATAAAGACAAAAGGGCCCTTAAACACTTGAAGCTTTCTCTTACTCGACTTCAAGTCCTTGGAACAATTCTTCTGTCCTAATATATATCTCTCTTTTAAATAAGTCCTCAACTCAAAGATCTTAATTTAGTTCGGACTAATTCAAAGAGATCCGATATAGATCCAAGACCAAATTGGCTCTTCTAAAGTTGAAATTGTCAAGAAGAGGCATCTTCCAAAGGAGTCATCTTTTAAGAAGATAGTTTTAAAGGATTAAAGAGCTCGAGAACCACTATAAAAATATGTGTTTTTAGCGACAGACATTATAAACATCTCATTTTGTGACCCTTAATTGTATAGGTTTATTTTTGCCATTTTTGGGAAGTTACTACAATGTCCTACCTAGGGGTATTTTAGTAATTTCACATTTTTCCACTCTGGGCATTTTGGTCATTTCGCCCATTGAGGGCATTTTGGACATTATTCCTACCAAGGGTATTTTGGTCATTTCGTACATTGAGGACCTCTTAGTCATTTTGCCCATTAAGGGCATTCTAGTCATTTTTCCCTAAGGGTGGGGCCCTTAAGGGATTTAGTATTATACACATTTGACCATCAGGGTCTTTGTAATTCAATCATTCCATCCTTGGGTAATTGATATTTAGAGATTTTTCACCTTCTAGGGTATTCATATATGATGCATTTTACCTTTTGAGGCCTTGATAATTTAGAAATCCTTCCCTCTAGTATTTGGTATTTAGGAAAAAAATTTCCATCCATTTTCCCACATAGGGCAATTTGGTATTTTAACCTTAGGACTTGGCTTATGCCTTGTGAAATTTTGTAATTCTGTCTCTAAATTCCCGAATTAGGGCGATATAGTAAATATAAAAGATATTTATTTGTCTTATCTTTCTCCCTTATTTTAAGGGATTTGCCTTTATTTGTGCACAAGAAACTTTTTAAATCTTGTATGCTTGCAAATTAAGGCTTAATCTAAGCCATCCATCCGTAGGATTCGTTATGGACCCTTGGATCAAACCTCCTTACTTTGCCTATAAATAAAGCCCCGTGGCCACCATAATCAAGGATGGAAATTTAGGAGCTAGAGTGCTATTGCAATCATTCTCTCTCTCTCTCTCTCTCTCTCTCTCTCTATATATATATATATATATATTGTAGCTTTGTTCTACACAAGCTAAAGTTTTACCCAATTCAAAACGAAGTACTACACAACTGACAATTCAACATTAAGGAGTTCAAGCCAAAGACTTGTCTGATTAGCCGCAAATAATCAGGTACACTCCTTAAACCCTTATTTTTTCTCTTTTCCCAATTCAGTTTATCCTATCACTTTTGATAAAATCAATTGAATTGAAAAACTATATTGGCTTTAATTCTGTTATCTGAACGGATACGTAAGATGCCTCATTGGCCTAAGTCTACTCTTTTGGATTTTTTTTTCAGCCGTGTCAAGGAGGATTGGAATGGAACTAGGACCAAAAGCATTGTTGTTATTTATGACCCGTCAAGGGCTTTGGATTGTAAAACTAGGACCAAAGCATTGTAATTTTTAATTTTCTTTGTTATTTTCCTTACATGTAGTCTCCATGGGTTATACTAGGTTTGATTGTTATTAGCCTAAAACTGTCGCGAAGGGATACTACTAGGATATCACTCAAGGTACTAAAGTGTGAATATCACCTAGAATAGGGGGGTTTGAATAGGTAGGTCTTGAATAAAAAAAATTTTGATGTATATTTCAATTCTTGGTTAAAAACAACAGATCACACAGTCAACAAAATCACTCAACGTGATTAATCCAACATTTATGCCAATCCACGAATGAATTCAGCAAGAATCATCCAAATATACCAACCTATCAACGTTCACCAAATTAATCAAAGTAACTTGATTTTATAGAATTTTAACAATTAAAGGTAAAATCAACTAAGTGATAAATTTATGATTTCAATCAATTCACTCAATCAAGTTTTCAATTTATCAAATTAATGAACAATTATTAATTTTATGAAAACTCAATTTCTATATTTTAGCGGAAGCATATCAATTAAAGTAAATAGTAAATTGAAAGAGATGGAAAGAATGAAAGATTTGTAAACCGATTGATGACGAAGAAACCACCAAGGACAACAATCTTTAGACTAAAATTCCAGAGCCAGGCCAATGCTCAAGGAAGACTTCTACTATGATGGAAAATGAAATACAACTGTATTTACGAACAAGCTTAGTACCTCAAGCTCTATTCTCGACGATCACGTCTTTAAATTGCCCATTGAATCCTTAAGCATCTCATAGTCAGAACCTTCAAACAACTAGAATCCTCGATGGTCTCAGAATCCTCCGATCAAGTCACTCAATAATCCCAAATCCTCACAACCTTGGTGTCCACCGATCGCTCAACGCCGAATCCTCAAGCTTGAACTCCATCTTTCATCAATGGTCAAATTTACATGAACCAAGGCTCTTAGATCTAATTTGGATCTAGTGGATGATCTACATCGACCAATGAACAAGAGTAGAGATGATGTATGAATGACATGTATGAATGATCTCTCATAAGAGCTTCATGATCTATCAAAAAATTTGTTCTTATAATTTGAGACTCTCTCACTTTACTTTTGACTGCTTTAAATCGTATTTTCGTGTATTTTCGCAGAGAGCTTGATTGATCCCCAAATGGCTTCATTCGAATGAGCAACAGAGAGTTGCTCATTCTTGCTTGTCTTGTTAACTGAGTTTTTCTTTTAAGTATTTTAAAGATGCATTTTGAGAAAATTGGTTCACAACCACAAGTCAATCACATACATGATGTTATGATAAAAACTATATGCAATGCAATGCAATGCATGTATGATGTGAGTGTATGAGATCCAATTCAAATACAAAATTCCAACATACCTTTCAAGAACCCAGTCGACTGATAGTGATATATAGTAATGTCGCTTGGACGAACTTGGAAAAGAACGGACATTGAGGTACTCACTCGTAGGACTTGTGTAAGGATTACACACAAAGCATGTTTTGTCAAATCGGATTAGCCAATTATAATATCAAATCCCATGGTCCTAACAAAACCAAGATGGCAACTCATTTCTATATTCACATACACCTAATTCGAAAAGAGGGCGTTCCTCTCCCACCTCGAAGGATCGGACAACTGAGGGTTTCTCCCTATGCTTGTTCTCACATGCACTATTAGCGACACATAAAAAAGTATCACTAATGGTGTCTTTTAGCAACGCATAAAGCATGTGTCACTAAAAAAGGTAAAAAAAAATCACATTTGGTGCACTACTTTTCGCAACGCATAAGGGACTTATTAGCGACGCATACGGGCGTCGCTAATAGTAAAAACTTTTAGCTAGACACGCATATACATTGTTGGTAGTTTGGTTTATTAAAGCAACACTGTTTTGCTATAGAAGTGGAGTATTAGCTATGCCTCTTTTTTACTGTGTGTCACTAATAAGTGCATATATTCTATTCTGAAATTCCCAAATCAATCTCTCTCTCTTTCACACACACACACACATTTTCCCAAATGATCCCCGCCGTACAGTGTCTCCACCGATGAAGCTTTCTTGGCCATCGTCCATCGCACATCTCACAATCTACTGTTCAATAAGCTTTAGAAAGGTAAGGGTTTCTTGAAAATCACATTTCCATCTTTATTTGTTATATACATCTATGGGTTATAGTGTATTCAAGTCATTATAATGTGTGTGTCAACATATATATATATATATATATATATACACACACACATACATATCACTACAAGAAAAGGAACTTTTAGAGACGGACACTATTAGCGGCGCACAGAAAGCGTCGCTAATAGTGCCCTGTAACAGCGCACTCCGTAGACATCGCTAAAAGACCTAAAAATTTCCAAAATTATTAGCAAGTAACATTTGGCAACAGACAAGGGACTATTAACAATGCTTTAGTTCGCCGCGAATAATGAAAAATTTTAGCAATGTTCATTCGTACATCGCTAATAATATTGTTAATTTAAAGGACATCGTTCTGTTTGCGGGTGAAACATTGGCGACACATGTGTGACTTATTGGTGACGCACACTGTGCGTCGTTAATAAGTTGTTATATCTCAGAATCCCCAATTCAACCTGTCTCTCTATCCCACACACATTCTCTCTATCTTTCTCTATATATCTAATCTATCCATCTCTATCGCCGACGAACCCTCGCCATACTCTGTCGCCGAGCTCAACCGCTACCGTCCTCTACTACCTCGCCGACGATGAAAGTTTGAACTCTCTCTTTCATTTTCACACACACACACACACACTCTTTCTCTCTCTGTTTATCTAAATTTCTATCAATCCATCGACCTCCACTACCGACTCCCCATCGCCATACTAAACTGATGTGATAAGCAATCGACGAGATCCATTTGATAAAAGGTTAGGGTTTCTTACAAACTTGATAAGATTAAGGTTTCTTACAAATTCTTGATTATATGGATACATGTTTGCTTATAACTGCTGATGTATATTTTACCTGAACTATTAGATGTATATATACATCATGCTAATGATTGAGACTAAAGAAACTATTTTATTTTTTATTTTTTATGTTCTTGTGCTGTGAAATAGATTTATGGTTTCTCGATCTTCCTCATCTTGAAGATTATGTCACATGTCTACTTTGACATTCATTAGACTTCCGTCTTTGGATCTTTTGAGGATTAATTTTTGCGTTTGTTATTTTTTTTTTTTTGGGACTAAAGAGGCATTTCCAGTAAATGTAATTTCTATAGTTGATTTTTTGGAGTCATTAAGGCTTTTATAGTAGTAGGTTGTATATTCAAGTTCAGTCCTACTTTGTAAGTGATGCAAGTCAGGTCATTCGCTCTCTCTTTGTTTGACTAGGCTTTTGGGCAATTTAGCTCTAAAGGTCACCTTTGGATTCTTAAGTAAGGGGCACTCAGGATAGTTAAGCTAGTTCAATTCAGTGAATTCCCCCTTGGGCACCTTTTTAATACACAGTACTTAAAAAAAAAAAATAGACTTCTGTATTGGAGAATGCTTGTAGATTACCATTGTTTTTAAGGTTTTTAGAGGGTCTACCAATCCTTTCCTCCCAATGCAGGTGAGAGCAGAGGCACTAGCAATGTTGATGAAGTGCTAGTTTATATAATTTTCACTATAAAGAATTGTCATGTGGTTATTTGTGTTGGAAAAGAGGTATCACCATGATAACCAGGCCAATTATAATTAATGATCAACAAATGCTGTGAGGAATTTATGAAATATACGAATTTTGGGTTCATATAAAAACTAAAGATGGAATTATCTATCAAGAAGGTAGAAAGATTAATATCAAATTTCAATTAATTGAAGTTCTCCTTATTTATACTTAGGATGAATAACTTTATGAGACATTCACATGTTAGATTATTAAAGATTATGATATATTGAGTCAACTATAATAATAATCAAACAAGTAAATAAAATTAAATAGAATACGAAGATTTTACTTGGAAACCTTCTTGGGGAATGAAAGTAATTTGTTGCAAAAAAAGTTAGGCCACGTACTAGTAGATTATTGCTAGTTTATTCGCATAATCTTTTTCTTGTTGCCTTGCTTCATTTTGATAAGCTTTGTACAATTACAATATTATCTATGATTTTTAGATCTACCACTATAAATTTTGGAGTTGAGACTTATAAATCTTTTATTAGTCTTAAGTTTTTTAAGAAGGGTAGTGTTTGTAACTAAATGATCATGTAACTCAATGTATAATTGCATTCATGTAAGCGTAGCCCCGTTCGGGAGTCATTTTCATCACATGTGAATCTTGTCGTAAAAGTATTCGTAAGAGACGCTTCAAACACAATTTGTTTGTAAAACATTGTATAAGTTCAGAATTGGGGATTTTATCACACTATTAGCCTTGAAGAAAAAAGCATTTTTGCTCTAGAAAGCAGAAGAATACTTCTAAATTTCTCTGGAAAAGTAGAATAAGTTCTATTGAATTGATAACCTTATGGAGTTAAGATACCCAAATGTTTGCAAGATTTACATTTGTTTCATCAGATGTAATAGTTAATAATTTTTTTTTATATGTAGAAAACAAATTGTCAGCAAAGATATCCAATAATTGAAATTAAAAGTTAAATAACAAGGCCAAATAATTAAGTAGTAATTCCAAATCATGTAACTAAATGATCATGTAACTCAATGTATAATTACATTCATGTAAACCTAACCCCGTTTGGGAGTCATTTTCATCACATGTGAATCTTGTTGCCGAAATTTATTCGCAATTGGGCTTGTGTGTATGAAAATTGATTCTTGAATTGTCTAAAGAGAACAATTCAGGAATGCATAAATCTGCATTGCAATCAATAGCTACTCATGCTTGAAGATGTTACTTCATATCGGTTGAATAGAACTGATGTAGAACCAGATCATGTCGTACTTTCCGACGTCACCAATACCACACAATTAGATCCGAGGGATGCAACATTCATTAATGATGATGATGACGAGGAAAGTGATTTTGATGATGAGACATTGTTAGAGTATTGTACCGAAAATGAAGAAAATTCAAGTTCAGATGATAATACAGACTCAAATGAATAATTGTAATAGGTGTTACATGTGTTAGGATCAACTGTAATGGATTGTCAATTTTATGATGTAATAGATTTTAATTTTTATGATGTAATAGAATTTACTTTTAAACTTTCTATTTAGATATGGTTGGACCAAGCTCATGCAGACGCACAGCCCCGACGGACCCATCGACCCCTTCCCCTTCCTTTGTAGGGTCGACCGATCCTACCATTGATGGTATGCATAGTTCCACTTTGTATTAATGATTATATAAATATGATACTAATTGTTTCAGAGTTTGCAGGCACAGATGGAGGCAGCAGGGGGCTCTCGACTTCGGATTGAGATACCTGAGGGCTTGCTGAAGCCAGTTGGTGGGTGGGCACAGCAGTTCACCACAGAGTTCGGCAACATTTGCCGACTACGCGCCCCACTCCATATTAGTGACTGGAGTCTTGTCACTGAGGAGGAGCGACGAGATATTTATGCCCATATCTTGGTATGTCTTTTATTATTGTGTTGAACTAAATTTTAACATATCTAATGTCGTAATGTTTTGACAATGACATACTTTATAGGAGAAGTTTGACATCGATCTTCACCTGTCTCACCTAACGAAGGTAGTGGACTGTTAACTAGGAGTCCGTTTCAAGGGGTTATCGACACCGGCTCCACATGCACTACGAGGCGGAGGTGGCAGCTGGTAAAGAGCCTCGCGATAGGCCCTACAGAGGGGTCACAGTGGAGGATTAGATGTTACTGTGCGACCGGTTCGCTAATGACGCATTCCAGGTAAAAATTGTCAAAATTACTTTTGTTATCTGATAAATCATTATCATTTATACTAACTTTCTTTGTTTTGGCCAAGTGTAAGGAACTGAGCAGGAAAAATAGCGAGAGCAGAAACAAGCAAAAGGTGACTCACTGTGGTGGATCACGTTCTTTTGTACAGTATAGGCATGATATGGTAAGTTAATAAATGTATTAATTTCTTATTATATAATCTATTCATGAAATCAATCTTCACATGCTACTATTTATTTCCTCCAGCGAGCCCAGGAGACCAGTGCACCACCCAGCCCCATTGATTTGTGGCACAGGATGCACTACAACCCCGAGAACGGTTGGACTAGGCCTGAAGCATAGCAGCTTTATATAAGTTTTTATGTAACTTGGCATAGTATTACTAATTTAATACTAATCTAAAGTTATAAAAGTAGTAATATATATTTATGTTTTTATAGGAGGAGATGGTCCAGCTGTTTGCTCAGCCGATAGCTAAGGGTCAAGATCCGCCGACCGATGACCAGATATAGGGAGACTTTTCTGGGCAAGAGGCGTGGCTATGTGAGTGGCTTTGGGAGTAGGATGGCGCCGACAACATCGTCCTCTACCATCGAGAATGATGCTAGGGCAGACGCAACCACTGAGGTAGTTCAACGAGAGAATGCAGAGCTGCGGCAGAAGGTGACAGCGCTCGAGGAGCGATATTCCTAGCTAGAAGCTCTTGTGCAGACGATGCTTAGCCTGCAGGGTGGCTCTGTTCAACCTTGGTAAGTTTTTAAAATTATATACTTTGGTGGATTTATTATTTATAGAAAATTTTACGTAAAAATAAAAAAATATAGTTCCACGAACTTATTTAATTTCATTAGTTCGAATGACCGTTAAAAACTTTTACAAGTTTATGCTCCAAAAAGGCTTATTTTCGGGTTTTGATGGACCGAAACACCGGATATCGGCATAACTACCATGAAACCCCATCACACACCTCCCAAATAATAAAATAGACTTGCACGAACTTATGCCACTCGGTTTGGATCCCGGTCTGAAACTTTTATAACTTTCTATTCCAAAAAGGCCCATTTTAGGGTTTTGACTGACCAAAATGCTGGATATCGGCCTATCAACCCTAAAATCCCATCACACACCTCACAAATGATAAATATACTTGCACAAACTTACGGCACTCGATTCGGATCACCAGTTTGAAACTTATACAAGTTTTTGCTCCAAAAAGGCCCATTTTCGGGTTTTGACAAATCAAAACACCGGATATCAGCCTAACTACCATAAAATCCCATCACACACCTCAAAAATGATAAAATAGACTTTCACAAAATTATGACACTCAGTTCGGATCACCAGTTTGAAACTTATACAAGTTTCTGCTTCAAAAAGGCTCATTTTCGGGTTTTGACAGACCAAAACATCGGATATCGGCCTAACTACCACGAAACCCCATCACACACCTCATAAATGATAAAATATACTTGCACAAACTTACAGCACTTGGTTGGGATCACCGGTTTGAAACTTATGCAAGTTTCTACTCCAAAAACACCCATTTTTGGATTTTGACAGACCAAAATACCGGATATTGGCCTAACTATCATGAAACCTCATCACACACATCACAAATGATAAAATAGACTTGCACGAAACTTACGGCACTCGGTTTCGGATCACTGGTTGGAAACTTATGCAAGTATCTACAACAAAAAGGCTCATTTTTAGGTTTTGACGGACCGAAACATCGAATATCGGCCTAACTACCACGAAACCCCATCATATACCTCAAAAAGGATAAAATAGACTTGTACAAACTTACGGAACTCGGTTCAGATCATCGGTTTGAAACTTATGCAAGTTTTTGCTCTAAAAAGGCTCATTTTCGAGTTTTGACAGACCAAAATGCCGGATATCGGCCTACCTACCCCAAAACCCCTTCACACACCTCAAAAATGATAAAATATATTTGCACAAACTTACGACACTCGATTCAGATCAACGGTTTGAAACTTGTGCAAGTTTCTGCTCTAAAAAGGTAAGGTTTTGGGGTTTTAACGAACCAAAATACCATATATTTGCCTAACTATCTCGATACACCCATCACACACCTCACAAATGACAAAATAGACTACAAAAAACTTAGGGCATTTAGTTCAGATTAGTGGTTTGCAACTTATGCTACTTTATGCCGTTCTTACTATTTATGCATAAAAAAAAAATAATATATTCACTTTCATATATATTTAATAAGTGTCCTAATATATATCATTGGATCTTTATTTCAAATTGATCGAGATTATTGCACCGGGGTCTTTAGGTCATGCATCGGGACTGACTATTTTTATCTATTTTTTTTCATCGACATCTGTAGTTATATTTTTTGAGACAATTTTTTATTTTTGTATTTATTCTTAAATTGCACTTTTACAAATGTAAGCAATTAATTAGTATAATATATATATATGAATATATTTTTCTTTTTCAATAGATATTCATTTCAGAATGTTTGGATTTTACTGTGTATTAGGATGATTGATACAGGTTTAAACAGGAATAAAACAACAAAAAAACAAATAATGTAGGTATCACGCCCCGAATTTCCACTGAACCCGGGGGTGAACGAAATGAAATAAGAAAAGGAAATAAAATACAATTTAATGGATTCAATTTAACATACGTTTATTTCCTTCATCATAAATACATGTGAGGCACATTCAATACATATATCCTACATGTCATTTGGGCTTAAGCTCTTACATCACAAAATATGCCCCAAGGGCCAAATATACTTCCGAGTCCTTTTACCCTCCTTCCTTCAAGACTTTACCTAAGTCTCAAGTACCAGGAGCGTCATCTGTAATATGATATCCCACGAATGGGTCAGCTCGACAACTGGTATAACATAATGCTAATACAAGGAACAAAATTAAGGCGTGGCATATGCAAGTATACATTTATATCTACATGTCTTCCAAATCATCAATGTAGTATATGAACAATATGCGTGACGCACTCATGTAAACTCTATGCCACACCCATGTCTCACTTTACGGTCCTTCCCTGCTGGCATAAGTACCAATCGTATGTCTCACTTCACGGTCCATCCCCGTTGGCATGAGTACCGATAACCAACTCATAATGCATAGCACCAAGTGCTCAACTCACACCATGTTCTCAAGGAATCACACTATGCCAACATGTTTTGATTTCACCATGCAACAATGCAATCTCACTGAAGCATTTTATCAACACATGAAGCATGCTTTAAATAATGCATTTTACAATAACATTCAAATCACAAAATTCCCTCCTCATATGTATATGTTATACATATTCCATTTAAACACATGCTCAAGTTACATATTCACAATCTTAACAATTCTTGAGGAACATAAATCACATACTGTGCCAACACATGGAACATACATATAGTCATGGTTCACGCTTATTACTTAACCAAACTCCCAAGGAAATAACAAGGAACACATAAACAATCGAATAAACATACGACTCATTAAATTAACATGGAAATCACTCATAAACTTAATTATATTTCTTACTTAGCAAAATATCATAGCTGATGGGTTTAGCTCAACCCTAGGAAGTCGTGCTCACTGCGTAGCTGAACTAATCAGTAAGAATGTAGTCCATTTACTATATTTGTCTAGAATGGTCAAACTGCATTCCCCTTTCCCTTCGGTGTTTCCTAAGATTCACAAATTATGTCTTAGTGGATCATCACATGAATTTATTTTATTCATCAAATTTTATGTCTCTTTACTATTGGTATCTCTTTCACTTGAATAGACTCTACCATTGAATCTGGAACGTCGAACAAAGTCGATTTAGGCTTTCGCAGAATTTAATTTGGACATCTGTACTAAAAAGGGCAAAATGGTCATTTCATACTTTTACGGGTTCTTACTTATCGAGACCTCTTTTTGCAAATCAAACTCCACTGATTGAGTCCAGAATGCTCGAAATAATAAAAATTCTCTATTCTTTTATTTTAATCGGAGTTCGTTTGACTACTCTTTGACTCATGGACATTTTGGTCATTTTAGTATTCTTACGGGTCTTTTATTTTTTGGGACCCTGTCTCGCAACACGGACCTCACCATTAGTCTTAAAAGGTCTAAGATAGTCGAAATACACTAATAACTTGTTTAATCTAGACTTCGGGTCATTTTTTCATTATTTAATTAATTAAATTATATTAAATTATATTAATTAATTAATTATTATTATATTTTATATATATATATATAATTGTGCCCAAAGTTGACATGGGATTGTCCTGTCCTCTCTGGTTACATGCGCCACATCCACGCACTTGGTCCTTGGTTCGAATCTTGGGGCTGCACCCCTTTTTCATTTTCTAATTTTTCTTAACATCTATTTTATATATATATATATATATATATATATATATATTCTAGTGAATGGGTTAACACAGGCCGGCCTATCCAAGTGGGTTGGGCTTGAGGTTCTTCTTATGCTTCCACGGTTCGAAACTTAGGGGTTGCACCTCTATGCGCGCCCCTTTTAATTTTTCAAATTCTCTCAAAGCCAAACAGTGGCTAGCCCTAAACCGGAACAAGATATCCCCATCTCCAATTTAATTTCAATTTCTAATTTCTTATACTTGTTTCCAAACAGCCCCATTCATTTAAATTAATCTTCAAAACGTCACAGTTTTGAAAGCAGGCTTAGGTGCGGGTGGGTCGGATCTAACTCGACCCGAACTGATCCGAACCCAAAGCCCTGAACAGTTCCTCTTCTCCCCGATTATCCGGTAGGGTTCCGATGGATCTCCGGCATCTTCTTCGGCGCTGGTGACGCTTTCCCAGTCAAATTCCACTGTTTTTCAAATGGCATTTTCTTCCATTTCTCTTGTAGGTTTCATTTCTAGTGTCTGTTTTCCTTTTAATCTATCAGAACCCTTCAAACAGAAGGATTTTCATTGGAACCCAGTTTTTCCGGTGAGCCCCATTTCTCCTTGTTTTCCTAACATTCTTGACCCAAATCTTGTTCTAATAGTTTTCTACGCCTAAGAGGAGTGTTTTCCTCCCATTTATACAAAGTTTGAAGCTAAAATCCATGGAACCCAAATCATTCTCTATACCTGCAACTAACCATAACTGTTTCACCTTTTAACCATTTTAGTTAATTCTTTTTGCATTAGATTCCATTTTTCATACCCTATAAGACTCCACAATTATAACTAACTATCATGCTTTCTAAAATTTGAAATAGAAACTAACATGGCATACCTGTTTTCTGGTTTTTCTCCTTCCTCTCTTTGGTTTCCTTCCTTCTTTCTCTTCTGAATCCCAGAATCACCTCTCAGGGCCTATCTTTCTTCTGTTTTCTTCTCATCTCTCTCAATAACCCAACCGTATACATATAGGTAAAAACCCCCCCATCAGTTCACTCTCTCTCTCTCTCTCTCATTTTCTCTCTCTACCCGAACACTCACCATGCAAGTCTGACTTGCACAGCCCCTCATTACACTGTTTTATACACTCGATGCACTCACTTGCTCTTTTCCCACAAGCAACCTTCTCCCCCTAGACAAGTTATCATCATTAAGTCTTAGGTGTAGGCATAGGTGTATATATATGTATATTGTATACTGTACACACACTAAACACCTACCCACACTCATACAGCTGACACTACACATACACACACATAACTCCCCTCACCTGCTCACTTACTGTTTCCCTTTTCTTTTTCCTCTTTTCTAAATTCTTCTCTGTTTCCTCTCTTGTCTTTCAACTTTTCATTAAATGCTTGCTTGTGTTTGTAGTCATATATATGTACATGTTACACTACACGCACACCACACACTCTGGTTGCATACACTAGTACACACACACACTTATATGCATGCTTCATTTTATTTTCCCCTTCTTTTTTATATTTGTTTATTCCATAGGCATATATACATATGTATATTATTACATACATACATATTATAACATATATTCCCACACATACATACTAATAGCACACATATATATACATGTGTATTTTTATATACTTCTATAAACATATATATATATATACACGTGTACGTACACACGTATTTTCGTGCAGTCGATTCTTGTAACCAAGTGGCCTCGGTGTGCTTAATTAATTTCACCGTCTAAATTAATTAAGAGTAAATAAAATTAAAGGGATTCAAATCTCATAACATAAGCCAAATTGTTCGGGTATTTGGGTCGGGGTATTTCAAATAGTGCTCCATCGTTAAAATGAAAAATTTATTCTCAATTTTTTAGGTCTTTACAGTAGGAAAAAAAAATTAAACTTTTAGCGATGCACAAAATGCGTCACTAAAAACTAAGAAATCAATTTATAGCGACGCTTCAAATTCGTAGCTAAAGATTGGCTACAAACTATTAGCGACACACAATAAGCGTCGCTAAAGGTCAGATAAATATACCATTTGCGACGCACACCGAGCGTCGCTAATAGTAGCTTTTAGCAACGCACGTTGCATTCATGTATAGTATTTGCGACGCAGCAGCCTAATTATTAGCGACGCACTGTGCATGTCGCTAATAGTTACCTTTAGCGACGTAAAGGGATATGTACATCGCTAATACGATTAGCGACACGACTATTTGCGACGTCTTTAGCGACGCCCCTTTGTGCATCTCAAAATCTCTTTAGCGACGCATTTTGCCACTATTAGCAACGCACGCGTGCGTCGTTAATAGTGCATTTTCCTGTAGTGTATACACAAACATATATCTCTAAATCTATCATATTAACATATGTAATTTTTTATTTTGTTTGTGTGCTCTCTTGATTTTATGATTAAAAATTTAATAATGTGTCCTTATTTTACTTTATAAATTTAGTTGTTGGATCACTAAATTTTTTTCATTTCTACAAACACTTTCTTTGTCTATATATAAATATACTTATGTTTGTGTGTGTGTGTAGTTGACTTTAGGCTCTATTCATTTTGTTGCAATCATTTATGTGCTTTCTATATTTTTGTGGTTCACTGATCTTCATGTTTTCCAATGTAAATTTTATAATTTGACCACATATTTTAGATGAAAGTTTGAATAATCAAATTATATTTTGAAGAATCATAAAGTATTGTATTCAATTAGGGTTATGGTTGAAGAATTAGAAATTATATTATTTTTTTCTCATTCTTGAATTCATGAATTTTGACATGTAAAGAAAACCTAAAAATCTCTATTAAAAACCCAAAAGTGACTACATATATAATAAATTAAGAATGTTTTTTAAAATCCATCACATTAAGATTTATAAGAAGCCCAAACAAGCTTTAAACCTTATCTAAGTACATAATTAATACATATATGCAAGCATACTGTAATTATATTGTTTTAAATTGTTTGATTCTAAACCAATAAGCATACTTGTTTCATAATTTATATTGTGGATTCCCAACTGATTGGCTAGTTTGAATGAGCCAAGTTAGGTTTGTTTTGAAAGCATTAGGCCTAATGTTCTATGGGCTAGTGCTATCTAACTGTTGGTTGGGGCTTAAATATTTGATGGGATTACTGCGTTGTGCTTAAATTTAGAAAATTATTGGGTTTGGGCTACTACTAACAGGTTGGTGTTTAAAACTTCTTGGGGTTAACCTTTTAATCAATGTCATTAGCTTTTTTGATAAATAGAAAACATGAACGTAATATAAAAATAAAAAATAAAGTAAGTCTTAATTTAGAAACTTATTGTTAAAACAACAAAATAGTCTAACCAAACAAAACTTAAAATATGAATCAAATAAGATTAATATTTTTTTAAATCAAAATCAATTCTATCCAACAAATAAAGTAAGCCATTTAATTGTTGGGACTATAGTCCCTTTGTGACATTAGCAATTTCTTTAATTGTTGAGACTTGTGATTTCATTGACATTAATACCAATTTGACAGGCTCTCCTAAAAGCCCTTGAATCTTGGAAGTGCAAGGAAGAAGTCAAAATAGGAGGGAACATCATCAAAAGACCAAGAGAGTTCCTCAAAGCGGAGGAATCCTATAGTGGGATTGTATATAGATCAATTGACCAAAAGTGTTATGGGAAAAGGCATGAGTTCGTAAACAATCTCATCAATGTGTATGCACCATTCACACTGGTTGGTCACGTAATATTTAGATGAGCGTAAAAGTAACCCTCAAGTACTGCAAGTTCTGCCAAAGATGAAAGACTAGTATGGCCAAAATTGTTTGAGAAAATATTTGAACTTGAAGTATATTATCGTTGGCATGGATTACCAATGCCGAAGGCACAACTGATATATGTCAGAACGAAGCTCGTAATAGTGAGTAAGTCATTAATAGGCTGAAAAAGAGAACAATCGGATGAAAAGATGATTGGATTGATTCCATGCAATCCAAAATGTGAAAAAGAGCATTTGGATCCAGATCAAGATAAAATAGAGATTATTGAGGATGATCTAATGGTCTCTAACCTTTACTTGTGTGACTACACTAATTCAAGTGATAATGAATTCTAGAAATATTTACCTAATTGTTTAAAAATAAATAATAAGGTATTTTTTTGCTTTGAATATGTTCTTTAATACT